>CM048752.1:60112551-60442551 GCA_026315105.1 Locusta migratoria
CAACTTTACTTCCGCCAGTACCTCGCCTCCTACTATCCAAACTTCACAGAAGCTCTCCTAAGCCATGTTTCCACCATATCCTTTCTTCCAGGAGTGCTAGTCTTGCATGGTTCGCAGAAGAGCTTATGTGAAGTTTGGAAAGTAGGAGGCGAGGTACTGGCAGAAGTAAAGTTCTGAGGCGGCATCGTGAGTCGTGTCGGGATAGCACAGTCGGTAGTGCCCTTGCCCGCGAAAGGCAAAGGTCCCAGGTTCGAGTCCCGGTGCCGGCACACAATTTTAATCTGCCAGGAAGTTTCTATTACAATCTTGCCTTTCAGCAAAAGGTCCGTTTCCCAGATCGTCGCATACTTTTGTACCTACTTTCTCTTATTTTTGGTAGTCATTTTGACCAATAAAACAATGCATTTAAATTACTACTTGAGCTGGTCAATAAAGTAAAAACAATGATGGATCACCAATTCAACACAATGATAGCCAACGCACTAAATTACCGATCATAGCACGTGACTTGGCGGTATTTCAGTGCAGTGTCCTCGGAATATACCAGTCCATTAACTACTAGAGAAAAAAAACCTATTATTGTTGAGCGACGGAATGTAGTTGGAGAGAGGGAAAATATGTGCCACATTCGTGCTCTGTAAAGTAAACAGTGCAGGCAACATGAACGCAATAAACAATGAAAGCAGCGCGACAGAAGAGCGACAGTGTAATCAACACAGTCTGACATTACGCTGCACGGTTGGCAATGAACATCTGCAATCAGTACGGCAACACGCCTTCCGCTTGCTACACACACATTTGATGCAAAGTAAATAAATAAAAAATCTCCTTCCCCCTAAAAATCCCCCCGACACTTCTTTTTACCCCTGAAAATCCCCCTAACATTTCTTGCTCCCTAAAGTCTCCCCCAAAAAAAATTTCCCACCCTAAACCTGGGGAGAAAACCCACCAGTTGGCAACCCTGTATCTAGGAGACCAACATAAGACTGGGCTCTGAAATCGAGTGTTGCTACCACATTGTTTGGACTTCATTGTTGTCGCGTATGCAGTGCGGCAGCTGGCTAGGGCACGTCCGCCAACAATCAGTTGGTCATTACTGAGCCCTGGAGAAGAGTTGGGCATTTACCTGAGAAGCTGAATGGTAGCTTTTAAGCTGGGTTCAACAACCAGTGACACTACACCAATTTGAACCTAACGCCTGTCACTGAAATAAGGTCACATGAAATTTACACCAATCTGCGGTACACATAAGATTTATTTGTTATTTATTCGCAAACTTAAAGGGTTAATGTGAAGAATATAACGTGAAATAATAATTACTCTTTGAAAATTATATTTACTCTTTGAAAATGGTTTTATTGGTTGCATTGTTGCTTGAGGGTTGGCAATGATAAAACGGTGGAATATATTGGGATGAAAAGTTATCGGTGTATATAAAATTCTACGTGTGTGTGTTAATATTTCGCTCTGCAGCGAATACTACAGAACGCAAACGAATGGTCTGTGTGTAATTGTTGTCCCAAGTCTCCAGTTGTACAGCTAGGGTTACCAGGCGTCCTCTTTTACCCGGACATGTCCGCTTTTTTGGACCCTAAAAATTGTCCGGCCGGGTTTTTAACAAAATGGGGAAATGTCCTCTTTTTTGCGTTGTACAACTGCTTCAACTTGAAAGTGCGTAAATACAACTCTCTGAACTGTCACAGTCACTAACTCTAGAGAATTTAAACTTTCTTGAAACAAAGTGATTTTTTATTTTCTTGTCTCTGTGGCGTCGCTGCTGTGAGGTCAAGCTAATTCGGAACAGTTGAAATAAATGGCGTCGCAATTGTCGTCGAATAGGAGCTTCGAGGCGGCCAATTACAAACATACGTCTGCAACAATGCAAGACAGTGCAATACACATATTATACCATGAAACTCTTGCCCCCCCCCCCCTTCTGTGGTCGGAGTGTTGTGTGACACCCAAAAATAAGACGTTCAGTCTGTCGTGCTGGGACTCAGCAGTTCTGTGTGTTGTCTGTCAACCACACTTATGACTTTAAGATCAAAAGCTAGTGCAATGTTCGTTATACATAAGTTTAATCCTTGTTCAAAACTTCGTACAAATAAGGTCAGATGCCACGATCACAATTGCCGTTTCACCATTCGCCTGTTTAGGACCAAAGTGACTGCATAAACAGTGTTTTGAAAACATCGATTGTAAGCCCTTGTCCTAAAAACTGAGTAATTTTTAATAATTAAGCGGGAGCCTTTGTACGGTAAATTAAAAGATTATTTTATTCGTTGTTTTTTTTTTTTTTTTTTTTTTTTCACCTGGGCCTTACATATTCCATTCACTCGCTAGAATCTAGATGCTAATCACGTATATAGTCGGTCTAATCCGAAATGGAAGCATAGCTTAGATAATTTTTACAGTTATTTCATTAGTGACGATTTTACAGTCAACAGTTCTATGGTTTTCGTGAATGATGCATCGTAAAAAAAATTCTGGTGAAAACAGGGGTTATCGGCAAGGTATCTTATAAGTATGGAAAAAATGGTCAGCACTTAAGGCGATGATTAGAAGTTTTGAAGTGATGAAATATTAGGGCTTCACTGCTATGTAGTCTTGTAATTCTTTCTACGGGTCTCAATCAACATTTCATACTTCTTAATTTGTACATTACTGAAGGTCAGCGATGACGTTTGCGACTCTACACCAAGGAGGTTACATACAGCGAAACGTGATGCCACAGACCATTTCTTTGGTCTATGCGTGCAACAATGTCTTCAGTTCATTCTCTGTAAGGATAATCATACGAATAAGGAAATATAAGAATAAATAAAGGAGTAAAAAAGAAATTTCTTTTAATACATCTCTTTAAAAAATCGATTTGACATTTCGCGCATTACATCAAGAGATCGAACTGTTATATTATTACAATTATTATTGTTGAATTTCGTGATTGCATTCTCCGAAACGAGTGCATTTATACGTATGATTTGATCTCATAGCACGCTACTGAAAGATAGCCTATCTACCATAATCAACCAACAAGCGAGCGGAGCCGCGGGTTTAAGCTAGTACACTAGAGAGAAAACGAACACTTCACAGTAGACATGGGTCACTTGAAACACGAACTGTTAGCGAGATTATTGCGGATGTTTGCTTACGAGCTGCCACTGATTTTCCATCGATGGTTGTCAGAAAAAAAACCAACAAAAAACACTATTTTTATAGTAAAACTAGCTGAAAACCCGGCTTTGCCCGGGTATTTAGTTACTTCCTTTTTTCTAAAAACATGCTCTGTTTATCGGAGAATATGTAAGAAATATGACAGTCTCGCATAATGTACAAAATTATAATTATCCAAAGAAAGAAAGATAGTAATCAAAACACAAATGACATACAAAATTCGTACGATCTCATATTTATTGAGTTATATGTTGTACAATTGTATAATTTCGCAGGTATTATATTCGTTTATATAAGTGCTGCATGTCTGTATTAAAAGAAATTTCTTTATTACCGCTTTATTTATTTATTCTTACATTTCCTTATTCGTATGCTTATCCTTACATAGAAAAAGCTGAAGACATTGTAGCACGCATAGACCAAAGATATGGTCTGTGGCATCACGTTTCGCTGTATGTACCCTCCTTGCTATAGAGTCGCAAACGTCATCGCTGGCCTTCAGTCCGAATTTTTTTAAACAATTTTACGACCGTCAACCACCATAATTTGCACCCCCTTATAGCTATCGGTATGGAACTGCTATGGTGTACAACGGGAGACTTCAGACAATAATTACACGCAGACCATTCGTTTGCGTTCTGTAGTTTTCGCTACAGAGCGAAATATTAACACACACACACACACACACACACACGCACACGCGCACACACACACACACACACACACACACACACACACACACACACACACACACACACACACACACACACACGTAGAATTTTATATACAACGACAACTTTCCATCCAAATATACTCCACCCTTTTATCATTATCAACCCCCAAGCAACAATGCAACCAATAAAACAATTTTCAAAGAGTAAATATAATTTTCAAAGAGTAACTATTATTCTGCATTTCGCGTTATTTTCTTCAAATTACTAAATATCTCTATCAGATCTCTATAAAACCGTGCCCAAAACCTTCGTCACGTATAAATTAGTAACTATAGAAATTTTTAAGTCTCTGCGTCTTGTCATTCGGACGTGATAAGTGTAGACCGAACAGACATTCACAATAATATATTAGCTATCTGGTAGCCAGGAAACCGTGCCTAAAGCCTTCCCCGGGTAGACATTAGTAACTGTACAAAATTTTAGCTCTTTATGTCTTGTGGTTCAGACGGGATAAACGTACACCGAAGAGACATTCACATTTATAGATATAGATTGAAAATAGTGTTCAGTTGGTTACGAAACGGCTTTCGACTTCTTAGTTTGTCGTAAGATAACAAATAAATATCACAAATCATTGAATTTCATGTGCTGTTACACAGTTACTACTTAAAGGGAAGATTAAGCTAATAATAACGCACATACTGTTAACAAAGGGAAGTATTACATGTATATGTCAACCTTATATTATTATTATTATTATTATTATTATTATTATTATTATTTTTTTTTTTTTTTTTTTTTTTTTTTTTTTTTTTTTTTTTTTTTTTTTAAGCAGTGCACCTTTCGACCAACTTTGTTATATGGGAGTGAAAGTTGGGTGGATACAGGTTTCCTTATTCATAAGATAGAGGTTACAAATATGAAAGTTGCAAGAGTGATTGCAGGTATTAATTGATGGGAACAATGGCAGGAGGGTGTCCACAATGAGGAAATCAAAGAAAAACTGGGAATGAACACCTTAGATGAAGCAGTTAGAGCGAACAGACTGAGATGGTGGGGTCATGTTACACGCATGGGAGAAGCAAGGTTACCTAAGAGACTCATGAGCTCGTCAGCGGAGGGTAAGAGGAATCGAGGTAGACCAAGAAGAAAGTAGTTAGATTCGGTGCAGAATGATTCTGAAGTAAAAGGCATAACATCAGATGAGGTATCAATGTTAGCATTGAATAGGGGATCATGCAGGAATTTTGTTAGAGGTACAATGCTCCAGACTGAACGCTGAAAGGCATAATCAGTCCCTAATGATGATGATGATGATGATGATTTTGTGGGAGGGCCCCCAAATGGCCTCTTGCCTTGCTTGTGTCTTACGCCGGTCCTACATGCACAATCTCCCAAACTGTCAAGACAATATTTATTTTTTGTGAGTATTATTGTGCTGTTTCAATTACATCGTCTATTTATTGGTGGATTTCTGTTTGTTTTCAGAGTTTCGGCAAACGTCGCCTGTTCGTGGTGGAGCTGAAGGTGGCAAGAGAAGGGCTGCACCTCGTGTGTGTCGAGGATCTGAAGATGCTGTTGAAACACCTCCCTACATCTGTACTAGTGACGAAATGGCAGACTTTTTCACTTCTATATGTGGCAATAAAACAAGACTGGGCAGTGAACTGCTGTAGGTTGATGCAGTTTCGGGGTACCAGTGTTGGCCAAGGCGGAAAGAGCTGTGCTACTTACTGGTATCTGGCATCACGCCTTTCCCAATGGTGTTCTGTGGCACTTGTTTCTGCTACTGTCTCCGTCATCAGGAGAGAGTAAAGTTGCTCTCTGTGGAGAAGACTGCAGCCTCGTGTGAACAGACGGAAGGATAGGTCTTGCGTTGCTGTGTCTAACTAAGCGGACAACACTCGATAAAAAAGTTTCGATACCCCCACTCAACAGTCACAAGACATTTAATTGTGCGTAATAAATATGAAGTTATACAAGACCTGTGTGGCTGCTCTTCACAGACAGGTGCTGTTCGCTAATGTGGTCTCAGGCTGCAGCAGCCACTGGGTTAGACGAGGGAGTTTGAAATCGGGAAGGCAGCCCTGAATTTCTAATAACAGGACTCCATCTGCAGGGTGCTGTCGTTTTTATAGCATCTGACGTGTGTTTCATTACATCTCAAGAAGAGGATTGAACTAAGTTGGTTTCCAGTAAAAATTTGCTCATGACATAGAATTGTACACGTAAAGGAGCAGAAGACCGTAACTACAAACAACACACAACACCAAACACCGTGGACGCAGTTTATCGGAAAGACTTTTATAGCCACAACGCCTGTGCCTACCGATGTTTCCAAATTACTCCTCATCGTTCACGCCTTGCTTAAGTTGTATTCACTGCGTCGATTTCAGGAAAGCAAGCAGACGTATTCTTCGGAAGCTCGTAATGTGTACAAGTCTGGTTCCAATGTGCCAAAAGAACTGCTACAGAATTTTTGACAATTTTGTGTTGATTTTTGCAGCCATAAGCAATTGACATTGATAGTCACATTTTTCTTTTGTGTTTGGGAGCATAACATTTCCTCGAAAAAAAAATTGCCGACAAGCTGCAAAAGCATCTATATGCTGCAATTTGCCTTCACTGCAGCATATGAATCCTATAATGCAAAATGCGGTGGTTTCCACCTGATGCGTAAATTATCTGTGAGCTATATTTCGAGGATCAAGCGGTGGGAGATTACTAGCAGCAGACTGCAACAAGAATCTGTCACAGCAAGTGAACTAAAAACCTATACTGGCGCATATCGCGTGACCCTATATGGGAAATTGTTGCTCATTGCTGTACATAGTTTTCTGCTCTCCAACAGTAAAAGAGACAAAACAATTATTAGTAAACTCGTCTTGTAAATTATGTCTCTGGTTCCTAGCAATTTGGTGATTTCCCCATCCGCTACTTCTTTCATGACTTCTATATAAAAAACGTAAAAAACTTAGAAAGTAAAATATAGTAAATGATGACCCCTAGTGAAAATAAGCAGATGCGTGATGTATCTTTTCTGTGTGCACTCTTACTAATATGCCCACTGTTATCCAGCAACAAATTGTATAGTAGTTGCGGCATCGCCAGTACAATACATGTTTGTTTTCTCACAGCTATTTGGGAAAAAACATTGTGCTATGATATACGAAATTTAGCAGTCAACTATTCTGATATCAGTGTTGTCTTTTAGCAGCAGCTTTTTCCTGTTATAAAAAGGTAAAGTTACCAATTTAATGATCAGTTTTGTATGACATACGATATAACGTATTTTCCACACAGGGTAGTGACCAATGTCACAATCGTAGGATAATGGAAACTCAATTGATGTCTTTGTAATACCCTATCCTAATTAATAGAATATTTTTGTGGAAATATTTGTAATATTTCTTTTGGATAATAATGTTTCTCCTTGGAAAGATATAATAGTGTTGGACTTGAAGCACTCAGTAATATTCAAACTTATTTATTTGCTAAAATAATGTCAACACTATGTACGTTAAATGTTGTAATGCAATGTAAATACTCTATGTATGTATAACAAAATGTCTCTGGCGTTTACTATAACCACATTCCGTGGTGTAAGATTCGAACTGGTAGTGAACTAAAGACATTTAGTCTGTCGGGAAGAATGCCCTTCTCGACGTGTCAACAAATGTACATGACTGCATTACTCCACAGTTATCTGTAAACAGTATTACGCTCTTTAAATTGATGAAACTGCCAACATAAAATTAGAAAAGTAATGCTAACAGTGATGAAGAAGGATTGGGGTTTGCAAGAGTAGAGGTGAACACCTAGAATTAGTACGAAATCCAGATACTGATGTTACATGTTCGAGTGTGTATCTGATAATGCACAGACATACCTATGTCATGTGGACACAAAGGACAATGTTTCTTCTCGTGGAATGGGTCATTGTCATTGCCATTATCCATATCGGCACCTCAAAAAAAGTAGTGCGATGCTTTGCTTCCACAGGGTACATTTGTTATAAATTTAAATACTATTTCGTGGCAATGGTGTGTATATTATTTTAGGAGACAAGCAGACAGTACATCTGAAACAATCTGCTCGTAACTTTGTACTAGTTGGGTTTACTTTGGTGTAATGAACATCAGACAAATTATTTACTTTTCTGTTTGCTATGCAGTGTTTTCAGTACTGGTTGTATTCTCTAATTAGAGTCTCGGCAGCTACCTTTCCTGCAAGCGACGAAGTACAGCTAAACAACCCATTCCCACAGCTGTAGACCTCCACTGTGGAAAGTGAAGGTTCTGGAATAAAATTGTTTGCTAGGGTTTCCCCTTGATTTTTTCAGGGAAGCCAAAACAGTCTTGGTACAACCCGCCACTGCCCGCACCGAAACAAAGTTTATTGTACGGTATCGCTCCCTGTATATCTAGTAAAGCCAACCAATGCCCTTGAACAGTGCAAGGATTCCCTTTACCAGTTCTTTATTGGACACAACTTCGGGTCTTGTTGTCCCAAATGTTCTGTGCCTTTTACTCTCCAATGCAATGCATTCGAAGATCAGATGTGATGCAGTTTCATCACCGTCATCACAGATCCTACATTTAGGGTCCTCTTCTGTTATTCCCATTGTATGTAGGTGTTTTCTTGAAATTCCCATGGCCTGTCAGCAATCCAACCATGAGTCTAATCTCTCTTCTGTTCAGGCACAGGATTGCAGAGCTTCTTTTAAAACATGGCTTTGGCATCATTACCTTGCCATGTTTTTGTTGATAGACTTTGGTCCAATATTCTACGTGCTGTCTTCTGAGTCAGTTACGTAGCTCCAATTTGATCATTGCCTCGGTGATTGTCAGGACAGGTTCCGGTCCAATAAATGGAGTCTCTGCCCCCATCCTGGCTAATCTGTCGGCATGTTCGTTGCCACTGATCCCCGAGTGGCCAGGGACCCACAATAGGTTCACTCTAATGCTTTCCCCTAGCTCCACCAGAACCCTGTGACATTCTGCAACAATTTTAGACCTTGTTGCAGGAGCTGCCAGTGATCTCAGGGCTGCCTGGCTGTCTGAATAGATATAGATGCTACGGTCTTTGTAGCACCTACGCAAATTCTCCTCCACACATGCCCTGACGGCAGTGATAGGGTTTCCCCTTAATTACACCTTCATTTCATCGTTAACGGATAGTGTATGAAGTTATTACGCTCTATATAACTCGTCTCATATTTATCTACGTATTACACTATGTTTTTAAACTGCACTATATGTTTTGTGGGATACAGCCTGTATAAACTGTTTAACGGCTGGGGCATAAGTAAGACATTAAAAGTATCAGTTCCAGAAGGAGAATAAAATTTCTGCACCACAGTGTATGGAATGCACAATGTGGTTTTGTAAATTATAAAATATCCAGGAATATGGTAGCTGCCTGTTCTTATTTCTTGAGTGTTCACCTCAGGAACAATAGTCACTACCTTTGACAAGTCCCTTTGCAACGGATCCTGGTGGATTTTTTTTTTTTTGGTACAAATTTAGAGAATTTTACGATACTGAGGATAATATTTTTAAAGCGTTTTACATGTTTGTCAATATAGTATTAGAATACCAAAGAAATGTGTGTTGTTCCCAAAATCGTTATACTGTGTGTATTTTATAGTGCAGTTTGTGTGTCTTGATTGTGTAGTTTTGTCCAAAATACCTCATCCATAAATTCTGGACTTCCAAATGATTATGTGCTGCTTGTAATATTTCACTAGTATTTTAATTCACTACTCTCTTGCTGTGGAACATTTAGAATTAAATAATTGACATTGTAGCCGATCACACAAGACACTACTTGAACAATGTTTCCGTTTTGTATATTTTTGTTTGAACCAAATATGTTCTACATAACTGTAGTAGATGTTTTCAGTTGTCTATAATTATTTGTTAAATTTAAGTTCTCTTAATATTACACTAGATTCAAGAGCTAAATTTCAGTCCTGTACTCATAAGCATTGTAAATAATCAGATAAACTAAATGTGGTGATAGAAAACAACACATTAATTTTTATTGTTAAGATAAACAGTAATGACTGCTATTTTTTTAATTAGAAGGAAACTTGATGGTATATAATGTAATGTGTGTGCTTAAAACTTTGTATACTAAGAAGATCAATTATATGAAATTGGATGCTAGAGGCATTTGCAGGCAATGATTACTTCCTGAATAGGTTGTAGTTTCTCAAGTTTTTATACAATACTTAAGCAGGGCCGGCGCGGTTGGAACTCCCGCCCCCTCATAAAATGCCTTCATAACGTTAGAATTTTTTTTTTTTTTTTTTTTTTTTTGTATGATGCTTCCACTGTCACACGTTTTATATAAAAAACATATGTTTGACGATTATATATCTAGGCCTAATGCACAAAGTTGGAAACGCTTTTACCGAAAACCTCGACGGTTCTTGATCGATTTATTACAAATTTTTAAACCAAAGACTGATGAAAATTTGTAATTGCACGGGCCGTATATTTTTAAGTAAACTGTTTTCGAAAATGTCCATTACTGATTGCAAGGGCTCCCACAGGAATGTGAGTACATATTATGATAAGGACCTCACGTTCGGGAATATACAGTGACACTAGGAACATTTGTCATAAAAGTTTTCTGGGTATGGTACCGCGTCATGATGTAAGGCTATTACTTAAATAACCAACGTTTCGGCCAACGTTACAGTGGCCTTACCCAGATGAAGGCCACTGTAACGTTGGCCGAAACGTTGGTTATTTAAGTAATAGCCTTACATCATGACGCGGTACAACACCCAGAAAACTTTTATGTCATCTGACTCTGGCCGCGGAAGCCTACGTAACTAGGAACATTTGTTTATCTGTGAAACAAAACTCTTCTACTGCAAGATCTTCGCTTTCCATATTTTGGGAGGAGCTAACATGGACGTTAACAAGAATAAAAGTCTACTAAACATTGAGTCTACAGCGGATGCCTTAAGAGTTATGAGCATTTTAACAGCAGAAGAGACGGGCAAACTGTAGACAACCGAATATGAAGGCGTTGTTACAAAATATATGCAATTTAGAGGCCATGTTTACTAGACATATTGTTCTTGTTTTTATCCATAGGGGAGAGCGGGGCAAGACGTGGTGGAGGGCAAGGCGGGGTTTTTGTAATTTCTACCACGACAGATACCGCAGCCTAGTGGCGAACTGTTGAAGTAGTGGGCACTTGCTATGCGAGTGCCTGACTGTGCTGGCAGCCATTTTGGGCAAACCATTCGGGGTGAATACATCCAAACGTGTTTTCGTCTGTGCTGATATAATTATTCGTCATTTTCAGACGTGAACAGGTAAGAGAAGTAATTGTTTCTCATAGTCTTAAGTATTGTCAATGAAAAAACGGCTTGTTTAGCAGTAAATTAATGCATGCTATAACTAATTGAATGTATCCTTGGAGCTATAATATTAACCTAACGTAAAAATGTTACCTGGGGGCAAGACGGGGTACCTAGTGTGAGGGCAAGATGGGGTAGGGGTGACTGGGACACGTTTTCCACCATTTTACACTTTTATTTTTGTACTTTTTATTTTTATCGGTTTTGAGGTAAACAGCGGATCATTATATTTCCTATACCTTTACCTACAGTCTTGTACAGATATTTTTGAAAAGAGTAAATATCCTTCTTGGCAACAAATGATTTTGTCTGACCATGTTGCGTTGGAAAATTTGCCCCGTATGCGGGGCAAGTTTTCCAGCTTACGTAAAATGTACAGGGGCAAATTTCCCAACTATACTTTAAATGGTAAAACAGAGATAATTATCTTGAATTCACTGAATATGTATTTTTATTATGCATTTACAATACATTACAAAATAAGGATAGTAAAAGTAACCACATTAAATAAAAATAAATGCTACTGAAAGGTTTTACAAAATATGTGACTCAAATATTTCACAACTACAGACATTTTTTAACAAAACTCATACTCATTGTCTGAATGACAATGTAAGCAAACAAAAAAAATGCAGCATTTCCTTTCTTACAGTCTCCATGCGCCCATTTCTTGCAGTTCGTGCACAGTACCCACTTTTCATTTGCTTCAGTCTTGGCGTTAAGACTCAAAGCAATAAGGAAAATGTGCCCCGTATGCTCTGGGAAAACGTGCCCCCTCACCATATTCGGAACTTTAACACTACGTCTATGAGTAACCGTGTAAGCTATTTACAAAACAAATGCACAGTTATGTGAAGAAAGAAACCCACTTTTAGTGCGTGCAGTGTCAAAATAATAGGTTTAACGCTAGTATGTTTATTTGAAATTTCAATAGAAACGTGAAAGTTTACTCACATTTGCAAAAATGGCGAAAACAGCCCTGCCGACGTTGTGACTGCTGGTACAACACTGAAACTTTCGTAAATGAAGCGTGCTTTGTTGCTGCTTCCTACAGTATCGCCGGTGGTGACATCTAGCGGTTTGTTTCAAAAATAAACGGATTTGGAAAACTTGCCCCTATGGAAAATGTGCCCCGGTCTCCCCTACCCCATGACAGAACATGAGCTGCAACCATGTTGACTGCCATAAACGGTTAAAAAATAAAAAAAAAATAAAAAAAAAATAAAAAAAAAAAATAAAAAAAAAAACAGGAATTTGTCCTTTCGAACCAAACATAATCCCAGAATCAGTGTTTGAAGCTTCTGTAACTGCAGACACTCCTTTAACTACAAGTGAGGCCGCTAACGTTTCTGTCAATAAAGGTCAAGTAGAGGCTTCAGTTGGCTCACATAAGCAGTTTGTGTCAGAGGCAAGCGATGGTCCTGCCAACCAAGCTGGCACTAAAGAGCAAGATGCGCTTGCTGTAGGCCTAAGCCCAAGGTGCTCATTTTGGAATGACAGTAACCCCAATTACCACATTACAGACAAGCGGCATTCTGAGAACAACACCAATCAATTAAGGTCATTTGTTGTTTCACCTGAACAGATAGTCCCGATCCTTCGTGTCGGAAAGAAAAAGATTCGAAAACCAGGCCGCAAAAAAGGAAAAATTGTTTTTGTTACCAGCTCCCCTTACAGAAGAGAATTCCTGGAGAGTGCAAAGAAAAAAGAAGAAATAAGAACGAAAGATTCACCTCAGGAGACTGTTAAAAAATCCCTCTATGTTTGTAAATGCAAAAGTGGGAAGAATAAAAAAGCAATGACGAACTCGGCGAAGAAGATAAAAAAATGAAGTAGAAAGCACATTAGAAGAAGATGACAATGCGTGCCTGTTTTGCGGCTATTTCTACTCGCAGCCAACAGAAGGATGTGCGTCATGCGTCTCTTGCAAACAATGGGCTCACTATTCATGTGCGGGAGAAGCGGACGAGGATGCCGAGGTACATCATGTGTGTCAATTTTGCTAACAAGACGACGATAATAAATGAATAGCAGTAAACTGAACTTTAACATCACACAATGTTTACATCATGCATTTTCATTAGTCATTAGAATAATTCTTATATAAATTTGTAAATCTGTGTTCATTGAATAATTTAATTACCTTTGCCTCATTCAGTATTGAGGTAAGCCATCTTGCCCCACCTACGTACCCCATATTGGCCTCACTGTAGGGCAAGATGGGGTACTTGGTAAATCCTGGGAAAATATATTTTTTTAATAGTAAATACTAACAATTTTGGTCTTCTTTTTTTGTATAAACTCTAAAAAATACTGAAGTTTATGGTGGAATATCTGGTATTTTACTAGAGCATTTTGTAAGCCTACAAAAATAAAATCGCACTGACGTGTTTTACGGCCCACTTTAGATTTGTAGTTTTATAAGTTTTTCCAAACGTTTTGGACAAAAATAATAATCCAAACAATAAAAAATTAATTAATAAGAGTCAGAAACCCTTTTAGGACAAAAAATTAGGTTGTTGCGGGATCTGAACCACTGAACTTCAGTGTCACAGTCCAATGCATTGCCCACTATGCTACGGCCAACACTTAGAAATTGCGATCTAAAATTTTATACTATTCATGGCCGTTGTTAACTTATGCTAATTCGGCATTGTTAGACACTAGATTATCATGTATCGTACGGAGAACTACGTGTTTTTGTTAATTCTTCAGTGCGCCATTGCTTTGAAATGACAACGTGTAATTTAAAATAATAAAATCATCAAATACGCAACGCAAGATGGCGTAAGCCAGAGAGAGTTCTGGGCGATGAATGTCACGTGACTTCTGCGAGCGGCTAGTTTTCGTTAATTCAGTGGAGGGTGTCAAAACTCTGTTATTTTTGCAAATATCTCTCAAACGATACGAGATATGAAAAAAAACAACATAAAGAAACAATGGTGTAGAGAATCTTCTCCTCTACAAATTCGTTTATTCAATTTTAACGTCAGATTAACGGTTTATATGCAATTAAAATTACTTTACAATCGGCCTTTAATTGTATTACTAACGTATTTCTTGTCCGATATATTTGAAAAAGCGAGGTTCTGGTCTATGGTAGACAAAAATTATGTCTGTAAAATTTGGTGCCGATCGGTTGAACGGTTCGACCTATAAAGTGGGAACACGTTACAGCCAGACATACATTTTTGCAAACATCTGTGCAACGATGCAAGATGTGAAAAAAAAAAAAAAAAAAAAAAAAAAAAAAACATAATAGAGCGAAGTTGTAGAGAATTTTCCCCCCTGCCATTTAGGTTATTCAATTTTCGTGTCAAATGAACGGTTCGTTTGCAATTACAATTATATTACCAACGGCATTTTTTGGCATTACTACCGTATTTTTTGTCCGAAAAATTTGAAAAAGGGAGGTTCTGGTCTCTGTTGGCCTACAATTATGTCTGTGAAATTTGGTGTTGATCGGATGAACGGTTCGTCTTAAAAACAGGGAACACGTTACGGACAGACAGACAGACATACATACATCCCCAAATCGCTGTTATTTTTTCAAATATTCCTGAAACTATACGAGATATGAAAAAAAAACACAAGAGAGCAAAGTTGTAGAGACTTTTCTCCTCTATAAATTCGGTTATTCAATTTTCACGTCAGGTGAATGGTTAAGCCGTTATTTTGATTTAAATTTCGAGCTGTCAAAAAACGATCGCAAAGGCTCATTTTTAGTGTTACTACCGTAACCTAAAGTGGGCCAATTGTTAAGTGCTTAAGTATCCCATCTTGTCCCGCTCTCCCCTAGTACTTTCTGCTGAAATTTGTAAACTAAAGAGCTTGCAGTAGTATCGATTTGATTCACAGTGTCACAAAGTAAAGAAATGCTCTAGCGTCAATCGATAACAATCCCGGAGATGAATTCCATTTCTAATTCTTATGTATTTGTTCTCCTGTCTACATGCACCCAAAGTTGTAAGAGAACTTCCGAAACCCTTTATAGAGAAGATTAGTTACCACAAATGTGTAAAAGTCTCGATCGAACTAGTTGGAAATTGTACTTGACACAATACTGAACCTTCAGTCATGAACAGAGAGGGAGGAGGAAGTCGCGTGAGGTCAGGAGGAGATGAGTGTCTGGCGTCACTTCAGCAGGCTGTGCTCCGGGCCGCTTGCAAACGGAACACAAAATTCGATCACTGCAGTTCAGAATATCTGTTACCGAAACCCCACTCCACCCTAGGCCTCTTGCCCGACGTCTGATCAAAGGACGCACTCGAACAGACACAAGGATGATGGACCCCAAACATGCTCCCGCCTCCGCCATAGTCACAAATTATTACTTAAAATAATAATAAGAAGAATTTCGCACGAAATATGTCAAAAGACATTTTAATAAATGATAATTACCCAAGTTGCAGCAAATATTTTATTTTTGCACGACGTCCGTTTCGGCTTATGCCATTTTCAAATGATACGTACAAAAGAACATACATTCATATTTTGTTGTCTATAAACGATTTTATAAGTTTGAAGTTCATGTCATTGAGGCAACTATACTTACATTACGTCGGTGGATATATCATATAGGATTTCTTAGTTGCCGGCCGCGGTGGGGTCTGAGGCGCTCCAGTCACGGTCTGCACGGCTACTACGGACGGGGGTCCGAATCCCCCCTCGGCCATGGATATTTGTGCCGTCCTTAGTGTTAGTTAGTTCATAAGTAGTTTGTAACTTCAGGGACTGATGACTCCGTAGTTAAGTACCATAAGCTACCAAAAAATAATAATAATAAAAATAAAAAATTATATATATATATATATATATATATATATATATATATAATCTTAGTAGCGAAAACGATTATTTTATTTGATATTTCTGTTTTCCTACCTTCCTAAGATATATTATTTACCTAAATGGTATAGATGGTATCTCTCATCTATAGATGGTTTAAATGCACAACGGCAATGGGTAGAAAAGCGTTCTTGAAAAAGAGAAATTTGTTAACATCGAATATTGATTTAAAACTAAGTAAGTCCTTTCTGAAGGCATTTGTATGGGAGTGAGACATGGACGATAAACAGTGCGGACAGGAAGAGGATAGAGGCTTTTGAAATATGGTGCTACAGAAGAATGCTGAAGATTAGGTGCGTGGATCGCGTAACTAATGAGGAGGTACTGAACAGAATTGGGGAGAAAAAGAATTTCTGGCATATCTTGACTGAAAGAAGGGATAGATTGATGGGACACATTCTTAGACATCAAGGAATTGTGAATTTAGCGTCGGAGGGAAGTGTATGGGGAAAAAATCGCAGGGAAGACCAAGAGATGGATACAGTAAGCAGATTCAGATAGATGTAGGTTGTCGCTCTTATGTGGAGATGAAGAGGCTTGCTCAGGACAGGGTATTGTGGAGAGCTGCATCAAACCAGTCTCCGGACTGAAGACCACAACAACAACAACATAGATGGTATATTTTATATCGGAACTTAATTACAATTGTTTTTCGTGTGATAATGTGTCTCTATTCACTCAGATCTAATCGTAAAATTTCGATAAAGTATTCTAAATAATGTTTGTGCTTAAATTCCATGTGGTCATTGTGAATTTCGTCTAGGGTTGTGTTTATATGGACAATAATTCCATTTCTTCCATAAAATTCATTAATATACCTTTAGGGATAATGTGTAATATTTGTAGTGCTTTGTCAATATTTATGGTGGTGTGCTATTCATTTCTGACATGTTGGTAGAAAATAGGGGGATTGTATTCAGATGATCTGGTGTGTTCTCAGAATCTTATTGCGAAATTTCCTCCTGTTTTACCAATTTTGAATTTATTATAATTTTCACATGTGATTTTATAAATTTCTGAGCTGTTCAACTTTATTCTGTCAGTAACGGTTTTGTGCAATTTTGTATTAAGGGCATTTCTCGTACGGAATGCGAGGTTAATTTGTGGATATACATGTGGCGTCTGTTCCGAAAGAACAGACGTCACTTATGATCCTGAATTTGTTATTGTTTACATATTCTCAGAATATATGACATCAATTGCACATGGGTAAAGCTGAAAATGTGTACCAAGTAGGAATTCGAAGCATGGTCTACTGCTTGCTGGGCAGTTGCGCTGATAGCTACACCACTGACAAGTTAAGATAATTTGAGAGAAGTTCAGAGAAGTTCAGACAAGACAGACAAGTTCAGACAAATTCAGACAACTTCAGATTCAATCAGACAAGTTACGACAGGTTCAGACAAGTTAGTACTAGTCACAAAGGTTCAGAAAAGTTGCGCCAAGTTGAAACAAGTCCATACATATTCAGAGAATGGCAGACCAGTTGAGACGAGTACAGACAAGATGAGACAAGTTCGGACAATTTCTGACAAGAACAGACATGTTCAGAAAATTTGAGACAAGTTCACATAAGTTGAGACAAGTTTAGACAAGTTCAGGTACGTTCAGACAACTCAAACAAATACAGACAAGTTCAGTCTATTTCAGACTAGTTCAGACAAGTCAGATAGGTTCCGACAATTTGAGATACGTTCAGTCAAGTTCAGACAAGTTCATACAAGTTCAGACAAGATCATAAAAGGTCACACAAGTTTAGACTATTTGAAAAAAGTTCAGGCAATTTCAGACACGTACAGACAAGTTGAGACAAGTTGGGACAAGTACAGACAAGTTCAGTCTATTTCAGACTAGTTCAGACAAGTCAGATAGCTTCAGACACTTTGAGTCAAGTTCAGTCAAGATCAGACAAGTTCATACAAGATCAGAGAAGATCAAGTTTAGACTATTTCAAAAAAGTTCAGGCAATTTCAGACACGTACAGACAAGTTAAGACAAGTTGGAACAAGTACAGACAAGTTCAGTCTATTTCAGACTAGTTCAGACAAGTCAGATAGGTTCGGACACTTTGAGACAAGTTCAGTCAAGTTCAGACAAGTTCATACAAGATCAGATAAGATCATAAAAGGTCACACAAGTTTAAACTATTTCAAAAAAGTTCAGGCAATTTCAGACACGTACAGACAAGTTGAGACACGTTGGGACAAGTACAGACAAGTTCAGACTTGTTCAGACAAGTTGAAACAAGATCAGACAAGTTGAGATAAGTGCAGAGCCGGCCGTGGTGGCCGAGGGGACTGAGGCGCTCCAGTCACGGTTTCCACGGCCACTACGGTCGGGGGTTCGAATCCCCCCTCAGGCATGGATATTTGTGCCGTCCTAGTTCGTAAGTAGTTCATAAGTAGTTTGTAAGTTTAGGGACTGATGACTCCATAGTTAAGTCCCATAAGCTATACAAACATTTGAACACTTTGAACAAGTGCAGAAAATTTCAGAGAAGTTCGGAGAAGTTCAGACAATTTGAGAAAAATACAGAAAAGTTCAGATACGTGCAGAAAAGATTAGAAGAGTTAGGACAAGTTCAGACAAGTACAGACATGTTTAGACAAGACAGACCAATTCGGACAAGCTAAGACATCTTCAGACATTTTCAGGCAAATTGAGACTTGTTCAGATAAGTTCATACTAGTTCATACAATGTGAGACAAGTTTCAACGGGTTCACATAAGTTCTGACAAGTTCAACTAGTTAAGACAAGTGAGACAAGTTGAGACATGTTCAGACAAGTTCACAAAAGGTGACTGAAGTTCAGACAACTTCAGGAAATTCGGGCGATTAAGTGAAGTTGAAAACAGTTCATACAAGATCATGCAAGTGAGACATATCCAGACAAGTTTACAGAAGTTCAGAATTGATACAAGTTCAGACAATGTCAGACAAGTTAAAACAGGTTCACGCAATTTCAGACAAGTTGGGAAAAGTTTATACATGTTCAGACAATTTCAGAGTAGTTCAGTCAAGTCGAACAATTTCAGACACGTTTAGACAAATGGAGACAAGTACAGAGACTTTGAGATAGTTTCAGACAAGTTGTGATTAGTTCTTATAAGTTGAGAGAAGTTCAGAGAAGTTCAGACAAGTTGAGTCAAGTTCAGACACTTTGAGACAAGTTCAGTCAATTTCAAACAGGTTCCGAAAAGTTGAGACTAGTTCAGACAAATTCAGAAATCTTGAGACAAGTACAGAAAAGTTCAAACATGTTCAAACAAATTCAGACAAGTTCAGAAACTTCTAGAGTAGTACAGACATGTTCAGACTAGTTCAGACCAATTCCGACAAGTTCAGACAAGATCAAACAAGTTCATACAAATTCAGACAACTTCAGAAACGTTTTCACAAGTTCCAACAAGTTCATACTTGTACAGACAAGCTGAGAGAATTTCAGAGAAGTTGAGACAACTGCACACAAGTTCAGGCAAGTTCAGACTAGTTCAGACAGGTTCAGAGAATGTTATACAAGTTCAGACAATTTCAATCAAGTTCAGAAAAGTTACAATAAGTTCAGACTGGTTCAGACAAGATTAGACAATTTCAGAGAAGTTGAGACAAGTGCAAACAAGAAAATTTCAAACAAGTTCCATCAATTCAGGTACGTTCAGACAAGTTCAGACGAGATCAGACAAGTTTAGACATGTTCAGAATACTTCAGATACGTTGACACAAGTTCAGGCACGTCCAGACAATTGCAGACAAGTTCGGAGAAGTTGGTACTAGTTCAGACGATTTGAGATAGTTTCAGACAAGTTGTGACTAGTTCCGACTAGTTGAGACAAGTTCGGACAAGTTAAGTTCAGACACTTTGAGTCAAGTTCAGTGAATTTCAGACAAGTTCCAAAAGTTGAAACAAATTGAGAAAACTTCAGAGAAGTTCAGACAAGTTCAAACAAGTTCATATAAATTAAGACAATTTCAGACACGCTCAGAGAAGTTAAGATATGGTCTTAGTAGATCAGACAAGATTAAACAATTTCAGAGAATTTGAGGCAAGTACTCACAAATTCAGACAATTTGAGACTAGTTCAGGCATGTTGAGGTTTTTTTCAGACAAGTTGTGACAAGTTCAGACAAGTGTAGACTAGTTCAGACTAGAATGGAACTTTCAATCTGCAGTGGAGTGTGTGCTGATAAGAAACTTCCTTTAAGATTAAAATTGTGTGTCAGAACCGGGACTCATAGCTCTGACCTTTGTCATTCACGGGCAAGCGCTCTACTGATTGACCTAACACGACACGACTCACGATGCCGCCTCACAACTTTACTTCCACCAGTACCTCACCTCATACTTTCCAAACTTCACAGAAATTTAATCTGCCAGGAGGTTCCGTAGTTCAGACTACTTTATACAAGTTCAGTCATGTCCTATGTGTCAGACAATTAGGGACATTTCAGACCAATCCAGACAAGTTCATATAAGTTCAGACAAGGTCAGACAATACAAGAGAAGTTCAGACAATATGGTACTAGTTCAGACAAGTTCAGATAATTTGAGTAAACTTCAGACAAGTTCAGACAAGATGAGACAAGGTGTGACAAGCTTCGAGAATTTCAGATAAATTCAGCAAGGTCAGACAACTTCAGACAAATTCAGACAAGATCAGACAAGTTAGGACAAGTTCCGACAAGGCTGACAAATTCTGACATGCTCATATAACTTCAGGCAAGTTCAGTCAGGTTCAGGCAAGTTCAGGCAATTTCAGACAGGTTCAGACAAGTTCAGAGACGTTGAGACACGTTAAGACAAGTTGGACCAATTCAGACAAGTTGGGACTAGTTCAGTCAATTTGAGACAGTTTCAGGCAAGTTGTGACTCGTTCCGACATGTTAAGACAGGTTCAGACAAACTGAGAGAAGTTCAGACAAATTCAGAAAATTTCAGAATATTTCAGACAAGTTCAGACAAGTTGAGAGAAGTTCAGGCAAGTTTGGACACGTTCAGAGAAGACACACAAGTTCAGACAAGTTCTGACACTTGAGGCAGGTTAAGAAAATTTGAGATAAGTTCAGACTATTTAAGACAGGTTCATACAAGTTCAGTGAATTGCAGACAAGTTCAGAAAAGTTTAGACATGTTCAGACAAGTTCAGAGTAGTTCAGACAAGATGACACAAGTTCAGACATGTTGAGACAAATGCAGACAAGTTCCGAGACGTTGTTACTAGTTCAGACAATTTGAGATAGTTTCAGACAAGTTATGACTAGATCCGACAAGCTGAGACAAGTTCAGACACTTTGAGACAAGTTTATACAAGTTTAGAATAGTTCAGACAAGTTGTAACAATTTGTGACAAGTTGAGACTAGTTCAGACAAGTGGAGACATGTTCAGACAAATTGTGAGATATTCAGACAAGTTCAGACAAATTGAGGCAATTTGAGACACGTTTAGACAAGTTAAGAAAATTTGAGACATGTTTAGACAAGTTCAAATACAACAGACAAGTTCAGAGTAGTACAGACAAGTTCATAATAGTTGGGACAAGTTAAGACAGTTTCAGAATAGTTCAGACTAGTTCAGATAAGTCAGATGGGTTCAAACAAGTTGAGACAAGTTTACACAAGTTCAGTTAAGTTCAGAGAAGGTCAGACAAGTTCAGAGAACTTCAGACAAGTTCAGTCAAGTACAGACAATTTGAGACTAGTTTAGACAATAAGAGACAAGTTCAGTCAAGTTAAGACAAGTTCTGACTAGTTCAGACACGCTGAGACAATTTCAGACGTTGAGACAAGTGTAGACAAGTTCAGAGAAGTTGGAAATAGTTCAGTCAATTTGGGACAGTGTCAGACAAGCTGTGACTCGTTCCGACAAGTAGAGACAAATGCATATAAGTTGTGACAAGTTGATATAAGTTCAGACACTTTGAGACAAGTTAAGACAAGTTCAGACTAGATGAGACAATATCAGGCACTTTGAGAAAATTGCAGTCAATATCCGTCAACTTCCGAACTGCTGAGACAATTTCAGACAAATTGAGACAAGTTCAGACAAGGCAGACAAATTCAGACTGATTCAGACAAGTTTAAACAAAGTCATACTAGTTCAGATAATTTCAGAAAATCTCAGAAAATTTAGAGAACTTCAGACAGTTTCAGACTAGTTAAGACAAGTTCAGAGAAGTGCACTGAAATTCTCACATGTTGTGTCTATATCAGACAAGTTGAGACATGTTCAGACAAGTTGTGACAAATTCAGACAAGTTGAGACAAATTCAGACAAGTTCATACTAGTTCAGACAAGGTTAGACTAGGACAGACAAGGTCAGACAAGTTTACACATGACAGACAAATTCAGTCAAGTTCAGACATGTCCGGCACTTTCAGGCAGTTAGAGAGAATTTCAGACCAATTCAGATAAGTACGTACAAGGTCGTACAAGGTCAGACAATATCCGATTAGTTCAGACAATGTTCAGAGAAATTCAGGCAAGTTCTGACAACTTCAGACAAATTCAGACAACTTCACAATAGTTGAGGCAGGTTGAGACTAGTTCAGATAAGTCAGACAGGTTGAGACAAGTTCACGCAAGTTCAGACAAGGTAAGGCAATAAGAGACAAGTACAGACTAGTTCAGAGAATTTGGACAAGTTCAGACAATTTGAGACAAATATTGAAAAGTTCAGACACGTTCAGACATGATTAGAAGAGTTAAAACAAGTTCAGACCATCACAGAAAAGTTTTGACAAGACAGACCAATTCAGACAAGCTCAGACACGTACAGACATTTTCAGGTAAGTTGAGACATTTTAAGACATGTTCACATAAGTTGAGACAAGTGTAGACTAGTACATATAAGTTGAGACAAGTTCATACAATGTGAGACAAGTATCGACAAGTTTACTCAAGTTCTGAAAAGTTCAACTAGTTAAGACAAGTTCAGCCAAGTGAGACATGTTGACACAAGTAGTGACAAGTTCAGACATGTTCATAGACGGTCACGTAAGATCAGACAACTTCAGACAAATTCAATCAATCCAACTAGTTCAGATGAGACCAGACAGGTTTAGACAAGTTCAGAAAAGTTCAGACTTTTTCAGACAAGTTCAGACTTTTTCCGACACGTTCAGACACGTTCAGACACGTTCAGACTAGTACAGACAAGTTGAGACAAGTTCAGACAAGTTCGAGACATGTTCAGAGAATACAGACAAGTTCCCACAAGTACAGACAGGTTCAGACAAGTAGAGACTAGTTGAGACACATAGAGACAAGTTCCGACGAAGTGAGACAATGCAGACAATTTAATAGAATTTCAGTTTATTTGAGACAGTTTCAGACAAGTTGTGAGTCGTTCCGACAAGCTGAGACAAGTTCAGACAAATTGCGACAAGTTCAGACAAGTGTAGACTAGTTCAGACAAGTTCAGACAAGGTGACACAAGGTGATACAAGTTCAGACATGTTGAGACTAGTTCATACAATTTCAAACAAGACGAGACAATATCAGACATTTTGAGACAAGTACGGACAATTTCAGCCATGTTCCGTATAGTTGAGACAAGTTCAGACGAGACAAACAAGTTCTGACTGCTTCAGATAAGTTCAGACAAGTTTAAACAAGTTCATACAAGCTCAGACAATTTCAGACAAATTCAGGAAATTTAGAGGAGTTAAGACAACTTCAGACTAGTTCAGAAAAGTTCAGACAAATTCATACAATTTCAAACAACCTCAGTCAAGTTCATAGAACTTTAGAATAGTTCAGACAAGTTGAGACAATTTCAGAGAAGTTGAGACACGTTCATAAAAGTTCACTTATGTTCAGACAATTTCAGACAAATTCATTCAATTTAGGCATGTTCAGACAAGTTCAGGAAAGTGCATACTATTTCATACAAGTTCAGACAAGTTGAGAGAAGTTCAGACAAGTTCAGAAATATTTGGACAGGTTCAGACAATAGTATAGACAAGTTGAGATAATTTCAGAGAAGTAGAGACAAGTGCACACAAGTTCTAACTGGTTCAGACAAGTTGAGACAGTTTCAGAGAGGTTCAGTAAATGTCGAGAAGTTCAGACAAGTTCAGACATGTTCAAACAAGTGCACTCAAGTTCGAACATGTTCAGACAAGTTAAGAATAGTTCAGACAAGTTGAGACTCGTTCAGACAAGTTGTGACAAATCAGACAAGTTGAGACAATTTCATACTAGTTCAGACTAGGTTAGACTTGGTCACACAAGGTCAGACACAATCACACATGACATACAAATTCAGGCAAGGTCATACTAGTTCAGATAAGTTGAGATAGGTGCAGATAAGTTGAATCTAGTTTAACATATTTATGACAAGTCCAACAGTTTCAGCCAATTGGAGACAATTTCAAAAGAATTGAGACACGTCATACAATGACAATGACAGAAAGTCATACAATGTTGACAATATCAGTCTCTCTGGAACAAGTTCAGACAAGTTTACAGAAGTTCAGTCACGTTCAGACGAGTTCATACAATTTGAGATAATTTCAGAAAAGTTAAAAAATACAGACAAGTTGAGACAAGTGCAGACAATTTGAGAAAAATTGGGAGTAGTTCAGACAATTTCAGACAAATTCAGAATAGTTCAGACATGTTCAGTCAAGATCAGAAAAGTTAGGACAAGTTCAGACAAGTACAGAGAAATTTTGACAAGACAGACCAGCTCAGACACGTTCAGACATTTTCAGGCAAGTTTAGACGTGTTGTGGCATGTTCAGATAAGTTCAGGCAAGTTCATACAATGTGAGACAAGTTGTGACAAGTTCAACTAGGTCTGACAAGTTCAGACAAGTGAGACATGTTAAGACAAGTTCAGACAAATTCAGACAAGTTCATAAAAGTTCACTCAAGTTCAGACAATTTAAGACAAGTTCAGGTTATTTGGGCAGGTTATATATCTTCAATCAATTTCATAGACGTTCATGCATGTGAGACAGTTTCAGAAATTGAGACAAGCTGATACAAGTTTAGACAAGTTCAGAGCAGTTAAAACGAGTTCGCGCAATTTCATACCATTTGAGACTAGTTCAGAGTATTTCAGACAAGTCACACAGTTTCAGACCAGTTGAGACAAGACCGACTAGTTCAGACAATTTCAGGCACATCAGAAAGATTCAGACAAGTTGAGATAAGTTTAAACAAGTTGAGACAAGTTCATACAAGTTCAGTCAAGTACAGACAAGGTGAGAAAAGTTTAGAGAAGTACAGACTAGTTCAGACAATTTCATACAAGTTCAGAGAATTTCAGAGAAGTTCAGAAACTTTTAGACTAGTTCAGACAAATTCTGACTAATTCATACAAGTTGAGACAGTTTTAGAGAAAATGAGACAAGTGCACACAAGTTCAGACACGTTCAGACCAGTTCACAGAAGTCCATACCAGGTTAGACAACTTCATACAAGTTCAGACAAGATGAGACAAGTGCAGACAATTTCAGAGAAGTTGAGAGGTTGGGACAAGTTCAGACAATTTTGGACAAATACAGAAAATTTCAGAGATGTTCAGACATGATCAGAAGAGTTAGGACTAGTTCAGACAAATACAGAATCGTTTTGACAAGACAGACCAATTCGGACAAGCTAAGGCATCTTCAGATATTTTCAGGCAAATTGAGACATGTTCAGATAAGTTCAGACAAGTTCATACAATGTGAGACAAGTTTCGATGGGTTCAAATAAGTTCTGACAAGTTCAACTAGTTTGACAAGTTCAGACAAGTGAGACATATTCAATCAATTCAGGCAAGTTCAGATAAGGTCAGTCAAGTTTGGACAAGTTCAGATAAGTTGAAATCATTTCAGACAAGTTGAGAGAAGTTTTTATAAGTTCCGTAATGTTTAGACAAGTTCAAACAAGTTCCAACTAGTACATACAAGTTGAGACAATTTCAGATAAGTAGAGACAAATGCAGACACGTTCTGACTAATTCAGACTACTTCAGACTACTTCAGACAAGTTGGCACATGTTCAGACAAGTTGATACAAATGCAGGCAAGTACAGAGACGTTGGGACTAGTTCAGACAATTTGAGACAGTTTCAGACAAGTTCTGACTAGTTCCGACAAGTTGAGAGAGGATTATACAAGTTCAGAGAAGTTGAGACAATTTCAGACACATTCATACAAGTTACTACAATTTCAAAAACGTTTAGACAAGTTCAGGCAAGTTCAAACCAGTGCAGTCAAGATGAGACAATTTCAGAGAAGTAGAGACAAGTGCTCACAAGTTCTTTCTAGTTCAGACTAGTTCAGACAAGTTCACAGAATTTCATTCAAGTTCAGAACAATCCAGACACGTGCATACAAGTTCAGAAAAGGTCAGAGAATATCATAGAATTTCAGACAATTTGGGACAAGATCAGACACGTTCCGAGTAGTTCAGATACGTTCAGACAAGTATATACAATTTCAGACAACTTCAGACAAGTTCAGAAATGTTTAGACAAGGTCTGACAAGTTCTGACTAGTTTAGACAAGTTGAGATTTTTCAGAGAAGTTTAGAAAATCTAGAGAAGTTCAGACTAGTTCAGACATGTTCAGACAAGTTTAAACTATTTCATACAAGATGAGACACGTTCCAACAAGTTGTAACAAGTCAGACAAGTTGAGAGAAGTTTCAGACAAGTTCATACTAGTTCAGAAAAGGTCATACTAGATCAGACAAGTTGAGACATGTTCAGAGAAGTTCAGATAAGTTCATAATAGGTACTCATGTTGAGACAATTTCAGGGAAGTTGAGACAAGTGAACACAAGATTAGACAAATGGAGCCTAGTTCAGGCAAGTGAGACAGATTCAGAAAAACTTACACAATTTGAGACAAGCTGATACAAGTTCAGACAAATTGAGGCAATTTGAGACACGTTCAAACAAGTGAAGTCAATCTGACACACGTTCAGACAAGTTCAGAGGAAAAAGACTAGTTCAGACAAGTACAGATAAGTTCACAATAGTTAAGACAAGTAGAGATAGGTTCAGACACATTGTGACTAGTTCAGACAAGCCGTACAGGTTCAGACATGTTGAGACAAGTTCCTACCAGCCAGGAAAATTCATACAAGCTCAGACATGGTCAGACAAGGACAGAGAAGTTCAGACAACTTCAGACAAGTTCAGGCAAGTTCAGACAAATACAGACAAGTTGAGACAAGTGCAGAAAATTTCAGAGAAATTGGGACTAGTTCAGCAATTTGAGACAAATACAGAAAAGTTCAAACAAAATCAGAAGAGTTAGGACAAGTTCACACAGGTACAGACAAATTTTCAGAAGACAAACCAAATCAGAGCAGCTCAGACACGTTCCGACATTTTCAGGCAAGTTGAGACATGTTGAGATATGTTCAGATAAGTTCAGACAAGTTCATACAATGTCATACAAGTTTATATAATGTCATTCAAGTTCTGACAAGTTCAACTAGGTCAGACAAGTTCATAAAAGTGAGACTTTATAAGACAAGTTGAGACAAGTTCAGACAAGTTCGTAAAAGGTCACTTAAGTTCGGATAATTTCAGACAGGTTCAGGAAATTCAGGCACGTTATTATAAGTTCAATCAAATTCTTACAAGTTCAGGCAAGTGCAATTAAGTACATACAAATTCAGACAAGTTCAGAAAGTTTAGAGGTGTACTGACAAGTTCAAAGAAGTCCAAAATAGTACAGACAAGTTGGGACAATTTCAGGTAAGTTGCGACAAGTGAACACAAGTTGAGAAAAGTTCAGACTAGTTCAGACAAGTTCAAAATTGCATACAAATTCAGAAAAATTCAGATAATTTCAGAAATTATTAGATAACTTCATACTAGTTGAGAGAAGATGAGACAAGTGCACACACGTTCAGACAAGTTGAGAGTAGTTCAGACGATTTGAGACATCTTCAGACAAGTTGTGACAAATTCAGAAAAGTTGAGACAAGTTCACACTAATTCAGATAAGGTTAGACTAGGTCAGACAAGTTCAGACACATTAAGACAAGACAGATAAGTCCAGTCTAGTTCATACAAGTTGAGACAGGTTCAGACAAGTTGACAGTAGTTCAACCTGGTTCAGACAGGTCCGTCAGTTTCAGACAATTTGAGACAAGTCAGACCTATTCAGACAAATGCATACAAGTTCAGACAATGTCAGACAATATCAGACAAGTTCAGACAATTTGGGACAATTTCAGACAAGTTTGGGGAAGTTCAGAAAAGTTCATACATGGTCAGACAACTTCAGATAAGTTCAGAAACATTTTGGGAAGTTTGGACAAGTTCAGACTAATTAAGACAAGTAGAGTCAGTTTCAAAGAAGTTGCGACTAGAGCACACAAGTTCAAACTAGTTCAGACAAGTTCAAAGTATTTCATACAAGTTCAGGAAAGTTCAGAAAAGTTTAGATAAGTTCAGACTAATTTACTTGTTCAGATAAGTTCATACCAGTTCAGACAATTTATGACAAGTTTTGAATAGTTTAGACAAGTTGAGAGAAGTTCAGATTAGTTCAGACATGTTAAGACAATTTCAGGCCGCGGTGGAGTAGCCGAGCAGTCTAAAGCTTCTCGCTGCAGAGCGTGTGGTTTCTCGCTGTGGAGGTTCGAGTCCTCCCTGGGGCATGGGTGTGTGTGTGTTGTCCTTAGGTTAGTTTACCTAGGATTAAGTAGTTTGTAAGCTACGGACTGATGACCACGCAGTTTGGTCCGATAGATTTAAAAAAAAATTAAAAAACAATTTCAGAGAAATTGAGACAAGTGCACACAAATTCAGACAGTTTGAGACTAGTTCAGACAAGCTGAGATGTGTTCAGACAAGTTGTGACAGGTTCAGACTAGTTGAGACATGTTCACACAAGAGGCGACTAGTTCAGAGAAGTTTAGAGAAGACAGACATGTTGAGACAATGTCTGACTTTTCAGACAATTTGAGACACGTTCAGACAAGTTAAGACTAGTTCAGACAAATCCAATGTTTTAGACAATTAGAGACAAGTTGAGACCAATCCAGACAAGTGCATACACATACAAGTTCAGACAATACCAGAGAAGTTTATACTATTTGGGACAAGTTCAGAGACGTTAGGTAAAGTTCAGAAAAAGCAGACTAATTCAGATGTGCTCAGACACGTACAGAAATCTTTAGACAACTTCAGGCAAGTTCAGGCATGTTCAGGCAAGTTCAGGGAATTTCAGACAGGTTCAGACAAATTCGGACAAGCTGAGACAAGTTTACACAAGTAGAGACCAATTCAGACAAGTTCAGACAAGAATTACTACTTCAGACAAGTTGAGGGAGGATCAGACAAATTGAGACTAGTTAAGGCAAGTCAGATTGGTTCAGACATGTTCAAACAAGTTAAGCAGCCGAATATTATGTACTTCACTGTAATTTTTTAAAGGAAACGCCTTTTGCTTCTAAAAATGAAGGGATTATTTCTATAAGTCACCCATACGCGTTTCGCCTTTTTCACAATGCATCATCAGTGGGTGTCCTGAAATATTTATATGTTTCTTTTTACACATAAAGGTTAAGTTTCTTACATATGTACAAAACATTTCACTTATGATGTAAAACAGTTCGTTGTTTGCTACAAAATGGTGTACTTACAGCACTTGCTACCCCATATCAGTCTCTTTCCGGCAATCAGGTCGAAAGGTTCCACTGTTTTCCGAACAACTTTGCCTTTTTCTGGTTCCACTGTCATCTTCTGCCATACTGTGTCCACTGTAGTTTGTTTTGTAGTGTTGCCAACTTTCTCAGCTTATTTGAAATTCAACTGTTTCGTTGAAAGTGTGTTGAAGGTCTCTTTGCGTGCACGCACGTGTTTGTGTGTGTGTTTGAGTATGTGTGTGTGTGTGTGTGTGTGTGTGTGTGAGTGTTTGTAATTTTTTTTTGTATCTCTGATTGTGTGTGTGTGGGGGGGGGGGGGTTGGGTTTTTGATTCTGTGTTGGGATTTGTGTCTATCATATGGTCAATCAGTGAGAACAATGATGGATTGGTCAGGTTTATTTGGCCATTTAGTAGCAACTATTTTTCAGCTTTTGTTTTATATATGTGATAATTTTATTGTAGTGTTGGGAGATGTTTTCCATTATTTATTGTAATTACCTTCATGAATTTTTCTATTGTGGTGGGTTTGTGGTTATATTCTTTTAGATGTTCTACAAAAGTGGAGTGGTTTGTCCGGTATTACCATGCCCTGAAGTGTTCCTTGTATCGGGTATCGAATGTTCTGCTGGTTTGTTCTACATACCTTTCATCGCATGAGTAGCACTGTAGTTGGTGTAGTCCAGCTCTTTGGCAGATATCTGCGTCTTTGTTTGTTTTAGGGGTGTATTTTTGGATTGGGTTATCTGTTTTGAGAGCTATTTTTATGCCATGACTTTTGAAAATATTTGTTATTTTATGTGTTAGTTTGTGTTTGTATGTCATTGTGTACCATCTTGAATTTTCTTTTATGTTTTCATGTGTTCTTTGTACTGCAGTTTGTGTTTGTGTGCTGTGTTGTTGTCTGTAGGTCTGCAAAAAAAAAATGTTCAAATGTTTGTTAAGCTTATGGGACTTAACTACGGGGTCATCAGTTCCTAAACTTACAAACTACTTATGAACTACTTACGAACTAGGACGGCACAAATATCCATGCCCGAGGGGGGATTCGAACCCCCGACCGTAGTGGCCGTGCTGACCGTGACTGGAGCGCCTCAGTCACCTCGGCCACCGCGGCCGGCTAGGTCTGCACGTTTGGTGTTTTTTTCCCGTATCTGTTTTTCAATATTTTTGTTTAATTATTCTAGTATATTACTATTGTATCAATTGTTTGTTGCTATTTGTGTGATGATGTCTAGTTCCTTTTGGTAATTTTCTTTGTTGAGTGGTACTGCGTTGAGTCTGTGGCGCATGTATCTGATTGCTGATTGTTTTTGTACATGTGGGTGATTGGAGGTCTGGTGTATAATCGTATCAGTTGTTGTCGGTGTACGGTAAATGTCAAAGGTATGCTTCTTGTTATCCTTTCTGATGGTTATATCCGAGACGTTTATTTGGTTGTTAAGTTCTTTTTCTATTGTGAATGTTATTTTCTTGTGTACGGTGCTTATATCTGCATGGAACTGGTCTATTCTTTCCGGAGGTTCATCGATTAGGCAGAGTATGTCATCCATGTACCTCATCCATTAGAGAATTTTATAGTTTTTTATGGTAACGTTTTAAAAATCATGCTTTCTACTTGGTTCATGAAAATATTGGCTAGGGTACCTGACACTGGTGATCCCATGGGTAACAGTTCTTCTTGCAGGTAATATTCATTATTAAAATGAAAATAGTTTTCTTCGGTTATCAATTTTAGCAATGAGTGTATCACATTTATGTGTTCATCTGGTAGTTGACTGTTTTCTTTTAGATTTTGTTCTGTGATAGTTATTGTTTCATCTACTGGTACATTATTGTACATATTTTCTATGTCAAAGGAAAGAAGGGTAACTGAGTCTGGGATTCTTATACCTTTCATGAGTTGTATTAAGTGTGAGGTGAGGCAAAGATACCTTCAACACACTTTCAATGAAACAGTTGAATTTCAAATAAGCTGAGAAAGTTGGTAACACTACAAAACAAACTACAGTGGACACAGTATGGCAGAAGATGACAGTGGAACCAGAAAAAGGCAAAGTTGTTCGGAAAACAGTGGAACCTTTCGACCTGGTTGCCGGAAAGAGACTGATATGGGGTAGCAAGTGCTGTAAGTACACCATTTTGTAGCAAACAACGAACTGTTTTACATCATAAGTGAAATGTTTTGTACATATGTAAGAAACTTAACCTTTATGTGTAAACAGAAACATGTAAATATTTCAGGACACCCATTGATGATGCCTTGTGACAAAGGCGAAACGCGTATGGATAACTTATAAAAATAAACCCTTCATTTGCAGTAGCAAAAGGCGTTTCCTTTAGAAACATTACAGTGAAATACATAATAATCGGCTGCTGCTCAAATGACCACTGCAAGCAATGTAAAGTGAGACAAGTTGCGACAAGTTCACCCAAGTTCTGTCACGTTCAACCAGTTCTGACAATTTAAGAGAAGTCAGAAATGTTCAGAGAAGTTCAGACTAGTTCACAGAAGTTGAGACTACTTTAACATAGTGCACACAAGTCCGGCAGTCTCAGTCAATTAGAGACAATTTCAAACCAATTGAGAGAAGTGCATATGAGTTCAGACAAGGTCAGACGATATCAGGGAGGTTCAGGCAATTTGGGTCAGACAATACCACAGAAGTTCAGACAACAAGGGAAGGGTTCAGACAAGTTCATACATGTTCAGACAAGTTGAGACCAGTTGAGACAAGTTCATAAGAGTTCAAAAACGTTTAAACAAGTTGAAAAAATTTAGACAACTTCAGATAAGTTCAGCGATGATCAGAACAGTTCCGACAAGTGGAGACAAGTTCAGGCAAGACCTGACAAGTTCTGACAAGTTCAGACTAGTACCGATAAGGTGAGACAAGGTGAAACATATTTAGACAAGTTCAGGTAAGTTCAGACAAGTTGAGAAAAATACAGACAAGTTCAGACATGTTCATCCTATTTCACACTAGTTCAAATAGGTCAGGCAGGTTCCGACAAGTCGAGACAAGTTCAGTCAACTTCTGATTAGTTCATAAAAGTTCAGACAAGTTAGAACTAGAGCAACAAGTTCAGACAAGTTGAGACATGTTCAGACAAGTTCAGACAAGATGAGAGATGTTTGAACAAGTTCAGACAAGGCAGACATAATCAAACAAGCTCAAAGACACGTAAAGACAATCTGAGACAACTTCAGACGAGTACAGGCAGGTCAGGCAAGTTCATAGAAGTTCATTGAAGTTAAGACAAGGTCGGACAACTTCAAATAAGTTCTGGGAAGTCCAGTCAAGTAAGACAAGGTGAGAGACATAGAGACAACTTCAGATAATTTCAGACAAGTTCAGACAAGTAGAGACTAGTTTAGACAAGTTTAGATAAGTTGAGACAAGTTTAGACAAGTTCGGAAAAGTTCAGACAACTTCAGACTAGTACAGACAAATTCAGACAAGATCAGACTAGTTCCGACAAGTTGCGACAAGTCCAGACACGTTCAGACACTTACAGAATAGTTTGACAAATTGAGAAATGTTCGGACAAGTTCTGATAAGCTGAGATAACGTGAGAATTGTTTAGAAAAATTCAAGGATGTTCACACCAGCTCATACAAATACAGACAGGTTCAGACTATTTGAGACACGTGAGACAGGTTAAGACAAGTTGAGACAAGTTCAGACTGGAGATGTTCAGAAAAGTCAAGTTCAGAGAAGTTAAGTCAAGTTTAGAAGAGTTAAGGCCAAATCAGCCAAGTTCAGACAAGTTGAGGCAATTTCAGTCACATTCAGACAAGTTAAGACAATTTGACACAAGTTCAGACACTTTGAGTAGAGTTTCACCACGTTCACCCGAGTTCTGTCAGGTCAACCAGTTCTGACAATTTCAGAAAAGTCAGACATGCTCAGAGAAGTTGAGACAAGTTGTGACAAGTTCGTAAAAGGTCACTCAAGTTCAGACAATATCAGATAAGTTCAAACAATTTGGGTTAGTTCAGATAAGTTAAGACAAATTCATACAAATTCAGGCAAGTGAGACAGGTTCAGACAAGTTAAAATACGTTCAGACGAGTTCAGACATGTCAGGCAATTTCAAACTAGGTCAGACAAGCTCAGACTAGATCAAACAAGTTGATACAATTTCAAACAAATTCAGACAAGTTCAGAAAAGTTTATAGAAGTTCAGACAAGCTCATACTAGTTCAGACAAGTTCAGAGAAATTCATAGAAGTTCAGAAAATTTCAAACAATTTGGGGAAAATTTAGATAAGGTCAGGCTAGTTCAGAGAAGTTAAGACAATTTCACAGAAGTTGACAAGTACCCACAAGTTCATACCAATTGGGACTACTTCAGACAAATTGAGACATTTTGGGGAATTGTGACTATTTCAGACAACTTGAGACTAGTTCATATTACTTCAGACAAGGTTAGACTAGGCCACATAAGTTCAGACACGTTCAGGCATGACAGAAAACTTCAGACAAGTTTAGACAGGTTCACAGACATTGAGACTACTTTACATAGTTCACACGAGTCCAGCAGTCTCAGACAATCAGAGACATTTTCAAACCAATTGAGAGAAAGAGAAGTTCAGACAATTATGGTCAAGTTCAGAATTTTCCGACTTGTTCAGACAAGTTGAGACCAGTTGAGACAAGTTCACAAGAGTTCCGACAAGTTCAAACGATTTAAAAAATTTAGCCATCTTCAGATAAGTTCAGACACGTTCAGAACAGTTCAGACAATTGGAGACAAGTTCAGGCAAGTCCTGAGAAGTTGACACAAGTTCAGATAAGTAGAGATAATTTGAGACAAGGTGTGACATGTTTCGACAAGTTCAGGTTAGTTCAAACAAGTTGAGACAAGTTCAGACTAGTTGTGACAAGGTCAGGCAAGTACAGATAAATTTAGACAAGTTTAGCAAAGTGCAGACAAGTGTAGACAAGTTCAAATCAACTCAGAAAATGAAATACAATTTGAGGCAAGTTCAGACAAGTTAAGAGAAGCTGAGACAAGTTCATACACTTTCAGGCAAGAGAGACAATTTCAGACAAGTTCAGATTTATTCAGACCAGTTCATACATGTTGAGACAATTTCAGACAAGTTCAGAAACGATCAAATTAATTCAGACCAGGTCAGTAAAGTTCAGACAATATCAGAAGAGTTCGAACATGATCATGCAAGCTCACAAAAGTTTAAACAACTTCAGATACGTTCAGGCTTGTTCAGGTAAGTAGAGTCATCTTCAAATAAGTTTAGCGAAGTTCAGACTAGGTTAGAAAATGTCAGACAAGTTCAGACAAGTAAATACAATGTAAGGCAAGTTCAAACAAGTTAAGTCAAGTTCAGAAAAGTTGAGACCAATTAAACGGTGTTAAAACAAATTAAGGCAATTTCAGTCACGTACAGACAAGTTAAGACAATTTGAGACACGTTCGGACAAGCTCAGACAAGACAGACAAGTACAGACTAGTTCAGAGAACTTGAGACTAGTTCAGACAAGTCAGAGAGGTTCTGACAAATTGAGACATGTTCACACAAGTTCGGGGAAGTACGTACAATTTCAGACAAGGTCAGACAAGAACAGATAATTTCAAACAACTTCAGAAAAATTCAGGCAAGTTCAGACATGTCCATTCTATTTCACACTAGTTCAAATATGTCAGGCAGATTCCGACAAGTCGAGACAAGTTCAGTCAACTTCTGACTAGTTCATACTACTTCAGACAAGTTCGATCATACAAGGTCACACAACTTTAGACAATTTCAAACAAGAGCAAAAAGTTCAGACAATTTGAGACAATTTCAGACAAGATGAGACATGTTTGAACAAGTTCAGACAAGGCAGACATAATCAGACAAAAGCTCAGACATGTACAGACAATCTGAGACAACTTCAGACAAGTACAGGCACGTCAGGCAAGTTCAGACAAGTTCATTCAAGTAAAGACTAGGTCAGACAACGTCGGACAGTTCTGACAACTTCAAATAAGTTATGGGAAGTCCAGAAAAGTACACACAAGTTCAGACATGGTGAGAGACGTTGAGACAACTTGAGATAGTCTCAGACAAGTTCATACAGATTGAGACAAGTAGAGACTAGTTTAGACAAGTTGAAATAAGCTTATACATGTTTAGACAAGTTCAGACTAGTACAGACAAGTTCAGACAAGATCAGGCTGGTTCCGACAAGTTGAAGGAAGTTGAGACAAGTTCAGACAAGTTCAGACACTTACAGAATAGTTTGACAAGTTTAGTCAAATTCGGACAAGTTCTGATAAGCTGAGATAACGTGAGAAATGTTTAGAAAAATGCAAGTATATTCACACCAGCTCAGACAAATACAGACAGGTTCAGACTATTTTAGACAATTGAGAAAGGTTCAGACAAGTTGAGACAAGTTCAGACTAGAGAAGTTCAGAAACGTCAATAAAATTTGATGTAAGTTCAGACAAGTTAAGTCAAGTTTAGAAGAGTTGAGACCAATTCAGCCTAGTTCAGACAAATTGAGGCAATTTCAGTCATATTCAGACAAGTTAAGACAATTTGACTCAAGTTCAGACACTTTGAATCAAGTTTCACCAAGTTCACTCACGTTCTATCAAATTCAACCAGTTCTGAAAATTTCAGACAAGTCTGACATGCTCAGAAAAGTTGAGACAAGTTGTGACAAGTTCATAAAAGGTCAATCAAGTTCAGACAATATCAGGTAAGTTCAAACAATTTGGGTTAGTTAAGATACATTAAGACAAGTTCATACAAATTCAGGCAAGTGAGACAGATTCAGACAAGTTAAGACAATTTCAGACAAGTTAAGACAAGTCCAGAAACAATGAAACAAGTTCAGTCAATTTCAGAAAAGTTCCGAAAAGTTGAGACAAGTTCAGACAAACTGAGAAAAGTTCAGATAAGTTCAGACATGTCATACAATTTCAAACTAGTTCAGACAAGTTCAACCAAGCTTGATACAAGTTCAAACAAGTTGATACAAGTTCAAACAAATTCATACAAGTTCAGAAACGTTTAGAGAATTTCAGACAAGCTCATACAAGTTCAGCGAATTTAATACAAGTTCTGAAAATTTCAGACAAGTTGGGGAAAATTTAGATAAGGTCAGACTAGTTCAGAGAAGTTGAGACAATTTCACAGAAGTTGAGACAAGTACCCACAAGTTCATACAGGTTGGGACTACTTCAGAAAAATTGAGACATATTTGGAGAATTGTGACTATTTCAGACAACTTTAAACAAGTTCAGACTAGTTAATATTACGTCAGACAAGGTTCGACTAGGCCACATAAGTTCAGACACGTTCAGGCATGACAGAAAACTTCAGACAAGTTCAGCTAAGTTGATACAGGTTCACAGAAGTTGAGACTGCTTTAACAAAGTTCACACAAGTCCGGCAGTCTCAGACAATCGGAGACAATTTCAAACCAATTGAGAGAAGTGCATACACGTTCAGACAAGATCAGACAATATCAGGGAGGTTCAGGCAATTTGGGTCAGACAATACCAGAGAAGTTCAGACAACTAGGGTCAAGTTCAGAGAAGTACAGACATGTTCCAACTAGAGACCAGTTGAGACATGTTCAGAAGAGTTCCGACACGTTCAAACAAGTTGAAAAATTTAGACACCTTGAGATAAGTTCAGACACATTCAGAACAGTTCAGACAAGTGGAGACAAGTTCAGGTAAGTCCTGAGAAGTTGATACAAGTTCAGATAAGTAGAGATAATTTGAGACAAGGTGCGACATGTTTCTACAAGTTCAGGTAAGTTCAGACAAGTTGAGACAAGTTCAGAGAAGTACAGACAAGTTCAGACTAGTTGTGACAAGGTCAGGCAAGTACAGATAAATTTAGACAAGTTTAGCAAAGTGCAGACAAGTGTAGACAAGTTCAGGTCAACTCAGAAAATGAAATAAAATTTGAGGCACGTTCGGACAAGTTAAGAGAAGCTGAGACAAGTTCATACACTTTCAGGCAAGAGAGACAATTTCAGACAAGTTCATATTTATTCAGACCAGTTCATAGATGTTGAGACAATTTCAGACAAGTTCAGAAACGTTTAAATTAGTTCAGACCAGGTCAGTAAAGTTCAGACAATATCAGAAGAGTTCGAACATGATCGTGCAAGCTCACAAAAGTTTAAACAACTTCAGACACGTTCAGGCTTGTTCAGGTAAGTAGAGTCATCTTCAAACAAGTTTAGAGAAGTTCAGACTAGGTTAGAAAATGTCAGACAAGTTCAGATAAGTAAATACAACCTCAGGCAAGTTCAGACAAGTTACGTCAAGCTCAGAAGAGTTGAGACCAATTAAGCGATGTTAAAACAAATTAAGGCAATTTCAGTCACGTTCAGACAAGTTAAGACAATTAGAGACACGTTCGGACAAGCTCAGACAAGACAGACAAGTACAGACTAGTTCAGAGAAGTTGAGACTAGTTCAGACAAGTCAGAGAGGTTCTGACAAGTTGAGACATGTTCACACAAGTTCAGGGAAGTACGTACAATTTCAGACAAGGTCAGACAAGAACAGATAAATTCAAACAACTTCAGAAAAATTCAGGCAAGTTCAGACAAGTTAAGACAAGTTCAAACGATTTGAGACAAGTTCAGACTAGGCTAGACATTTTCAAGCAAGTTGAGACATGTTCAGATAGGTTCATACAAGTTAAGACAAGTTCATAAACGTTCACTCAACTTCAGACAATATCAGGTAATATCAGGCATTTCAGTTTGGTTCAGATAAGTTAAGACAAGTTAATACAAGTTGAGACTAGTAAGACAGATTCAGACAAGTTTAGACAAGTTCAGACAGTTTCATTCACGTTCAGACAAGGTCAGATAAATTAAGACAATTTCACACAATTCCAGAAAATTTCAGACAACTCAGGCAGTTTCAGGCAAGTTGAAATAAATTTAGGCAAGATAAGACAAGTTCCGATACGTTGAGACAAGGTTTATACAAGCTCAGGTACATTCAGACAACTTGATACAAGTACAGACAAGGTCAGAGGTGGGGAGACTAATCCGAGGAGTTCAGACAAGTTGAGAAAAGTTGAAAAAGTTTCAGACACATTCAGAATAGATTAGAAAAGTTGCGACAAGATCTGACAAATTCAGACAAGTTGAGACAATTTCTGAAGAGTTCAGACAAGTACCGATAAGTTGAGATAAAGTGAGACAAGTTTAGACATGTTCATGTAAGTTGAGACAAATTCAATTAAGAACTAGGGCGGCACAAGTATCCATGCCCGAGGGGGGATTCGAACCCCCGACCGTAGTGGCCGTGCTGACCGTGACTGGAGCGCCTCAGTCACCTCGGCCACCGCGGCCGGCTATCTGAAGAACGATGGAGACGAAACCAGCAATAAGCCAGCTGCATATCAGACACCCGTCGGTGTTCTCTGGAGATCCTGGACAGGACCCCAAAAAATGGCTAAAAGAGTTCGACCGAGTCACCAAGTACAACAGGTGGGATCATACGATGTGCTTGGCCAACGTTTACTTCTACCTGGACGGAACATCCCAGTAATGGTTTGAGAACAACTAAGACAAGTTTAATGACTGGGAGACGTTCCAGGAGGAACTGAAGAAGACGTTTGGAGACCGCCAGCGACAAATCCGCTCGGTGGAGGAACAACTGAAGAACCGGGCCCAACGACATGGTGAGCCGACACAATCGTACATACAGAATGTTTTGGAACTGTGTAACATAGCCAATCCGAACATGACTGAGGCGTACAAAATCACGCACCTGATGAAGGGAATTGCAGAAAACATGTACCAAGCTCTTCTGATAAAAGACTTCGCTACGACAGAAGAGTTCGTCAAGTGGTGCCAGCGTATTGAAGAGATGCAACAAAGGAGGGTTTGACGCAAGACGTATGACAGACTCCCAAATGTAGTCCTCTATGGCCGTTGTGGATGACCAGCGTGACTTCGCTTCTCTCATACGACAAATTGTGACAGAAGGATTACAACAGTGCATGGCAGCTGGGACTATTCGACCGAGCGAGCATCAGATTATGGCCATGTATGTAAGCCCTGTAAGTCACGATGGAGCCGACGTCGCTGAGGAAGAGGTATTTCGGACATTAGCTCCTGTCTGCTCCGTCAATCGCACCCAACGTGAAGAATGGCGTCGCCCTGCTATGGCTTACGCTGCAGCCGCCAAACGGCAGCCCATGAACCGGCCGACGCGACCACAGCCAGCTCCCCCAGTAACTATGACGCCCCGCAGAAGAACAGACGTCTGGAGGACAGAAGACAACACACCACTGTGTTTCCACTGTGGACTCCCTGGACATGTCGTAAGCTACTGCAGAGAAAGGAGGCGAGTATTCGACGATTATTTTGCCGCAAGACGTCAGCCGTCGGAGCAGTTCTATCCCAGGCAGTCACCTGCTGATGAGTTCAGTCGACCTATGGGAAGAAGCCCATCGCCGTACCCTAGACGAGGTCGCTCCCCGACGCGCCGCAGCCGTTCACCGTCGCCGTACAGAGGTACCAGCTGCTCCCCTAGCCGCCGCGCCCAGGAAAACTAAGCGAGGCGACCATCTACGGAGGTGAGGCCGCCGCAGATGAAAATCCTCCATGGACGACAGTCGCTAAGATGTCGGGAAATCTCAACGACGTCATAATCGACGGCCAACCTGTCCGGGCACTTGTTGATTCAGGAGCCTCTTTTTCTGTATTATCTGTTAATTACCGCTGCACACTAAAGAAGAAAATGTTCTGTGATACGGGAGCAACTGTGCCGAAGGTCGCGAATGGAAAGTATGTCCATCCAGCCGGAACTTGTGTCGCAAGAATAACCATCAACAACAGGACCCAACCGTTTGAATTTGTCGTTTTAACATAATGTAGTCATAATGTAATCCTCAGATGGAACTTCCTTCAAGCATCCCAAGCTATCATTGACTGTGGAAGATCTAAGCTGCAAATTGAGGTAGTCGTTCCGACGGATACACGTAATACAGAATTTTCTGGGAAGTTATTTGTCGTTGAGACTGTGCAATACCGCCGTTGATAATGAGAAGAGTTGCAGTCACAAACATAGATGACCGGTTAAACTGTGAAGTTGTTGATAGTAAAAAGTTTATCAAGCTCACAACAGAAATTTTTCATACCAGCGGCTATCATAAGCATTACCGGTGGTCAAGGAGAGATTTTGATCACAAATTGTCACGAGCAGTCACAACTTATCCCCAAGGGAATGTGTATCGGGACAGCTGAACCAATCCAGGACGGTGAGCTCAACGTCATCAATGAAGACCATACCCTGCTGTTAGTACAGACAACACGCTGGAGGAAACAAACGTGGAACTGCCAATAGGGCCTGGACTGTCCAAGGAACAACGCCAGCGGGTGTTAGGTATACTACGCCAATTTTCTGGTGCATTCACACCTCAGCAGGGGAAAAGTCAGACGAAACGGCCCACGATAAAGCACCGTATCAATACTGGGGATCATCTGCCAATTAGCCAGCGTTCGTATAGAGTGTCGCCAGCTGAAAGACGGATAATTCGGGAGGAAGTGAAGAAGATTTTGCGAAATGACATTATTCAACCTTCGGAGAGTCCTTGGTCGTCTTCGGTGGCCCTCATAAAGAAGAAGGATGGCACGTGGCGATTCTGTGTCGACTATCGGCGTCTCAACAGGATCACAAACAAAGATGTCTACCCATTGCCGCGTATTGATGACACCTTAGACTGCTTGAAAGGAGCTACATACTTCTCAACTATGGACATGCAGACAGGTTACTGGCAAATCGAGGTTGACGAAGCTGACAGGGAGAAGACGGCTTTTATTACACCTGACGGTCTCTATGAATTTAAAGTAATGCCATTTGGATTATGTAATGCTCCAGCCATATTCGAACGCATGATGGACAACTTGCTTCGACACCTAAAGTGGACGACGTGTCTCTGCTATTTAGATGACATTGTCGTTTTCTCGAAAACATTTTAAGAACATCTGAGTCGCCTGTCAACTGTGTTGAAGTGTGTTCAGGCTGCAGGTCTCCGCCTCAATCCAAAGAAGTGCCTCTTCGTCGCCAAAGAGATAAAAATCCTGGGGCACCTAGTCAACGAAGATGGTGTCCGTCCTGATCCAGATAAAGTAAGGGCAGTCACAGAATTTCCAGGTCCTCAGCACATTCGTGATGGGAGAAGTTTTCTCGGGCTGTGCTCATACTACCGACGTTTGAAAAAGGATTTTGTAACAAGGCACGTCCATTACAAGAACTTCTGCAGGGAGACGCCAAATTTTACTGGGATGAGCACTTAAGGAGGTTCTAACTTCCGCACCAGTGTTAACCTTGTACGACGAGAATGCAGAAACGGAACTTCACACAGACGCCAGTGGTTATGAGATTGGTGCAGTGACGTACAAGTTCAGGAAGGTGCTGAAAAAGTGATAGCCTATGCATCAAGAGTACTCTCAAAGTCCGAGGTAAACTACTCTACAACTGAAAAGAATGTATCGCAGTTATCTGGGCTATCAACGAGTTCCGACCGTATTTATTCGGCAAACCATTCACCGTCGTGACAGACCACCATTCTTTGTGTTGGCTGACTAGCTTGAAGCATCCATCAGGTCGACTAGCAAGATGGCCACTAAGACTCCAAGAGTACGATGTCACAGTGGTATTCAAGAACGGGTGAAAACACAAGGATGCCGACTGTCTTTCGAGAAATCCATTAGTGGAACACAACAGCATGAATGAAATTTCAGCCCTCACTGAATTAGATGACGTTACAGCTGAACAGAGGGAAGATCCAGCACTATTAAAAACCATAGAGGCCTTGGAGAAAGGAGAACCGACTAATGGAGTGTTCCAACTTATAAACGGAACATTGTATAAGAGCAACTACGATCCACTGGCCCCAAATGGCTACTGGTCGTTCCAGCTCATCTCCAGGCAGCTATTCTCAAATATTTCCACGATGCTCCAATATCCGGTCATTTGGGATTTGTGAAGACCCTAGACACAATCAGACGCAGGTATTACTGGAAAGGTCTCTACAGATCTGTCAAGCACTATGTGAGTCACTGTAAAGAGTGCCAGCGACGGAAGCATGTGCCGCAATTACCTCCAGGGCATCTAGTATCCTAAACCCGAAGCCTCATCCTTTATATATGAATTCACATCATAATTGTGTTAAGATGACAGTTCATATATGTCGTTACACGTGACAGCAACATTTAAATAAGATCATAGAAATAACAAGAGAAGTAAGCTCCTTCATATAAGTGGCAAATGAAATGTTAATAATTATATTACCTATGATGTAATAACCATAATTTATAAGAAATCCTGTGTAATGTGAGGTAGTATTAATTTCATATACTCACATAGTCCTAGTAGGAATTCTCTTGTAGATGTGTCTATGTTCCTTTGAATTTTACGTAGAAATCAGATAAAATATGCTAAATATTTTGTATCTTGTATGTACCAGTGCGTTAATATAATTACGCTTCAAGTATAGCCAGTTTTCACATTCTGTAAATTGACGTATATGCATGCACTCACCTATAAAATATATTGTAATAGAGTTGCAGAAATAAGTGTACATGCAGTTGTTTCATTTTTATCATATGTTAATGGTGATAGGTTGTACGCATGCATGCCATTATGGCAAATAAATATTTTGAGTGTTCAAATTATCTTTTTCTAACTAGATTGAAATGTTAGAGGTCAAAGGGATTGTAAAAAGAGTATTTATCATAGCAAATGAGAATTTCTCTCCATCAGTTGTATAAACTATTGAAGTTAATGTCATTAAATGAAACTTGGGTATAAAAAGAGAAATCTGTTACTAATGATGTCTTTTGTTTATAGGGAATTTTGTACCATATTTTGATTGAGACCATAATCTAACCTATAAGTAAAGGTACATTCACACTTGAAATGCTTTAATTGCATTAAATAAGTTGCTGGATATTTCTGCATGTCGGATTGTGTGGTAGAAACTATCAGTTCGCAGGTTGGAACTGAAGAAAGTAGTATAAAACGTTGTTCCACCATGTATTTTAAAAATTTGAAATGTATAATTCACTTAAATCGCCTGATATATTGTAATATGTGTTGTAAGAGGACCATCATTGCTTTGTGGGATATATTACACTTTCTTCTGCATATTTGCATTGACGACGTTTATATCAAGGTAGGAAAAGAGTATCACACTTAGAAAAATCATATTTATCAGGGTTTAAGGTGCAAGGTATCTGTCAGTCTGTTTTGGAAGACGTGAATCATACCTCCAAATGCTTCCTAAATTTTGTGTCAGGTGAAACAAAACGAAAGTCTCTACGATAATGAACTTTCAGCATTGAGATAAATCGGAATTCATTGTTTTGAGAATTATTTGTTGTTGTTTTTAATATATTTAACACAACACTTGGTAATGAACAACTCTTGTTGTTGCTGGGTATGAGGTCCGCCTGATATGCAAAACACTGTTTTTATTTGTCACCCAAACTAGTTTTAGCACCTCTGTGCCATCATCAGTGGGCTTTATATTTATTTCATGCTTATTTTACATTTTGTGGACATGTGGGACCCTTTTTACGTACTTAGGAAGTGGTAGCGTTGTCATGGTTTCTTTTGGCATACAGTTCTTCTTCCGCACCGTTTTACATAGCACATATGTAATTCCCATATTTTTGTGGACTTTATATATATATATATATATATATATATATATATATATATATATATATATATATATATATATATATATATACAACCACTTTCCACTTTAAAAATTCGTCTGTGTTTACTTTGTTAATTAACATATATATATAAAGTCCACAAAAATATTGAATTACATGTGTGCTATGTAAAACGGTGCGGAAGTAGAAATGTATGTCAAAAGAAACCATGACAACGCTACCACTTCATAAGTATGTAAAAAGGGTCCCACATGTCCACAAAATGTAAAATAAGCATAAAATAAATTGAAAGCCCACTGATGATGGCACAGAGGTGCTGACACTAGTTTGGGTGCCAAATAAAAACAGTGTTTTGCATATCAGGCGGACCTCATACCCAGTAATTTTTACTTCAAACACGGAAAAATAAGAGCTGCAAATCAAGAAAATGATGAACTCTTGTTGTCTTTCTGTTCAGTGATTTTTCGTTTCAATCTTCTGTTAGTACTTTCCACCCCTCTCTGTCCATCAACTCCTTATATCTTTTGATCTAAAACGTAATATGTGTAATTTACAGTAAAGTGTCTTACTTTATTTATTTATCCCACTAGTCCACCTAATTCTTCTAGCTTTCTCTGCTCTGGTCCGTTTTTACAAGCCCTCCTCGCTGTACCTCTTCCCCTCTCCAGTTTCACCTCTTCCTTTTGTCTGTCCTTCACCTCCCATACCCTCATTGTCAGGCTCCTCACCCTCCTTCATGACTGTCACCTCCTCATCCCCTCTCCCTCGACTGACCACTCCCGCTGTTGTTAATGATATCCCTCTCCCCTTATCTCAGTTTGTCTCTCGATATTACTATGTATAATGAGATATTAGAAGTAACAGGCATCGAAACAAATTGTACTGTACCTTCCAAAATACACCATTCGACGTTTTGGGCGATATAAAACTAAAAAAGTTAAAGCAGTCAACAATCCGAAGATTGGTTTGAACACCACAGTACTTTACTAGGCATGGTCCTGTTTGGAGGTGGTATGCCCTTGCCTTCCTCCGACCTTGGAACTGACTTAGCCAGCCAGTTATAGCGGGACCTACAGTTTAACGTGGGTTCCGAACCACGGTGCTACTCGGTATTTTTCACATAAGCAATACTGACAGAGGTGAAAGAAGTGAAAAGTGACAGATAAAAATCCTAGGACCTGCCAGGGATCCAACCCGCGAACTTTGGATTTGTAGGCTGGCACTCTACCACTGTGCAACCGAGATTGTCGATATAAAACTACCTCCATTGATTTGTTCATTATTGCCCTATAAAGATTTCAAGGAAAGGCAAAAGTCGGGAGCATTACAGATGAAAGTTAGATACTTTGGTCAAACTGCAAATGTCATAAGTTTTCAATATTTTATTCATGGTAACTTACCACAGGTTTCACTTATTAGACAGATGCCACTGACATTTGATACACATGTATATTTTTTTCATGGATATAAAACTAAAGGTAAAGCAGTCAACAATCCGAAGATTGGTTTGAACACCACAGTGCTTTACTAGGCATGGTCCTGTTTGGAGGTGGTATGCCGTTGCCTTCCTCCGACCTTCGAACTGACTTACCCAGCCACTTATAGGGGGACCTACAGTTTAACGTGGGTTCCGAACCACGGTGCTACTCGGTATTTTTCACATGAGCAATACTGCCAGAGGTGAAAGAAGTGGAAAGTGACAGATAAAAATCCTAGGACCTGGTGGGGATCGAACCCGCGACCTTTGGATTTGTAGTCTGGCACTCTACCACTGTGCAACCGAGGCGCACTTGATATAAAACTATCTCCATGAAAAAATATACATGTGTATCAAATGTCATTGGAATCTGTCTAATAAGCCAAACCTGTGGTAAGTTACCATGGATAAAATATTGAAAACTTATGACATTTGCAGTTTGACCAAAGTTTCCGACTTTCATTTCTAATGCTCCCGACTTTTGCTTTTCCTTGAAATCTTTATAGGACCATAATGAACAGATCAACACACAAATTCCAGATTTCCATCGTTTGTGTCGCCAGTTATTGTTTTCAGTTCATACGAAAGACAATCGAGGAACGCTCTTTCGGTTTTTTATAATTTTCCTATTTAAGGTAAACTTTTCGAAATATTATTCTTTTGTACAAACATTGTCCTTACAATTACGATCACAAACGTAAAACAAAAAGCGCAAAAGAAATAATGGCGGAATCGGTTCACTTAATTTCAAGTGATGATCTTTCATACATGCAGAAATTGATATTTAATTATGTATATTACACTGAATGTATGGTTTCACAAGATGGACGAAGAACATGATGTGACCATTGTTATGTGGTAATTAAACATAGTACTTAGATAAGTAACTGTAGAGTGACAAATAATTTAATCATTTGTGGGATCACCCCTAGTGTCATGTAAATGTTGCAAAAGGAAATACAGGGACACGCTAGGGTCTGATCTTTACTGCACCAAGCGAGATAGCACACTGGACTGGCACTTGGAAGGTCAGTGGTTCAAATCCACTTGTATCCGGTCTCGTTTGGCTTTTCTTGGATTTCCCTAAATCACTCCAGGCAAACGACAGGTTGATTTCTTTCAAATGGCATGGGCTATTTCCTTTCCCATCATTACCCACCAATTCGTGCGTGAGCTCTATCTCGAATGACCACGCTGTCGATAGAACGTTCAATCATATTCCCCCTTGCCTCTTTACTGCAGACACAGAAATACATACAGTCCAATATCGGAAGTATAGATCACTTTTAAATTACATGCTTATGTGCCAGTAATCTTAGTACAGAGAATTTTCAATTAATTTTAAATGGTGATAGCCATGTTCCTCCCAAGTTGTTTTCGTTAATAAAATACCTAAGGAAACCTGCGTGTATTCCATACAGACAACTTTCCAGCTATGTCTTCAGTAGAGGCCTGTAGTTGGTTATCTTACCTGTAAGACATTTGCAATGGTTACTCTTCTTGTGAGGCTGTTACAGCACCTACTACAGAAATATGAGTGCAAAGAAAGACTACGTGACCAACATTTTATTATTACTTATTTTAAAAGCAACGAAATCTCAGAGAGCGAAACTTTTCTTTTTACTGAAGTGCTGACAGATGAGTTGGCTTCACCTTACAAAGAGACCACATACCCATCGGATTTTAGATTTGTGTGTGTGTGTGTTTATGGTATGTGAAGTCCAGTACTTAAATAACAATCAGACAAAGCCATTCCAATGTCCTATCCTATACATATTATAAATGCGGAAGTTTGTATGTTTGTTACAGCACCACGCTAAAACTGCAGCATTGATTTAAATGAAATGTCATATAGAGATTTCTTATGTCTTGGATTAGGACATAGGATACTTTTCAAAATGTTTATTACAAGTTATTTATCTGAAATATATCCATAAAAATACGGAACGGTTGTAAGAAACTTCTCATACAACAGCAGAGGTGCTATATATCGAGGAGCTCGACTTTGAAGATTTGTAGGTACATGTAGGTAGCAAAAATTAAAACAGTTTGACAATTAGTCACTGGTTAGAATCCCGCTGAGACAGATATTGTTCTTGTTCCGTTGTCATATAATTAAGCTATATGATACATTTGGGGATCTCTGATGCCACAAGTCGTGGCACTGTCCTTTTATGTGTATGTAGACAAGCTGAACACCTTGTCGTCATCTGAAACGATGGTTAAGTAGTTCAGCTGTCTTGGAAAGCTGTTAGTACCTACTGAGACGACTTTAAAAAAACAGCATCGTAGGTTTTTAGAAATTGAATAATCGAAGACAACCGTCGTCAACTAATAGTGAAGCCAATATTGGAAACGATATAATTTGTCACATTTTTAATAAACACATCAGTAATACCACCGTTTTGTAAAAATATAGAAAATTACGAATAAACAAAATACGTGTGTTTCTTGTAAAAATTACCACAAAATATTAAAATTGTGTAAGTATTCGAACACACACACACACACACACAAACATCGTGTCACAGCGAGAATAGAAGGACTGACCGTATGGTTGAAAGGAGGGAACGCTCCTACCATATTTCTTTTTCAGGTTGCTCGATACGTTGCGGTCGTTTGTTCGCCGTTCGTTGTTCAGTTCTTGGCTAAGGTTTTTATTTATCAGGCTTGATTCCATGTTGGAATTGGTGCTCCACGACAGTATTTGATTTGTGGTTATTATTTCAGCAATCAGTGGTAAAAAAATATAATTTTTTATTTGTTAGCAAATCTAGATTTCGACCACTGTGTGGTCATTATCAATGCTTATGATGAATTTAAATTGGTTTTGAGCATTGATAATGCCCACACAGTGGTCGAAATCTAGATTTGCTAACAAATAAAAAATTATATTTTTTTACCACTGATTGCTGAAATAATTAACACAAAGTTTTTATTTATGTTTTATTGGCGAGAGCGTTTGGCCAATTCACCAAACGCGCTGAGCCACTACACCGGCTACACCAGCAGGCGCTGCACTTTAATTACACGTACTTGCAAGACAGAAGGGTGGAAAAGCTGGTAGGAGCCGACCTCGGGGAAGATCAGTTTGGGTTCAGGAGAAATGTAGGAACACGGGAGGCAATACTCACTTTACGGCTTATCCTAGAAGATAGATTAAGAAAAGGGAAACCTACATTTCTAGCTTTTGTAGATTTGGAGAAGGCTTTTGACAATGTTGATTGGAATAAAGTCTTTCAAGTTCTGAAGCAAGCAGGAGTAAAATACAGGGAGCGTAGGGTTATTTACAACTTGTACAAAAACCAGACAGCGGTTTGTCACAGTTGAAGGGCATGAAAGGGATGCAGTGGTTGGAAAGGGAGTAAGACAGGGTTGTAGCCTTTCTCAAATGTTATTCAATTTGTACATTGAGCAAGCCATAAAGGAAAGCAAGGAGAAATTTGGTGAAGGAATAAAAGTTCAGGGGGAAGAATTAAAAACATTGCGTTTTGCCGACGACAGAGTAATTCTGTCAAATACAGCAAAGGACCTGGAAGAGCAATTGAACGGAATGGACAGTGTGTTGAAAGGTGCATATAAGATGAACATTAACAAGAGCAAAACTAGGGTAATGGAGTGCAGTGTAAGAAAATCAGGTGATGCTGAAGGAATTAGATTGGGAAACGAAGCAATAAAGGAGGTAGATCAGTTTTGTTACTTGGGCAGTAAAATGACAAATGATGGTCGCAGTACAGAGGAAATAAAATGCACAATGGCAATGGGTAGAAAAGCGTTCTTGAAAAAGAGAAATTTGTTAACATCGAATATTGATTTAAGCCTAAGTAAATCCTTTTTGAAGTCATTCGTATGGTGTGTTGCCTTGTATGGGAGTGAGACATGGACGATAAACAGTGCAGACTGGAAGAGAATAGAAGCTTTTGAAATATGGTGCTACAGAAGAATGCTGAAAATTAGGTGGGTGGATCTCGTAACTAATGAGGAGGTACTGAACAGAATTGGGGAGAAAAAGAATTTCTGGCATACCTTGACTAAAAGAAGGGATAGATTGGTAGGACACATTCTTAGACATCAAAGAATTGTGAATTTAGCGTTGGAGGGAAGTGTATGGGGTAAAAACCGCAGAGGAAGACCAAGAGATGGATACGGTAAGCAGATTCAGACAGACGTAGGTTGCCGTTCTTATGTGGAGATGAAGAGACTTGTTCAGGATAGGGTATTGTGGAGAGCTGCATCAAACCAGTCTGCGGACTGAAGACCACAACAACAACAACAACAACAACACTTGCAAAACTTCAAAGTCGATTTTCTGGAGAATTATTGACAACTGCATGGAATGGTTTTGGCAGATTGTTATTTGCGTTCTGAACTTGACATAGCACAAATATAAAAAAGTACCAAAATGTACAGCCACGCGGTATCCTTGTCAGTTTATTTGTGGACTGGTTCTACTTGTTGCGACGTCCGGCGGTGTGAGCACGCCGTGCGTTCTGAGGCATCATCGCTCTTGGACGGAGAGGCTCTCGCAACTGAACTTGCAGCATCATCCTCTGCGTCTTCATCATGTTGGTCCGCATCACGCTTGCGGCAGCCGCTGCAGCTGACTTTGAAACTCCACCGCGGGGCCCCTTGATTAGATTAGATTAGATTAGATTAGACTAATACTTGTTCCATAGATCATACAGGGTGTCCAGAAAAGGGCTCCATGATTTCAAAATTAAATATCTCAGAGAAAGACTCAAGGCCTCCTTGCCTGGCATTATTGCAGCGAACAATGGCTACAGTAAGCCACCCAGAGCCACCAAAAACTTCAGTACTTCTAATACTGAAATCAAATCGAGCTCCAACAAATGTAATTGGACCATGTAAAACTTCTTCTTGTGCAGTAGTAGTCAATCCATCAGAACCAGGTGTAAAATCAACAGTATCAACTGCTTTATACACAGGTAACATACTACGACGTCTCCTGTAATAACGGCGTGGCATCGTGATTCAATGCTGTTTCTCGTGCGGCTGCCTCAAGCCAAATGAGACACGATGCCTGGCACAGCCAACGCCCTTCCGCCTGGCGCGCATGATAACTAGAACGACACATCCGGTCTGTTTGATTTTTCAGCGTCCGCGCTCTCGTTAAAACTAGGAGGCGCGGACGCTTCCGTTCACAAGACTTGACGCACACAATAACTCAGGCACAGCGACAGTGGCGCGCCAGGCGGAACAGCTCAGAAGCTGCTTCAAGGTCACGCACTTAAGTCTCCACGCAATAAAACTGTAGTACTCTCGAGCTCTTATGGACATGACACGAAGTGCCCCAATCAATATTTTCAAGGGATAAAAAGGAAAGGATCTCTTTATTTAACTGAAGTTTTTGGTGGCTCTGGGTGGCTTACTGTAGCCATTGTTCGCTGCAATAATGCCAGGCAAGGAGGCCTTGAGTCTTTCTCTGAGAGGGACATTATTGCTTTTCGCACTTGGAGTATTGGAGAGGTACCTAACAAGTCATTTGGTACTTCATATTTTGTTTCTGATAAGCCATTTTGTTTGAGAACAAGGAATAGAAGACGTGTTGCAGCCAACGAGGGAGTTCATATTTGGGTTAAGGTTGAAGGCCCATTTGAAAAGAAATTTAATATTCAAGGAGATGTTGTTGTGTATTATCATAGTTAAATAAAGAGATCCTTTCCTTTTTATCCCTTGAAAATATTGATTGGGGCACTTCGTGTCATGTCCATAAGAGCTCGAGAGTACTACAGTTTTATTGCGTGGAGACTTAAGTGCGTGACCTTGAAGCAGCTTCTGAGCTGTTCCGCCTGGCGCGCCACTGTCGCTGTGCCTGAGTTATTGTGTGCGTCAAGTCTTGTGAACGGAAGCGTCCGCGCCTCCTAGTTTTAACGAGAGCGCGGACGCTGAAAAATCAAACAGACCGGATGTGGCGTTCTTCGATAGAGGAATGCAGTAAACGGTATGTTTATTGTGAAAGCTGTAAGTAGTTTATAGCTGTAAGTAGTTTATACAGCAGTTTGAAATAACATTTACAAAAGCAGCTAACAGATAGCGCTATACGCTGTACAACTCATATCAGCATACATAAGTGAAATAATCGTATGAAAACACTCTTTGCAAACAATCACAATGTTTTCAAAATGATTACCATTGGCACTACAGAGGTGGCGCAAACAAAGAATGAAATTTGCCATCATTTCGTAGTGTCTTAAACGAAATGGATTCAAATGCCACAGAAATCGCAGATTCAAGCTCGTCCAGCGTGGCGGGATGCCACAAAAAAAAGTCACAGGGATTCAAATCCGACGAATATGGAGGCCAATTCATACCTGCACCAGTAAATTTGGAATATTCCAAAGCAAAGACTCGATTCCCGAAGTATTCCTCAGAAAGCGAAACACTTGTTCGGTCCAATGTGGTTAGGCTCCATCTTGCATAAACCATTCAATACCTGGTCGATCCTCTAACGCTGCTGACAAAAAGGGCCAATAATGCCTCTGCTGCATACTGCAGCCCACACAGTTTATTGTGAAAGCTGTAAGAAGTTTCTACAGCAGTTTGAAATAATAGTTAAAAAGCTGCTAACAGATGGCGCTGTAATCGCCATACGTAATGCCTAGTATAAATAGTGATCCGAAGCCCAGAGCGATCAGTTCCACTATTGAAACGTGAAAGGAGGTTAGCGTACCGAAGGAAGAGATAAAACCATGTACTCCATTGAACAATGCGTTTTTCTGGTGCTAGAGTACAACAGGTTACAAGAGAATCCTACGGCAACAAGGCCAAGTTTTCAAGCACGATTTAATGTTCCAAAAGGACCCGTTGCGAAAGCCATTCGTACGCTCTTCGCAAAATTTCAACGAACAGGCAGCGTAACTGATGATCTAGTGGGGCATGTTGGCCGTAAGCAAACCGCAGTTACGCCTGAAAATCTCGTCACAGTTTCTGGAATTATTCGGCGAAATCCAATGTCATCCGTCCGTAGAATTGCATCTGAGACTGGTTTGAAGCGTTCCAGCACGCAGAAAATGCTGAGAAAGAGCCTACACATGTTTCCATTCAAAATTCAAACGCACCAGGCCATACCCGTACGAGCTGCGCAACAAAGGGTTGTCTTTGCTAATCAGATGCTCACAATGATTGATAGTGGAGGACTTGATGTTGGCTGCATCTGTTTTACAGATGAAGCACACTTCCACCTGAATGGATACGTGAATAAGCAGAAATGGCGATTTTGGGGTTCCGAAAAGCCATATTGGTGTGAAGCGAAATCCCTGTAATCTCCTAAAGTTACTGTGTGGGCTGCAGTATGCAGCAGAGGCATTATTGGCCCTCTTTTCATTCTAGAAACGGTCACTGGTGCACCAATTTTGAACAATTTGTCGCCACACAGCAAGCGTTAGAGGATCGTCCAGGTACTGAATGGTTTATGCAAGATGGAGCCCGACCACATCGGACCGAACAAGTGTTTCGCTTTCATGAGGAATACTTCGGGAATCGGGTCATTCCTTTGGAATATCCCAAATTTACTGGTCCAGGAACGGATTGCCCTCCATATTCGTCGGATTTGACTCCCTGTGACTTTTTTTTTTTTTTTTTTTTTTTTTTTTTATAGGGCGCAGTGAAAGACACGGTCTACCCGAAGCATCCCGCCACGCTGGACGAGCTCGAATCGGCGATCTCTGTGGCATGTGAATCCATTTCGATTGAGACACTACGAAATGATGGCGAATTTCATTCTTCGTTTGCGCCACCTCTGTAGTGCCAATGGAGAACATTTTGAAAACATTGTGATGTGATTGTTTGCAAAGAGTGTTTTCATACGATTATTTCACTTATGTATGTTGATACGAGCTGAACAGCGTACAGCGCCATCTGTTAGCAGCTTTTGTAACTATTATTTCAAACTGCTGTATAAACTTCTTACGGCTGTCACAATAAACACACCGTTTACTGCATTCCTCTATCGATCTTTGTTTTCGAGATATTTAATTTTGAAATCAGGGAGTCCTTTTCTGGACACCCTGTATATACGACATTTCGTAATGATGTGGAACGTGCCAGTTTAGTAAATGTTATCTATACTTGACAATCAGTATTTTAAGGATTTTTGTTTTGTTTATTTTTTTATTTTATTTATTTATTTTAAGTTTTATCTGAAAATTCATTTTCATTGTAGAAGGAGTTGCCATTCAGAAATTCCTTAAATTTCTTTTTAAATACTAGGTGGCTATCTGTCAGACTTTTGATGCTACTTGGTAAGTGACCAAAGACTTTTGTGGCCGCATAATTAACCCCTTTCAGAGCCAAAGTTAGATTTAACCTTGAATAGTGATTATCATCCTTTCTCCTAGTGTTGTAGCTATGCACACTGCTTTTACTTTTGAATTAGGTTGGATTGTTAATAACAAAATTCATGAGTGAATATATATATATATTGTGAAGCTACAGTGAGTATCCCTGGATCCCTAAATAAATTTCTGCACGATGCTCTTGGGAGGGCTCCAGCAATTATTCTGATTACACGCTTTTGTGCAATGAATACTTTTTTACTCAATGTTGAATTGCCCCAGAATATGATCCCATATGAAAGCAGTGAATGAAAATAGGCATAGTGAGCTAAGTTACTGAGATGTATATCACCCAATTTTGCAGTGACTCTGATAGCATAAGTAGCTGAAATCAGACGTTTCAGGACATCTTCAATATTTTTCTTCCATTTCAGTCTGCCGTGAAGGCAAACACTTAAAAATTTTGAATATTCTACCTTAGCTACAGATTTATGTTCAAAGTCTAAATTTATTAATGGTGTCATGCCATTTACTGTATGAAACTGTATATACTGGGTTTTATCAAAGTTTAATGAGAGTCCATTTGTAGAGAACCACTAATAACTTTCTGGAAGGTATCATTTACAATTACATCAGTTAATTCCTGTTTGTCAGGTGTGATAGCTATACTTGTATCATCAGCAAAACGTACTAGCTTAGCATCTGCGTGAATGTAGAATGGCAAGTCATTAATATATATTAAGAACAGCAAAGGACCCGAGACCGAGCCCTGTGGGACCCCATTTTTGATAACTCCCCAGATGGAAGAATTAATTGTTTCATCTGTATCATGTGAACTGCCTATTTCAACTTTCTGCACTCTTCCAGTTAAGTGTGATTTGAACCATTTGTGCACTGCCCCACTCGTACCACAATACCTTGCACTCTCTGCAGCAGCCGCAACGCCCATTCTCGGCTTGTCTGGATGAGAGCCAGCTCCTTGACCGATGCGCAGGTGTTCCTGTGGAAAACACAGCCATTGTTACACTTTTCTTACACACTCTCACGCAAGGAACCCACGCGCACACATAAACATGCAAATAATGAACGGAAGTACCACAGAAGCAGAACTGCGACCCAAACATTTGCAGTCGTTTACTGAAACTCGAAATTCAGCAAATGGATATACCGTGCAACAAATCTGTTGGGCATTTAACGTGAAACCTTACACGCAAACACGTTAGCCACAAGAACGAAGAAAGCAATGTCTTCAAATCAAGAGTTTTTTTTTTTTTTTTCCTTACGTGGCTGCTCTTTCGTCGAAGATCAGTAGAATACTTACAAAGATATATATGCATAACAATAATCGAAAATTCTATACCTATAACACTCCTCCTGAATTGATAGTTTATCAATACATTGTAAATCGAAATAACATAAAACACACATTATATAAAAGTGAAACTTTCAATCGAATTCTTAATACAAAAATTCAGTTTCAATAAATGTAATGAAAGAACACGATAATGTCATTCAACTAAAAAATCATTGTTTAGAATTGTCTTTCTATGTTTAATGAACTTTTCTTTACTCAAAGATTTAGTCAAAATGTCAGCTGCATTGCAGTCAGTCTCAATATACTGAGCATCAAGAATTTCTTTAACTAACAAGTCCTTAATTAAGTGCATTTTATATCAAAGTGTTTTGCTCTTTTTGAGTTTTCAGATGTCTTAATTAATGAACTAGAACTACAATTATAATTTTTAATTATGAATTCCACACTCTAAGATTTGTCAAATTGACATGGTATTCCTTTCAAATTGAAAAGTTAAGGCGCCGCTGCTGACGCTGCGCAATATTCTGCTTCCATAGTTGAAACAGCAACACAAGTTTGTTTTTTAGAGAACCAAGCAATTGTATCAGAACCATCTAAAGCTACAAAACCATTAACACTTCTCCTTGATACTGTATCACTTGCCCAATCTGCATCTGAATAGCTAATTATTTTTCCTTCATTCTTTTCAAATTTCAACCCCATCTCTTCAGTATTGTTTAAATACCTGAGAACTCTCTTAGCAGCCTGTCCAGTTAGGCTAGTAGATCTATTCAAAACTCTACTCAACACTGAAACTGTATATAATAAATCTCGTGTTGTCATTACTATGATGTACATCAAACTACATACCAACTCTCAATAAGGAACAACAATAATCATTTCAGAATCTTCTATTTTAAATCCAACCTCCATTGGTGTGGCTACAATACGACAATTTTCCATATTAAATTCTTTCAACAACTTATTTATGTTTTTATTTTGCATGATAACCAAACTATCATCTGTTCTCTTAAACTGCATTCCTAGGAATGTATTTGCCGCAGCCATATCCTTGACTTTGAAATTTTTATACAAAATGTTTACCAGAGTCTCTACGTTTTCTGTTTTACCTGTAATCAAAGCATCATCCACAAATAACAAAAGATAAACATAATTTGCATAATACAAACAATAATCATGTTGTGATCCATGGAAACCATTTGTTTCCATTATTTCATTAAATTTATTATTCCAACATTTTGGGGAAATTTTAAGTCCGTACAAGGCACGATTTAATTTAAGGATTTCATCAGAATGATTGAGTCCTTTTGGTTTTCTAATGTAAACTTCTTCTTTGAGTGTACTATTCAAAAATGCTGTTGGAACGTCTACTTGGCGCATTGTCCAGTCATTTCTTACCGCTTGTGAAATAAGAATACTTAATGTAGTCATTATGCATACTGGAGCATAATTGCATTTACTGCATTCGTCTTCTCTCAGCTGGAATCCCCTAGCAACAAGTCTTGCCTTCTTGGTGCCGTCTTCTTTTGATCTGAGTACCCATTTTGTGTCGATTGCTACCTTTCCTCTTGGTAGTTGAGATGGACTCCAAGTTCATAGATCCTTGTGTGAATCTAGCTCCTTTTCTATTGCAGTCTTTCACTCTGGAATGTTCACAGCTTCATCATAATTAGTAGGTTCACCTGTTTGTGCCAGTAGACAGAAATCTCAGTATAGTTCTTGTAGGTAACTTGGAGGGTTAATCTTTCTTCTTGATCTTTTGAATTTTTCTACTTGTTCTTGAGAGTCTTGGTCTTGAATATTTTCTTCTTCACTCCATGGGGACTGTCGCCGTAAGTGTAAGAATCACGTACGATATATAGTTCACGAGATATGACGTCATAAACAATGAGATGCACAAAAAACTGCTGCATTTTGCGACAATGCTGCTAATTTTCTCCTAAAACATTGGAGCGATTTCAACCAAATTTGATACGCACATTCCTTACCGTGAGGGAACAATTGCTGCACTGTTAAGAATCACATAGGGCACAGGTTCAAAAGATATTACGTCATAACCAATAGAAATCGCAAAAATGTCTTAGAATGCGGCGAGACTCGAAATACACTGTATGAGAACGACAGTACTTAGCGACTTGCAACAAACTTTAAACATAATTTCAAACCTTTATTAAACTTTTTCTCGCTGGCAACCATAGTAAAATGATGAAAGGAAAAAAGTTTCTCGCTTACCACTTTTCCACTGTTTATGGAGTAAAACTACGGCTCTCGGTATGACGTTACACTTTATAATTTGGACAGTACAAATTGTAGCGACAGAAAATTTTACAGATAGTATACGCATATATCGTTGAATGTAGCTTCTAAATTGTATCACATTCCGATATGTAGTTCATGAGATACGACCACGTAAACAGTAACGTTCCGCTGGTACGGCATTCGGTATGACGTTACAATTTATAATTTAAACACTACAAATTGTAGCGACAGTAAATTTCACAGACAGTATACACACTAATAGTTGAGTGTACTCTCTAAATTCTATCACAGTGTGACACGTAGTTCATGAGATATGACCACATAAACAGTAACGTTCATGGAAAACCGCCCCATCACACACCAAGTTTTTATCTATTACGTCTTTACTACTAATTGTATTCCCAAGAGATTTTACAGACATACAGCTCTTATACATATAATTATATACCTGAAAAATGGTAGGAATAAGTAAATAAATACCCGGGCAAGGCCGGGTTTTCAGCTAGTACTCTTATATACAGGGATACAACAACAATTTATGAGCTGATGAACTTCCTGCTAGCACATATCCTAACTAGCTGAACCCCTGCTGCTTCGCATGCGTAGGCTGGTTGGTCTGCAACAGTTTTTTTATTTTTTTTTTTTTAATCCTGATGAAGAGTCTATATATTAAGTTTCGTGGTTAGAGCTTGAAATTTGAGTTAACAGCGTCATATTTTTGAAAATCAATTTTTCACACAAAATTCCATTCTATCACAGGCGTGTTTTCTTAAACCTATTTTTGCAAAAGTCTTTCCGCATCTTTAATGGAGCATGTCGTATTTGAAAGCAAATCTGTAAAATTATTATGCACAGCTATATGTGGTTCGCTCACGTACTTATTAATTTTAAAAAAATTGTAAGCAAGAATCCATACAGCAATTTATGTAGTTGTAGCTACAAAATTACCTTAATGGCAACATTTTTTGAAATAACAATTCATTCCCTCTTTCACCCCCTTGATGTGTGAAATTCCTAAAATACCTAAATACTTTCTTTTTCAATTGGCTAAAAGACCAAATATTAATTTCCGTAGCTCTAGCCTGAAAATCGTTCCAATAGTAACGTATTTTCAAAAAGACTTTTTGATCCTCTGTTTGACCCTCTTAGTTGTTGAATTTTTACAAACACTGAAACACGCATTTTTTTAAATCCTGACCAAGAGTCCACATCGGAATTTCCACCCAAGTATGCAAATATTTTGTGTATGTTAGAAATTGGCTTAGTAGCAACGTATTTTCAAAAAATGTTTCATCCCCTATTTCACCCCCTAATTTATTAATTTTCTGAAAACACCGAAACACGTGTCATTCTAATTCTGACCAGTAAAACATATACCAATCTTTGTGGTTGTAGCTTCAAAATTGCCTTATTAGCAAAAGATTTTCGAAAAACACCCCTGTCCAATTTAACCCCCTTGTTGGTTGATTTTCCAAAAATAGCGAAACACATATTTTTTAAATCATAACTAACTATACAAATACCAATTTTTGTAGCTATAGCTTCAAAATTGTCTTGACAACAATGTATTTTCGAAAAGAAATGTTGATCCCCTCTTTTACCGCCTTAGTTTTTGAATTTCCAAAAATACCGAAACTCGCGTATTTTTAATCCTGATCAAGAGTCCATATCCTAAGTTTCGTAGTTATAACTTGAAATTTGAGTTAACAGCAACATATTTTTGAAAATCAATTATTTGCGTCGTCTATTTTACCCCCTTATTGGTTGAATTTCAAAAAGTACCGAAACACGTGTCTTTTAAAATCGAACTCTCAATCCAAATCCGTAGATTTTTAGTTCTAACTTCGAAATTGCCTAAATAGCAACATATTTTCGAAAAAACACCCCCTCTCCAATTTAACGCCATTGATGGTTGAATTTCCAAAAATACCGAAACACGTGTCTTTTAAATTCGAACCCTGAATTAAAATCCGAAATTTTGTAGTTCTAGCTTCAAAATTGCCTAAATAGCTACGTATTTTCAAAAACCGTTTCATCCCCTACTTCACCTCCTTGCGGACAGAATATCGAAAAACCGCTTCTTAAATGACGCCTACAGAGGTAAGCTCAACCCTCTCCACAAATTTCAAGTTTCTATCTTCAGTGGTTTGGGCTGGGCGATGATGAGTCAGTCAGTCAATCAATCAGTCAGTCAGTCAATCGGGACACTTCCTCTTATATACAGAGATGACACATTTCAAATTAGAAATATGGTGGTGGTGGTGTTATAAGAAGTAAATGACTGAAGGTGTTGTGAACGGTTAGCAAAATGTGATCAGTAATGCATTTTGTGTGGCACGCGCACCGGGAATAAAGTTGGGACGCAAATATCATTGACTTGGAAACACACACACACACACACACACACACATAAGCACACTCAGCCAGTACTTTCGCTCACCTGGCCTGCAGCGGCTGCCGCAGCTACAGCATGCTGGAGCCTTCACAGAGCGCGGTCCGTGTGGTGTTCCGAAGTGCCCTGAAACACGCCGTCACCGATCAGCCATTTTAGCCTCTGCATTTCCACTCATTTGTGTATTGATTACCCTACTTACACGGATAACGTTACTAACTCCAATCACATTTCTTAACCCACGGTCGCTCGCGTATATTGTTGTCACGCGATAACTCCCGTCTTGGATTTTTTTCTAACAATGAGATCTCTTTGTGCCAGAAAAAGACACGTTTATACAATAAATCATTTCTTTGTTATTATAAATTAGTACAAACATGGTATGCAACATGTCGTTCGACGAATTTGTGGATGTTTGCAAGAAGAGCTATAGTACCGACGCAGTGACGACGATAGACGAGATGTTAGAACCATTCTGGCGATTGATTTGATTTGATTTTTTTCAGTGAAGCCAAAACAGCCTTGGTCTAACCCGCCACTGCCTGCACCGAAACTAAGTTTATTGTGCGGTATCGCTCCCTGTATATCTAGTAAAGCCAACCAATGCCCTTGAACAGTGCAAGGAGTCCCTTCACCAGTTCTTTATTAGACACAATTTCTGTGCTCACACGAAACAAGTAGATGTGGCCCTCAATGAGACCTGCAGGATAGTGACAGGGTGCATGAAACCAACGCCGGTCAGACTCTTGTACAAGGCAGCTGGTTTTGCAGATCCCACGGCTCGCAGAAACGCTTTAGAACATGCAAAGAAAGTAAAACAACTCGCAGATGAGCGGCATGTCCTCTACAGAGCTCGACCACCAGAGACACGACTGAAGTCTAGGAGAAGTTTCCTTGTAACCGTCCAGGACGAACCGCCTGAAAATTTCCCTCTCCCCCCAGTTCAGTGGACTGGTCAAAACTTAAAATTTAAAACCTGGAGAACCTTGTATAGGCTCAGAACGGGGGTCGCCCCAGTAAAAGTAAATATGCTTAAGTGGGGTATAATCGACCAAACCAATATAAACTGTGACTGTGAAGAAATTCAAGATATGGAACACCTTCTTACATGTGAAAAATGTCCACACCGGTGTACCCTCGAAGATTTGTGGCTCGCAAATACTAATGGAAAAGACGTAGCCCAGTACTGGGCCGATAACCTTCAAATAGTCCGGACACGATAAAGAAAGAAAGACACAATTTCTTCGGGTCTGGTTGTCCCAAATGTTCTGTGCCTTTTACTCTGCAATGCAATGCATTCGAAGATCAGATGTGATGCAGTTTCATCACCGTCATCACAGATCCTACATTTAGGGTCCTCTTCTGTTATTCCCATTGTATGTAGGTGTTTTTTGAAATTACCAAGGCCTGTCAGCAATCCAACCATGAGTCTAATCTCTCTCCTGTTCAGGCACAGGATTGCAGAGCTTCTTTTAAAACATGGCTTTGCCATCATTACCTTGCCATGTTTCTGTTGATGGACTTTGGTCCAATATTCTACGTGCTGTCTTCTGAGCCAGTTACGTAGCTCCAATTTGATCATTGCCTCGGTGATTGTCAGGACAGGTTCCGGTCCAATAAATGGAGTCTCTGCCCCCATCCTGGCTAATCTGTCGGCATGTTCGTTGCCACTGATCCCCGAGTGGCCAGGGACCCACAATAGGTTTACTCTATTGCTTTCCCCTAGCTCCACCAGAACCCTGTGACATTCTGCAACAATTTTAGACCTTGTTGCAGGAGCTGCCAGTGGTCACAGGGCTGCCTGGCTGTCCCCATTCTGGGGAAGTTTCAAAGTCAGGTCGTATATAGCAAACAAGCCTGCAAAATATGGCATCAAGGTACATGCGCTTTGTGATGCCAGAAACCAGGCCCAGATCTGGGGCATTTGCAAAGGGGGGGGGGCAAGCTTAAATTTGCCGCCCCTTCTTTCACCCCCCTCCCCTGCAAGAATCGACTTTTTAACACTAATCGGGTTACATATTTGTAAATAAATGTCACAATCTCACAACATGAACTTATTTTATTAACTGAATTAAGATCAAAGGAAAACAGAACAATTTTAATACATGCAAAAATATTACAAGATTACTCATGTACAAAAATCAATTCAAAATTTCGATTTTATTTATTTATTATTTTTTTAAATTAATTAATTTTTTTCCTGCAAATCTGTTTTTGGTATCATGGATATTACACTCAGATTTGTTAAGCAGTCGTGCTCCTCAAGTGTATTTAATTAGTTTCAGCTTTCTCAGACGAAACAGAAACTAGAATGGTAATATATATTTTAACGCTGTTTTAAGGATGGGATACCCCTCTACCAATTTAGTTTTATAAATTAAACTTAATGTTGATGATGCAGTGGAATCTTGCAAGGCTCTGTCTACTGCCAGCGCATGTTGTCTGAAACTTTCAACTTCAAGTTCTTCCTCGCTAAAACCTTCTGCCAGATCCGCTGCTTTGGCCTTCAAGTCCTCCACTTCCATTTCTCGAATTTGCACAACACACAGAAAACTAATTTTGCACCAATTTTCTCAAGTGCGGTAAACCTGGTACTAAGCTCTGTCAATTATTCCTTATTTTTTCTGTGAATGTTGGATACTTCATCCTCACAAAGCTCATTGGCCATTTACTTCTTTCTTCGAATCCTTTTATCGGAGAATACCGTTGATACCTCATTATCTTCTGCTAGCACTTTGGCCTCAGAAATAGCTTCAGAGGTACAAGAATCCCGGTAAGTTTTGAGAAAGCCCAGAAGTCCTTGAATGTTTCGAACAACTTTGTCAATTGTAAAGTATTAACTTCGCAGAAACTGATTAACATGAGCAACTTATTTTAATATTGTGTACCAGAAACAAGTTAAAGTAATGAATTTGAGTTTTCTCATATTTCTTAAAATAGATCTTGTCTCTGATTTTGTTCCTGATCTTGACAATTTATAAGATCAGTTTCTTCCAGAGCCTTCAAAACATTATGAAAATGCTTGTAAACAGCTTCAACCGCATCTACTCTTGCAGATCACCTAGTCTTGCTGAATGTCTGCTGAATTTGCTCCTACTACATTTAAAGAGTGAGCAGCACATCGTACGAAATAGGCCAGTTCTTTCTTCTGAAGTATTCTTGACTGGACCCCTTTGTACTTTCGAGCCCTGTTTGCCCCATTATCATGAGACTGCCCCCTGCAGTACTTAAGGATCAACCCAGCTTGTTACAATTTTTGCAGTATCTCTTGACTAAGGTCTTCTCCTGTTTTGTCTGTAACTGTGAAAAAGTCAGCAAAACTTTCTACAACCTCTGAGTCATTCGACTTGACATATCAAATTACTTGTGTCATCTGCACATTGTGGCAGATATCTGAAGTGCAGTCGAACATCAGTGAAAAGTATTTAGCAGCTAAAATATCTTTAATTATTTCTTGTATTATTTTGTCAGCAGTCAAGTCACGGAACTCATCTTGTATATTTTTGTAAAAATAGCTAATCTGGCATTTCTTGTGGCGTCCAATACGCAGACAAAGAGGGACACTATAGTATGATACGAGATCAATTGTATTTAGAAATTTGTTGCTATGTGGATCACCAAAATCACCATCTTCTTTTGTTCCTCTAAAAGGACTTCCTTGCTTAGCTAGAAAAAGGACAGCATCAATAATCTGGTCTTGCTGCCCAGTGTGCGATACTTATCAGGTGTGTTTGTCGGAGGACATCGAAAGAGTCGAAAGAAGGGCAGCTTCTCTTGTATTGTCGTGATACAGGGGAGACAGCGTTACGGAAATGATACAGGATCTGGGATGGGAATTGTGGTGTCGCACAAGTCCAAAGTACGTGCCACCTACTTTCGCCGCGCGCCGCCATGCACGCACGGTGCGGCGTTCTTACGACGACAGCCACGAGCGCCCTCTGCTGCAACTCCGCTTGTGGCCACCACTGAACGACATCGTTCAGTTGGGACTGAGATAGGAACCAGTAAAGACTTCGGAATCCGATAGGCACCAGTGAAGACTTGGCTATCGGACAGGCACTAGGCAGGCCTCTAACTCAACTATGTATCAGCACTCTGCAGTACTGAATTGTGTAATAGTTAAGTATTGTATAAATTCTGTTCAATATATATCTCGTTCTAATTTACTCTAGTGTTTTTAGTTTCTGGATGCCCCCCTCCGTACCTGCAAAAGCGTGCTATCTTTATTCCTGTGTCAGTCTCATTCCACTCGGCCACCGACACCTACGACGGAAACGAGACACAAAAGCGACCACGAGGCTGGGACACAAAAGGAATCATTAGAAGAAAGGCGTTTATCGCTGCGACATGGGCTACTTACGAAACTACAATCGTCAACATTCTCCTGAGGAACTGATGGACAGACTAGGACAGTCTCGCTTCTTTTCTAAGATTGATTTAGCAGAGGCATACTTGCAAATTCCGCTTGATGACGAGTCAAAAAAACTTTTCGTCATTAATACTCACATGGGTCTTTTTCAATTTCAACGACTACCCTTTGGCAGTTCTTCCGCCCCCGCTATTTTTCAGCGCTTTTTGGAACAGCTGACAGTTTCTGTACCGTGTTGCTCGAACTATTTAGATGATATTGTGGTATCCTGACGTACAGTTGAAGAACATTTAGCAAACCTGGAGTGCCTTTTCAAAGTATTGACTGCAGCAGGTCTACGTTGTAATAAAGCAAAGTGTTCGTTTTTTAAAACTGAAATAGAGTACCTAGGCCATGTGACTAATGCCCAAGGAATCCATCCCTTAGTCACATCTTCGAGCAATCAAAGACTTGCCTCCACCTAAGAATGTGCATGAATTGCAAGCAGTTATGGGAAAGCTTAACTATTATTTCAGATTTATTCCCAATGCCTCTCAGATTGCAGTTCCACTGCATCACTTACGTAGGAAGAATGTTCCTTTTGTATGGTCCAAAGATTGCAAAGTAGCTTTTGACAAATTAAAGTCTGCAGTACTCAGTGATGCATGTTTGATTCCCTTTGACCCTCAGAAGCCTGTAGTGCTAGCAGTTGATGCCTCATCATACGGTCTGGGTGCAATTTTGTCACATCATATTGGATCTCACGATCGTCCTATTGCCTTTGCATCCAAGCTACTGACGCCGACGCAACAGAATTACAGTCAGATAGAAAAGGAGGCCTTAGCAATCATTTACGGCGTCACAAAGTTTCATCATTATCTCTATGGCAGAAAATTCTATTTGTTGACAGACCACAAGTCTCTCACGTCGTTGTTCTCACCCACAAAGCCAATTCCGCCATGAACGGCACAAAAGCTTCAGAGATGGTGCTTGATACTTTCTAATTATCAGTATGAGATTTTGTACCGACCTACCACTAAACATGCCAACGCGGACACACTTTCCCGACTTCCAGTTGGACAGGATATGTCGTTTGATTCTTCGGAAATGGCATGTTGTCAGATAGACTCCAGAGATGCTTCCGCTGTCGCAGACTTCCCTTTGAACTCTCGTCGGGTTGCACAGGAAACAGCTGCGGATGCAGACCTAAGTGTGGTAGCACGTTTTGTTCCCTCTGGGTGGCCTGCCAGAGCCAAAGACATTCAACGGCCTCTGGTTCGACGTTATTTTGCAAAACGTCATGCATTATCTTTAAGTCAGGGTGTTCTGTTGTTACATACGGACAAAGACCAAACAAGAGTGATTGTTCCTCGTTCCCTGCAACGTGAAGTGTTACGCCTCCTGCATCAAGGACATTGCGGTATTGTTAGGACAAAGCAAGTGGCCAGACGTCATTGTACTTGGGTTGGTATGGACGCTCGATAGAGAGCATGACGTCACAGTGTACTGTTTGTGCGGAGCATCAGGCGGCTCCTCCGCAACGTTTCTCAGACTGACCACGCCCCAAGGGACCATGGCAACGTTTACACATTGACTTTGCCGGACCTTTCTGGAATACGCGCTGGTTAATTGTTGTAGACGCTTTCAGCAAGTTTCCTTTTGTGATTGCCATGAACTCAACGACAGCTTCTAGTACAATCAGTGCCTTAACATCAGTGTTTTGCATCGAAGGTTTGCCTGAAACTATCTTCAGTAACAATAGACTTCAGTTTGTTAGTGCGGAATTTCAACAGTTTTCTCGTGTGAATGGCATTCAGCATATCACCACCGCACCTTTTCACCCTCAGTCCAATGGTGAAGCAGAACGTTTCGTTCGAACATTCAAGTCTGACATGGAAAAGATGAAAGGTCAGCACTCCAGGCAGCAAGCTCTTCAAATTTTCCTGTCTACGTATCGGTGCATGCCACGTGACGGCCCGTCTCCTGCCGAGCTGCTACACGGCCGCCGTCACCGCACTCTCCTTCACCTGCTGCAGCCTCCCACGCACCGAGTCGGTTCGTATGGCGCTACGCGTTTTCAGGTTTCTACGCCGGTGCTGTACAGGGTGTTTGCTGGCAACAAGAAGACATGGTTGCCAGGCATCATTCAGCGCGTGCTCGGTAGCAATATGTATGTTGTACGTTCTTCCACAGGGTCGGAGCTGCGGCGCCACGCAAACCAATTGCGCCTGCACAGGCCGCGCGATCCTGTCTCCGGTTTCTTGATTCCAGACCCAGTTCACAGCCAGGGAGCACAGCCACATCGTTCGTCCCTGGACTACGAGATCCCTATGGACGTCGACGCACCTCCGACGCAGTCGTCGCCGCGGCTGTCGCCGCCGCAGATGACAGCGTCACCGAGAGGGACTCCGGGACCGTGCGCCCCCCCCCCCCCCCAGCTTGGGCCACGCACCTCAGAAGATGACCTGCTCCCTCTGGGCGGGGATGTGCGCCCTTCCCCAGGTTTCGGTGGGTTCCCTGGAGGATCTCAAGGCGGATGCCGGGGCGCGGTCGGCGTCTCGATCCCGGCCTCAGCTACGACGCCCGTCCCACCAGTAACGCCCCCGCCCAGGCCATCCTCCCAGTGCCGTCGCCGTGGCCCTCAGCCCTACGCCACGACGGCGCGGCGGTTTGGGGGGGGAGGGGTGTGGTGTCGCACAAGTCCAAAGTGCGCGCCACATACTTTCGCCGCGCGCCGCCATGCACGCACGACGCGGCGTTCTTACGACGTCAGCCACGAGCGCCCTCTGCTGCAACTCCGCTCGTGGCCACCACTGAAAGACATCGTTCACATGGGACTGAGATAGGAACCAGTTAACACTTCGGAATCAGATAGGCACCAGTGAAGACTTGGCTATCGGATAGGCACTAAGCAGGCCTCTAACTCAACTATGTATCAGCACTCTGCAGTACTGAATTGTGTAAAAGTTAAGTATTGTATAAATTCTGTGCAATATATATCTCGTTCTAATTTACTCTAGTGTTTCTAGTTTCTGGCTGCTCCCCTCCGTACCTGCACCAGCGTGCTATCTTTATTCCTGTGTCGGTCTCATTCCACTCGGCCACCGACACCTACGACGGAAACGAGACACAAAAGCGGCGACGAGGCTGGGACACAAAAGGAATCATTAGAAGAAAGGCGTTTATCGCTGCGACATGGGCTACTTACGAAACTACAATCGTCAATATTCTCCTCTGAATGAGAAAATATATTGTTGCCTCCCACTTACGTAAGTAGAAAATATCGTCTGAATAAATACGTGAAATCAGAGCCCGAAGAGAGAGAGATTCAGATGTTGTTTCTTCCCGGGCGCTATTCGAGAATGGAATGGGAGATAAATAGTATAAAAGTGGTCCGATGAACCCTCTGTCAGGCAGTTAAATGTGGTTTACAGAGTATCCTGTGGAGATGTCTATCAATTCCACCGCTACCGAGAGAGGACTCTAGATCCTTAATGCTTTTGACTTTCAGTAAGAAGTGTGCGCACCTGATATACTTATATATTAGGACTGGAACGTTATTCAAATTCACCTGTTCCACAAATATTATCTTGATATGAAATACGAATATTCATTTATCTGAAAAAGGAAAGCAATGCAAATTGATAAACATTGTTCATTTACTTATGCAATAACGCAAACATCTCCGTCATTATGGCTAATATTTAGTAGATTTTCAAAGTGTGATTAGCTGAAGTACCTGTGACAGGACAACACTGAAGTCAGCAACCAGGAATTTTAGTTTTATTAAATGATTTCGGTATTTCTTGCAGTAATTTTACTTTTAATAATTCTGTGCCAGTTAATTTTATTAAATTATACCAGAAAGATTCTTCGAATCTTTATGAAATTTTGTACACGTAAGCTTCAATCCATAGGGACGGTCGCCGTTAGTGTATGAATCACATACGATATACAGTTCAGGAGATATGACGTCATAAACAATGAGATGAGCGATAAAAATTGCTGCATTTTGCGACAATGCTGCTCATTTTTTCCTAAAGCTTTGGGCCGGTATCAACCAAATTTGGTACACACATTCCTTACCGTGTGGTAACAATTGCTGCAGGGTTAATAATCACATGCAACACCTGGTTCGGAATATATGGCGTCATAAACAATAGTAATTGCAAAAAAACTGCCGCACAATGCGGTGAGACTTTAATAAAGGTTTGAAATGATGTTTAAAGTTTGTTGCAAGTCGCTAAGTACTCTCATTCTCATATAGCGTATTTTTAAACTGTTTCTCGCTGACAACCATACCAAAATGATGAAAGGAAAAAAGTTTCTCGATTACTAGTTTTCCGCTGTTCATTAAGTAAAACTACGGCATTCGGTATGGCGTTGCAATTTATAATAATATACAACTACAAATTGTAACTGCAGGAAATTTTACAGACGGTGTACACACAAGTAGTTGAATGTACCTTCTAAATTCTATCACACTCCGACACGTAGTTCATGAGATATGAGAACATAAACAGTAACGTTCCGCTGTTCATAGAGTAAAACCATGGCTTTCGGTATGATGTTACAATTTATAATTGCTATACTACAAATTGTAGCCGCAGGAAATTTTACAGACAGTATACACGCATTTAGTTAAGTGTGCATTCTAAATTTCGTCACGGTACGACACGTAATTCATGACATATGAACACATAAGTTGTAACCTTCACGGAAAACCGCCCCATCACGAATGAGGTTTTTATCTGTTACTTCTTTTCAATTAACTCTGTTTGCAACGGATTTTACCGACGTACTGCACATATACAAATGAATATATAACTGCAAAATTATACAATTGTACAACGTATAATTCAATAAATATGAGATCGTATATACTGCAATGGGTAAAAACCTGTCGCATCATGCAACACGCATTCCAGTCAGCTTAAGGAAAACCCTGCAAAGCTGGCGGCAGCAGAGAAGCCCACTGAGGACAAGAAATATGGACTACAGCAAAGTTGTGAAGTAAATGAAAATATAAATGTTACATAGTTTTTATATTTTGGTTACTATCTTCCTTTGTTTGGATGCTGTATTTAAAATTTAGTGTATTATGCAAGACAGCCTTATTTCTTATTTCTGTGATAAATATAACACATTTTTATTAAAAAAAAAAAAAGAGATTTACAGAGAGAGAAGAGATAGGAGGAGCACTGACCCAAGGCTTGAATAAATAAATAAATAAATAAATACCCGGGCAACGCCGGGTTTTCAGCTAGTAAAATTATATGAATGGATTCAGGAGACTTGGCAGAATCAAACGCTGTAATTACAATTTCAATATCCCTTACAGATAAAAAGCTGACAAATTTCAGTACTACAATAATAATATCATAAGACTTATATTTACAATTATTGATACATAGTGTTTATTAAAAACAGTTTAATAAGCAAATGAGCAGCTTTGCACAACGCTACCTATCTTAAAAGACGTACCACGTTATTTCCATATTCATTCATTAAATTTTATTTTACTCTCTTGTTCTGCTTTTCGTTGAGGTAGTAATATTCTTGTATCAGAACATAATTCCACCACAGAAACACAAAACATGAACCCAGCAATGCGCATTACATTTATATATATGTATTTTATAGCATTTAATATTATTCTTAGTAACGTTCTCTTTTTATGTGTAGACTTCCACTTAAATATTTCATGGCCGACTAAAAATAGTAGATATGTGGCAGATAATATATATATATATATATATATATATATATATATATATATATATATATATATATATATATATATATAAACAATTACAAGTATTTATGGACAAGAACTGAATATATTTGTATAAAAAGCCACGATAAATTGAATATTAATTGTGTAACTGTAATTCGACAGCGGGTTGAAATTTGAACTGTGAGACGCCATGAATAATGGCTATCTGAGGAAAGAGTTTCGGTCTCAACTGTTTTTAGTATTGATAAATATATTCATCAATAGCAAGAGTGAGAAAAAAAACCAGTAAACTTTAAAATGTATTTTAAAACTTTCATACTATTAACACAGTAACCTACATCTAGCTCTGCGACAACAAATAAAGATTTGCGGCTGAATGCCACTCATCGTCCACATATTACAATAGTCACTGAGCACGTGGATTCAATATGGAATGAAACTTGATAAACTGTTCTTTCGCTTCATTGCTTTTAATGGAATCCTCGGTCGACCACGAGGAACAGTAGTAATATTTTACTGTGAGATGAATGTACGTCAGTTGCATCACGTGTCAGCTTCAGTAAGAGTAGATTAAATAGAGAGACACTAATATAAAGCTAGAATGCTTCATCTTACATCTTCCATTATCAAATTCTGTTGCACAGTGCCGCTTTCAAACGTGTCACTTTGAGTAAGAGTACATTATGTACATAAACATTGTGATAATGCTAAAATCCTTAATTCTTACTTCCTGCATTATCAAAATTTTATTGCGTAGTTTTTCGCTTTCAGTTATGTTACATAAATTTTCAAAACCTTTTTGATGACCAGAGATCTTCATCAATACTTAAAAATTAGTTAAAAATCACTGATTATTTATTTATTTTGGTAACTGGTTTAGGCGTTTCTGTAAGACCATTTTCAGATCTTACGGCAGTCGTGATCGCACTTCCTGTGACGATGATCTTCTAAACATATCGAAAGTAGTTATCAAAGAAATATATGCAATCTCGACTGGTTCGAATTGACTTTTCATTTAAGTGAAACATGAGTTGTTACGTTTTAAAGACGATCACATAAAGTCTAAGAGAAGAAATTCCAGTAAATATTGCGTTACTTGATAGACACAAGGAGGGTCTTGCTATGTATATACAACAGCAAAGCTGGAACGAGTTGACATTGCACATAAGGATTGTAGCTTGCACAGGCGTTCTCCACTCGAGTACCTCGTTAATGTAAAGTGAACAAGTAGGGGAAAATTGTGTACCTTTGACCAATTTTGATATTCTTAATTGTAAATGACCCATAAATATTTTAAACATTATTTTTATTATGTTACTTGACATTACGAACCTTATCTCGTGCTATAATGCCATTTAATTTTATTTGTCTTAAGCAAGTTCATAGAAATATTACTTTTAGTAGAATTCTGCAACTGGTCACAGATACAATGCAGTGTTTGTACCTTTGACTATCTCCTGTTGTACTTTTGACCATTTGAAGAAAATAGAACATTAGTATGAAATGACCATACATTATACCTTTTTCTTTAAAAAGACAGAAATATTACAAAAATGTAACAAGTTCATATTGTTGTGTTATCATTTAAATGAAAATTATAAAAAAATTATTTGACCAAGAAGTTGTGGTTGACTCATGTGAACTTCACAACAATTTCTTCTTTCAACACAACACTGATATAATCCACACGTGGCACTGTGAAATGTTGATGTGCTATCTGTACTGTCTCATAAATGTCACTTCAAATTTATTTTTCCCAATTGCGTCTAACACTTGAGCTGCAAAACGTTTAACACCTTTTCCTGCATCAAGCTTGACATGTTGAATGAAGTGCTTCAAAAAAACAAAAACAAAACAAAAAAACAAAAAAAAAGCTCTTCATTGGGCCATTCTGAACGAGATGCTCCTCCAGTGGACCCTGCTGATGCATCACGCAACAAATACCTTAAAGTGAACCCTTATAATCGCTGGTATTGAGTTCCTGCAGCAGTCATTGTCACTTCTGCGCCTCTTTCCTTTGATGTGACGGCTCCAATTTGCTTAAACCCCTTTGCGGCTAGCATTTTGTTGGTAACGCTCTGTTGACATTCTAGTCTCGACCAAGTTCCAATTGTCAGATGACTGGAAAGAATATCGTGATAATATTTCATTATAGTTCTGGAAAAATTAGTTTCACAGTTTCACGGTTGAAGACTGTGACTCGAGCAAGGGCTAGTACCTTCTGGTTTTATTAAAGACAGTTCTCATCTACATCTACGTAGATACTCTGCAAATCAAATTCAAGTGCCTGGCAGAGGGCTCATTAACCACTTTCATAACTTTTCTCTACCGTTCCATTCTCTAATAGCGCGCGGGAAGAAACAACACCTAAATCGTTCCGTTTTCGATCTGATTTTTCTTATTTTATTGGAATCGTCATGTCTCCCTAAGTAGGTGGGTGCTAGCTGTGGTGTGGCACAAGTCCAAAGTGCGCGCCACCTACTTTCGCCGCGCGCGGCCATGCACGCACGGCGCGGCGTTCTTACGACGTCAGCCACGAGCGCCCTCTGCTGCAACTCCGCTCGTGGCCACCACTGATCGACATGGTTCACTTGGGACTGAGATAGGAACCAGTTAACACTTGGGAATCAGATAGGCACCAGTGAAGACTTGGCTGTTGGATAGGCACTAGGCAGGCCTCTAGCTCAACTATGTATCAGCATTCTGCAGTACTGAGCTATGTAAAAGTTAAGTATTGTATAAATTCTGTGCAATATATATCTCGTTCTAATTTACTCTAGTGTTTCTAGTTTCCGCTGTCCCACTGGCTGCTCACCTTCGTACTTGCACAAGCGGGCTACCTTTATTCCTGTGTCGGTCTTCCTACTCGGCCACCGACACCTACGACGGAAACGAGGCACAAAAGCGGCGACGAGGCTGGGACATAAAACTAGCAAAATATTTTCACATTCAGAAGTAAAGGTCGGTGATTGAAACTTCGCAAACAGATCATGCCGCAATGAATAACGTCTTTCTTTTAATGATTTCCGCCCCAATTCGTGCAACATTTCCGTGACGCTTTCCCCCCCCCCGTAACGTGATAAAACAAAACGAGCTGTCCTTCTCTGAACCTTCTCAATATCTTCCGTCAGTCCCACCTGGTGAGGGTCCCACAAGGGGCAACAGTACTCCAGGAGAGGACGCACAAGTGTGATGTAGGCAGTCTCTTTGGTGGAGCTGGTACATCTTCGAAGCGTTCTGCCAATGGAACGTAACTTTTGATTCGCCTTCCCCACAATATTTTCTGTGTGTTCTCTCCAGTCAAAGTTGTTCGTAATTGTAACTCCTAGGTATTTGGTAGAATTTACGACCTTGAGGTTTGACTGATTTATCGTGTAATTGAAGTTCAGCGGATTTCTTTTAGTGGTCATTTGTATTACTTCACACTTTTCTTTATTTAGTGTCAATTGCCAATCTTCGCACCAAGTAGAAATTTTGTCTAAATCGCTTTGCAGTTGATTTTGATCCTCCTGAGTACCTCTTACGAAAATCTTTTAAGCACTCAGTCCAGCTTTCTCTTCAGTTTTCCAGGATAGAAGAAAATTTTTATTGTTGGCCACAGCGTATTGGTATGCCAGTTGCCTTACAATCATCAGGCTCAAACCCTGGCGCATCTTCGCAGCTTCTGTTATATGTTTAACCAGCAACCGTTCATCCTCCTTATTGAAAACTTTCTTCACAGCCAAGTTTGGTGAATATATAAACTTTTATTTTCCAGACGTACTGAACTGTTTTAAGTGAAAAATCAGTGTAGTTATTTTTTTTTTTTTTTTTTTTTTTTTTTTAATGCTGAAGTGTTATGCTGCCTTGCCTCTAGAAATGTCTCCTGACTTAACAGCACTCACTGCTTGTTCCATGTCTTCTTTCACTATTTTCTTCCTGGTTACTCCTGCCTTGCTTCTTGGCATTCTGTTGTTGAAAAGAAGGTATTGTTATTGACTGAATATCAATTGATGTTGTACCTTTGACCGGTCAAAGGTATATCGAAATGAGTGGTCAAAGGCACAACATACAGCGAGGTTTTCACTTACGACCACATGTCGGTGTTAGGTCATGTTTCAACTTTAAACTTTTTTTACATATATCACTCATAATTGATAGTATTATTTATCAATAATGATTTATTTACGATTGAAAATAATTTACATGACAAAAGGACTTCGTAAAGTACATGCATAATATTTACTTTTCTGGATGCAAATGGATAACTTCGTATTTTATAAATGTACTTCCAAACAACACCACAAAAACAAGTGAAATTGCTGCCTCTGTACAAAACTGTGAACTAGAGCATATAGCTCCTCTCTTCAAAGACACATGGCTCCAGAACTCGCAGTGGTCAAAGGTACAATGTGTTCAAAGGTAGACTACACAACCTTCCCCTAAATATTTATGAAAACGAGAGTGGTGCATACTACAGCCAGGCAACGATTGCTGTCAAAATGAGCTTTGGACTTAGTATGGAACTAACAAACATATACATTTCCAACTAGCACTTTCTGTGATGGTAAAACCAATTATCTAGCTATTCCCAATCTGTTCGTTCCTATGAATTACTTGATTACATTGTCACTTAAAACAGGTATTTAATCCCTAAATGACACAACCGCAATGTGGTAACTCAGTATTAAACCAATATCTTGAAGCATAATATGTTTCTATAAGTAATGATCAAAAAAATGTTTACTTCCACAATTACTTCTTAAACAAAAGTCACTGGCCTTCGGACTGGATCCTGTAAAGGAAACTGGTACAAAAACGTCTATCATATCTGTGTTTCCTTACTTTCTATTCTTGTTATTTATTAGCAACAAAAAAGTAAAAATTTTACCTGTCATGGAGTGACGGTCGCTATAAACCGTACCCATGATTGTCAGCACAAAAATGCAGGTGAACCAACCAGTTCCTGTGCAGAACATAACGGAGCGACCACGTTCTCGGACTGAATAAAAAAAAACTTTCAGCACAGTGTATCTTCGTCACTTTTGGACGCTGTCCAGCAACCTGTAATGTTAGAAATAAGTTTCATTAATAGACCCATATATTTCAGCGATGTGTACGTAATTTTTTTTTTCTCAGTGTAGAGACTCTAGGGTTTGGTCGACAACAGAATGCGAAATAAAATACGTCTAATGAACTTATGTTCGGAAATGCAGGTTTTTCATTCTAGAAACCATTTATGCACTGATACCATTACATTGATTGAAGTCCAAAACACGCTATACCATGCAACCACAGCTACAGTATGGATGGTTTCCTACTAGACGTTGGAACTGATGCTCACACGTCACGCAGGTCCTCATGTCACAGAGTCTGATGTGGTCGTCTGCTTCTGCTGCTGACTCGCTTTGTAGTGAACGACACAATTGTTCAGTATTCGTAACGATGATGTGGGAGTCGGTTTGGCTTTGTAGTAGTTTGGTGCACTGACGAAACAGACACACATACAGTTGCAAACGATATACAAATGCGCAGATGTGCATCTTCATGTTTTCGCGGCGCAATGACTGTTCAAAGAAGTTTCGGACGTGCAGCCGGCCGCGGTGGCCGAGGGGATTGAGGCGCTCCAGTCACGGTCTGCACGGCCACTACGGTCGGGGATTCGAATCCCCCCTCGGGCATGGATATTTGTGCCGTCCTTAGTATTAGCTAGTTTGTAAGTAGTTTGTAAGTTTAGGGACTAATAACCCCGCAGATAAGTCCCCTAAGCTTAACAAACATTTGAACATTTTTTTCGGGCGTGCACCCGCAAAACACTGAAGCCCACAGTGTTCTGGAGGTATGTTGATGACACATTTGTTGTGTGGCCTCACGGTGAAGACAAGTTACAAGAATATTTGAACCACCTAAATTCCATCCATAACCAAATCCAGTTTACAATGGAAGTCGAAAAAGATGGATACCTTCCATTTCTGGATGTGATGGTACGACGTAAAGACGATGGCACCTTAGGACATTCAGTAAATAGAAAACCGACGCATACCGATTTATACTTACATGCAAATAGCTGCCAACATCCATCCCAGACGATAAGTGTTCTTAGAACACTGGTCCATAGAGCACACGTCATTGCTGATGAGAGCACTCTGCAGGACGAGCTTCTACACCTGAAGAGTGTCTTTGAAGCAAACGGGTAGTCTCCACAACAGATACATAAGTCACTACGAACGAAGACAACGGTACGTGCAAAGAATACGGAAGATGCAAAAAGTTTTAAATATATGGCTTTTCTGCCATATGTTGGGAGCCTGTCGTCGAAAATCGGACGGATTGTGAACAACCACGATGTTAAAGTAATTTTTCGACTCCCACCAAAGACAGCAGCACTTTTGGGTTCTATAAAGAATGATTTGGAGCTCCGGAAGGCCGGGGTTTACGAGATCCCATGTGAATGTGGCCTTTCGTACATAGGACAGACGACACGTACAGTCCAGGAAAGATGCACGAAACACCAGAGATATACCCGTCTTTTACAACCAAATAAACCGGCAGTGGCAGAGCACTGTCTTGATACTGGACACTCCATGACGTACGAAAACGTCAAAATTTTAGCCTCCACTTCATCTTTTTGGGACTCAGTAGTGAAAGAAGCAATAGAAATTCGCTTGGGGACGAATTTAATTAACAGGGACAGCGGCTTCAGTTTAGGTAAATCATGGAATCCGGCACTTTCTTTGATAAATTTACAAAGACGCCGCCACAGCAAAGATCATAACACATCGACTTCTCCGCAGTAATCGACCATGCAGCCACAGACATAATTTACACACACGTGTCCTTCCTTGCCGCCGAGTAACGTCTTTGGCGCCTTGTTGTATCTGTGGCCGCATGCGCAGCAGCGTTTATAAGCACGAAGCGTGTGCTGGAGCGTCAGTCTTCGACTCGTCTCTGAAGATGGCTGAACGTTTCTCAGCCGAAATATTAGAAGAAGAAAACTTTATGCGGCTGCACGCCCGAAACGTCTTTGAACAAATGCGCAGATGCTTAACAAAATCGAGTAATGTAACAGAGAGAATAAGAAATGAAAACATACCAATTACACAGACATCAATATGATTTCAGATAATTTCCATGTACGCTAAAACCACGGAATTAGAAATCATCGTCATAGGAAAAAACAACCATCTAATCATAATGACAAGATACTACTGGTTTTTTTCCGATTTGCAGGTCTTATAGTCGTGTTTGCAATAAAAATTATGGGTATGAGGTCCACTGGATATACAAAACACTAAAACACTATTTTATTTTACACCAAAACTAGTTTCAGCACCTCTGTGGCGTCATCAGTGAATTTTTCATTAATTTATTGTAGTGGAAAGCAAAATACATTCCATTTAGTACTGTTGTTGTTCTGGTCTTCAGTCCGCAGACTGGTTTGATGCAGCTCTCCACGCTACCCTGTCCTGTGCAAGTCTCTTCATCTGAAAATACGTTCGGCAACCTACATCCTTTTGAATCTGCTTACTGTATTCGTACCTCGGTCTCCCTCTACGATTTTTACCCCACACGCTTCCTTCTAATGCTAACTTGACAATTCCTTGATGTCTCAGAATGTGTCCTACCAATCTATCCCTTCTCTTAGTCAGGATATGCCAGAAACTCCTTGTCCCCCCAATTCGGTTAAGCACCTCCTCATTACTCACGTGATCTATCCATCTAGTTTTCATCATTCGTGTGTAGCACCACATTTCAAAAGCTTCTATCATCTTTTTGTCTGAACTCCTTATCGTCCACGATTCACTCCCATACAATGCTACACTCCAGACAAATGCTTTCAGAAAGGACTTCCTAACATTTAAATTAATATTGGATGTTAACAAGTTTCGCTTCTTTAGAAACGATTTTCTTCCCACAGCCATTCAGCATTTTATATCTTCTTTCCATTTAGTACTATACTATGTGTATATTTAGTCCTAATAAGCCCTATGTCTTATTTTAGTTTTTCCCTTGTTTATACATTCTGTGATCATGTAGGACACTTTCTACACAATTATATACTGGTAGCATTGTCATCTGCAACCAGATTTGAATATTGTGAGAGTTTTAAAGCGCTACTTCTATTGTGAAGACGTAAATTGTTAGGGGGGGGGGGATATTTAGTCTACTGTCTATTACTTACGGTTTCTTTTGGCGTACACTTCCTCTACCGCGTTTCCGTAGAACACACATATTTAATACACATATTTTGTGGATTTTATTCAATCGCACTCACTTCTCACTTTAGCAAATTCGAATGTGTGCACTTTGTTTGCGTGCGTACCTGTTAGTCAGATTTACTTGTTCTCCAGTGGAATGGCAACCTATTTGCATTGTCTTTATTTTCTCTCTGCGCCTGCATGCTTAACGAGCGTCTATGTGTGTTTCTATTTTGGTTGGATGACGGTTGGGAGCCATTAGGAATTCTGAAAATATGCTTTTGGAATTATGACTTTTTAGTGTCGTGACGTATTCTGAATATCTGGTTTTAATATTTCTGTAGGTTTGTCCAAGGTATATTGATTGACATGTGGATTCATAAAATGGCTGATCCATTGAATTTGTCTGTTGGTGTCATCTGTGTTCTGAGTTTTTTTTAGTGCTTTGTTGTCTGTCCAGAATCCTATTTGGCGTGCCTGTTTCTTTAATATGTTTCCTATTCTGTGAACTATTTTGTAGTTTTCGTTGAGTATGTGCCATATGTATCCTATTGTGTGTTGTTCTCTTGTGTCTTTTATGTCCCCCCTCGGGCATGGATATTTGTGCCGCCCTTAGTGTAAGTTATTTCGTAAGTAGTTTGTAAGTTTAGGGACAGATGACCCCGTAGTTAAGTCCCATAAGCTGTACAAACATTTGAAATTTGAATTTTGTCTTTTATGCGGTCACTGTCAGTGTCTTGTGTACTTCTGTACTGTGTGTTGTGTGACCTGTTTATTATGTTTCTTTTAGCACATTTCGTGGTTTAGTCTGTCTGTTATAGGAATATCATGACCATTCTCCAATGGTATTCGTTTATTGTGTTCAGTTCCTGTGTGCAGTTTTGTTTGCTCTCTCAGTTATTTCTTCGCATTGGTACTGTGAAATTAAAGGGTAATTCTATATGTGTATTGAATAGTTCATTATTTAGCGATTGCTTTTAGCATATAGTTCCTAGGATTTAGATGAGCCAAGAATTTTACAATACCAGCTCCATTCGAAGAAATAACTGAGAGGGAAAAGTCACACCTACAAAAAGAATTTCATGAAAAACAAAACATAAATTTCAACAAAATTATAAATCACAAATACACACCCACAGGAAGCAACAACCACAACCAAAAACATAACTCCTGTGACAGAATTATGAACGTAACTGATACAAATCTCACAAAACTGGAAAAAAAGCCTTCTAGAAAAGACCCAAAACACAGCATAAACACACAAATATTACACAAAACAATAGAGGACCTCATAAGAGATCCTGAACATATTATGCCAGGAACAAGAAAGATCGTGCACACGAAATTTTAATGCAAACTTAATAAAGCAATTAGGCCCTAGTAGCTGCAGAGATAACACAAACAGTCAAAACACACAAAACAACCATAAACTCTAATAACAGAACACCAGAAGAAAATACATCCCACAAGCTAAAACGAAAAGAAAACAATGCCATACTAACCAGTGCAGATAAAGGAAATATTTTGGATTTGATGAAAGAACAGAACTACATAAATACAACAGTAGATTTTATGAAAGACAACCACATCAACAAAGAGAACAAAGACCAAACAGCAAGATACCAGAGAAACATCGAACATACACTGAAACTCACCCAAAATATGTTCTCCAGTGGCCAGATAAAAATAATGCCACTGACGTCATTGTAAACATTGTTCTTGTTAGTACAAATTAACTTGAAATTTGGACTGTTACGCTTTAATAGCATTTAGTCCATATTTCACGTATGGGTTACCTGTCAATGAAGATGTTCGAAGTGTCTTCCTCAAATCTGGATGCAATACTTTGTTCGTCCCTGCAACTAATTTCGTAAACGCCTTGATGATTTCGGAATTCTTGAAAAGTGGCTCAAGTTCTTCGACCTCATTAACAGGTGTGCTGTACACTTCGCGTTTTTGTGACCCCTGACACAAAAATCCAATAAATTAGAACAGGTGCTCTTGAGGCCAAGATACAGGTCCTCATCTACCTCTCCACCTTTGGCCGTATCTCCGCGTTAGACGCCGTCTAAGGGCAGTGTCAAAATTTGCCGGAGCTCCATCGTGCATATACTACATACTTTGACGTTGCTGAAGGAGAACATCGTCAATCAGTCCTGGAAGATTACACCGCAGAAACCTAAGCCACCACCGTCCGATACGTTGTTGTGGAAGAGTGTGTGACCCAATGGGTTGATCATAAAGTACTCCTAACCACACATTCAGTGGGAAACAATGCTTATGTTGTGACCCATGAACAGCATGTGGGCTTATTTCACACAACAAATTTGTGTTACGACGATTGAAAACACCATCGCCTGTGAATCCTGCTTCGACTTTAAATAAAATGATACTTACGAAACCAGGACTGGAACCGTACATTCTTAATTGTATGACTAATGGCTCGCTTGTGGACCGATGTTCACTTTCTCACTGGGTCATACAGGGTGTCCAGAAAAGGGTTGCCTGATTACAAAAAATTAAATATCACGAAAACAGAGATCGATAGTGGAATGCAGTAAACGGTATGTTTATTGTGAAAGCTGTAAGAAGGTTATACAGCAGTTTGAAATAATAGTTACAAAAGCTGCTAACAGATGGCGCTGTACGCTGTACAGCTCATATCACCATACATAAGTGAAATAATCGTATTAAAACACTCTTTGCAAACAATCACATCACAATGTTTTCAAAATGTTCACCATTGGCACTACAGAGTTGGTGCAAACGAAGAATGAAATTCGCCATCACATTTCGTAGTGTCTCAACCGAAATGGATTCACATGCCACAGAGATCGCCAATTCAAGCTCGTCCAGCGTGGCGAGATGCTTCGGGTAGACCGTGTCTTTCACTGTGCCCTATAAAAAAAAAATCACAGGGAGTCAAATCCGACGAATATGGAGGGCAATCCGTTCCTGGACCAGTAAATTTGGGATATTCCAAAGCAATGACCCGATTCCCGAAGTACTCCTAATGAAAGCGAATCACTTGTTCGGTCCAATGTGGTCGGGCTCCATCTTGCATAAACGATTCAGTACCTGGTCGATCCTGTAACGCTTGCTGTGTGGCGACAAATTGTTCCAAAATTGCAAAGTAACGTGCACCAGTGACCGTTCCTCGAATGAAAAAAGGGCCAATAATGCCTCTGCTGCATACTGCAGCCCACACAGTAACTTGGGAGAATACGGGGGTTTGGCTTCACACCAATATGGCCTTTCGGAACCTCAAAATCGCCAGTTCTGCTTATTGACATATCCATTCAGATTGAAGTGTGCTTCATCTGTATACCAGATGCAGCCAACATCAAATCCTTCACTATCAATCATTGTGAGCATCTGATTAGCAAAGGCAACCCTTTGTTGCACAGCTCGTACGGTTATGGCCTGGTGCGTTTGAATTTTGAATGGAAACATGTGTAGGCTCTTTCTCAGTATTTTCTGCGTGCTGGAACGCTTCAAACCAGTCTCAGATGCAATTCTACGGACGGATGACATTGGATTTCGCCGAATAATTCCAGAAACTGTGGCGTTATTTTCAGTTGTAACTACGGTTTGCTTGCGGCCAACATGCCCCACTAGATCATCAGTTACGCTGCCTGTTCGTTGAAATTTTGCGAAGAGCGTACGAATAGTTATCGCATCGGGTCCTTTTGGAACATTAAATCGTGCTTGAAGACTTGGCCCTGTTGCCGTAGGACTCTCTACTAACCTGTGGTACTCTAGCACCAGAAAAACGCGTTGTTCAATGGAGTACATGGTTTTATCTCTTCCTTCGCTACGATAACCTCCTTTCACGTTTCAATAGTGGAACTGAATTACACCTATATACATACTCCGCAATTCACCGTAAGGTGCGTGGCGGAGGGTACACTGTACCACTACTAGGCATTTCCTTTCCTACTCCAGTCCCAAATGGAACGAGGAAAAAAAGAATGCCTATAGGCCTCCGTACGATCCCTAATTTCTCTTATCTTGTCTTTGTGATCTTTACGCGAAATGTAAGTAGGCGGCAGCAAGATCGTACTACACTCAGCTTCAAATTCCGGCCCTCTAAATTTACTTAACAGAAATTCACGAAAAGAACGTCCTCTTTCTTCCAGCGATTCCCAGTTGAGTTGCCGGAGCATTTCCGTGACACTCGCGCATTGGTCGAACCTACCGGTAACAAACCTAGCTGTTCGTCTCTGAACCGCCTATGTCTTCCTTTAAACTGATCTGCTGCGGGTCCCAAACACTTGAGCAATACTCGAGACGTGGTCGTACAAGCGTTTTATACGCGGTCTCCATTACAGGTGAAGTACATCTTCCCAAAATTCTCCCAATAAACCGAAGTCGGCTGTCCGCCTTACTCACAACTGTCCTTACATGCTCGTTCCTTTTCATATCGCTCTGAAATGGTAGGCCTACATATTTGAATGACGCGACAGCATCAAAAAGCTCACTACTAACGCTGTATTCGAACATTACAGGATTGTTTTTCCTACTCATGCGCATCACCTTACATTTTTCTACATTGAGAGCTAGCTGACATTCATCGCACCAACTTGAAATTTTGTCCAAGTGATCCTGTACACTATTATTACAGTCAGTTACAGACGACACCCTCCCATACACCACAGCATCATCAGCAAACAGCCGCAAATTACAACTTACTCTGTCCATCAGATCATTTATATAGATAGAAAATAATAGCGGTCCTATCACACTCCCCTGGGGCACGCCTGACGATACACTCGTCTCTGATGAACACTCGCCGTCGAGAACAACGTACTGCGTTCTATTACTTAGGAAGTCTTCCAGCCAGTCACAAATCTGTGAACCTATTCCATAAGCTCGTATCTTCGTTAGCAGTCTGCAGCGTGGCACCGAGTCGAACGCAATTTTATGTCGAGAAAAACATAATCCGCCTGTTGCCCTTCATCCATGGCTCGCAAGATGTCATGTGAGAAAAGGGCAAGCTGAGTTTCACATGAACAATGTTTCCTAAACCCGTGCTGATTCATAGATAGAAGCTTTTTTGTTTCAAGGAAATTTACTATATTCGAACGGAGAATATGCTCTAAAATTCTACTTGAAATTGATGTCAACGATATTGGCCTGTAATTGTGTGGGTCAGTTCTCTTTCCTTTCTTATAAACGGGAGTCACCTGCGCTTTTTTCCAGTCACTAGGAACTTTGCGCTGAATTAAAGATTCGCGATAAATGCAAGCTAAGAAGGGGGCCAATGCCGCAGAATAGTCTTTGTAAAACCGAACTGGTATTCCATCCGGACCGGCAGACTTTTTCGTATTTAGCTCTCTCAGCTGCTTCTCTACACCGGAAATACCCATTACTATGTCCTCCATTTAGGAATTAGTACGTTGATCAAATGATGGTACATTTGTGCGGTCCTCCTGCGTGAAAGATTTCTTAAAGGTTAAATTTAGAACTTCACCTTTCCGTTTGCTTTCTTCTATTACTGTCCCGGAATGATCAACGAGTGACTGGAAAGTGGGCTTTGACCAGCTTATCGATTTTACATAGGACCAGAATTTTTTCGGGTTCTCGGAAAGATCTTTTGCTAAGGTATGGCTGTGATAATTATTGTACGCTTCGCGGATCGATCTTTTTATAGACGCACGAATCTCTACTAACTTTAGCCTGTCATCATTTGCGTGTTCTTTTTTAAATTGAGAGTGCAACAGTCTTAGCTTTCTCAGTAGCTTTCTAACATTATAATTATACCACGGTGCATCTTTTCCATCCTTAATCGTCTTTAATGGCACATATTTCTCCAACCCTTTATTTACAATGCACTTAAATTTAGTCCACTATTCCTCTACAACCATAATCCCGGAATTAAACCATGCCCATTCATCTTGTAAGTGGGATCCAAACATTTGCTTATCGGCTCTTCCCAACAAAAACAAGCTCCTAGCCCTCTTGATTGGTTTATGAACTTTGGTCACCATCGACGCTAGAGCACTGTATAGTACAAGCAGAACAATCCGCCATTTTGAATCCCACGATGAAGACACGCATTTAAAGACTACGGAAAATTTACGCCTTTTAATATGCTGTGAGAGCCATTAAATATACTTTCCTAACGCAGAAAGTTTTACAGCATAGTACATTTATTTGCTTACATTTAACTGTAAGAGGCAAGCAACTTAAAGTTAGTGATTAGATGGATAGAGATATGAGACCTTCATTTACATTCCAAATAAAGGCATGTGTTGCCGTTGTAAATATTTACCACATACAATTAAAATATGTTACAATTATCGTATTTTCTGGTTAAGAAATGGTACGTCCACATACGTTTACGGTAACTAACAGTCACATCCGAAAAGAGTTATCACAATAAAATTATGCCAATTCCCTTCCATTGCGTATTAGAATGCTACTAATAAGGATGAAAAAGCATTCTGGAGCGCTCTCGCCACGATAGCTGGAAACCAGCTCCGTGTGCTGAAGTGGGATTCAGCCGCGCTGGTACGTGCGCAGAGAGGCGGCGCAGTCGTCTGCTCGCTAGTGCGCATGCGCAGACGTGATGTCAGGCCTGGCGGCTCGTGTGTGCTGAGACCGACTGCAACACCAGACCAATATTTCTCTCCGCGCTGCGTATGACGGCTGCGGAAGAATAAATAGTGTATGACGAATACTGCGGCATACAGAGTCAAATAGCGCGCTGGCTCAGGCGTCTTGCGCGTTGTCTCTCAAACCTACCTGTGTGAGGCTCGTATTCAAATATCTCTGAATCTAATAAATTTTCAATTTCTGTAAATAACATTAATATGTTTTAAACGCTATATTTACTACCTGCAGTGAATACATGCAGTTGGCAGCGCTGTTATAGTTTCATCTGAAGGTCTTACTGTCAATACAATATTAATTGATATTTAATTAAAGGCAATCATACACAGGTTGACTTTTTATTTTGGTATATTTTGTTTCCTGTTTATATTTGTAATATTGTAGCACACTGGTCAAATTTTGTACGAGCCGCCACTGATGTTAAGTCTGTAGCAGAATTAAAATAAACCGTTGCTTACATGTACAGGTCTATATTTTCATTACTACCTCTTTGGATCATACCTTTTTCTAATAAAATTAAAAAGGGTTTTTTTTTCTTAACGTTACGCAGATAGTTACTCGATTTTGGCGTCTGGAGTTTCAAAAATGTTCAAATGTTTGTATAGTCTATGTGACTTAACTACGGGGACATCAGTCCCTAAACTTACAAACTACTTATGAACTACCTTATACTAAGGACGGCACAAATATCCATGCCCGAGGTGGGATTCGAACCCCCGACCGTAGTGGCCGTGCAGACCGTGACTGAAGCGCCTCAGTCCCCTCGGCCACCACGGCCGGCGTCGTCTGGAGTTTACAAGCCACTTTTAATGGCGATCCATGTTTGAAGGAAAGCGATAAAAGTTATATCGGCCATGTCTGCTGTTATTTGAACAGTTTGGAGCGGCATAACCAACCATTTCACAGTGCGAAACAATAAAATCGCAAAATATTTGCTGATCCACTTCGCTACACCACACAAAGCTTTCAACACTGTCGTTGGATTGGGATTCAAAATGGCGGATTGTTCAGCTCGGTATATCCAGTGCTTTAATCGACGCTATGACGATATCATGATCACTAATTCCTGTCTCTACACGGACGTCGTTAATAAGGTCAGGCCTGTTCGTGGCTATTAGGTCTAGAATATTTCCATTGCGCGTGGGTTGCCGGTTTAACTGCTCAAGACGGTATCGCTAATGGCTAGTTTGTGGACCGACGTTCATCGTTTTCACTGGGTCATATTTGCCTCTGTTATCGTGCAGGTTCAGTGGCTATATTTCCGTCATGTATATTCTCTTCGCAACACTATTTATACTAGGCATTACGAAGGGCCGGGGTATATGGGGTGCAGCCAAGACTGGAGGGCGTCATCTCTCTAGGGAAACTGGCCTCAGTATTCCAGGCCGAAATCACTGCCATCAGGGCTTGTATGGAGGAGAATTTGCGTAGGTGCTACAAAGACCGTAGCATCTATATCTATTCAGACAGCCAGGCAGCCCTGAGATCACTGGCAGTTCCTGCAACAAGGTCTAAAATTGTTGCAGAATGTCACAGGGCTCTGGTGGAGCTAGGGGAAAGCTATAGAGTAAACCTACTGTGGGTCCCTGGCCACTCGGGGATCAGTGGCTACGAACATGCCGACAGATTAGCCAGGATGGGGACAGAGACTCCATTTATTGGACCGGAACCTGTCCTGACAATCACCGAGGCAATGATCAAATTGGAGGTACGTAACTGGCTGAGAAGACAGCAGATAAAATATTGGACCAAATTCTATCGACAAAAACATGGCAAGGTAATGATGCCAAAGCCAAGTTTTAAAAGAAGCTCTGCAATCCTGGGCCTGAACAGGAGAGATATTAGTCTCATGGTTGGATTGTTGACAGGCCATGGGAATTTCAAAAAACACCCGCATACAATGGGAATAACATAAGCGGACCCTAAATGTAGGATCTGTGATGACGGTGATGAAACTGCATCACATCTAATCTTCGAATGCATTGCATGGGAGAGTAAAAGGCACAGAACATTTGGGACAACCAGACCCGAAGAAATTGTGTCTAATAAAGAACTGGTAAAGGGACTCCTTGCACTGTTCAAGGGCATTGGTTGGCTTTACTAGACATACAGGGAGCGATACCGCACAATAAACTTAGTTTCGGTACGGGCAGTGGCGCGTTGGACCAAGACTGTTTGGCTTCCCTGACAAAATCAAATCAAATCAAATCATCAGGCATTACATATGACGAATACAGCGCCATCTGTTAGCAGCTTTTGTAACTATTATTTCAAACTGCTGTATAAACTTCTTACAGCTTTGACAATATACATACCGTTTACGGCATTCCTCTATCGATCTTTGTTTTCGAGATATTTAATTTTGAAATCAGGGAGCCCTTTTCTGGACAACCTGTATTTGCCTGTGTTATCGTGCAGTGTCAATGGGTACATTTGCGCCATATATATTAGGGTGGGCCAAAAAAAGTGAATTTTTTAATATCTAGTTGCAGTAGGGCTCGAAATAGTTTAAAAAATCTAACTTAATATCTTCAGTTCGCGCAGAGGTCGTTAATGTACAAGAAAATTGTATTAAATCGGCCACTTTCATGATTTCCTAAAGCAGAGAAAGAATTTTTCAGCTTTGCACGTATATTCTTGTCTGCTGAGTGACGGTAGGACAAAGGTGTGTGGCAGATTGCGGTGGTCGTGGCAGACAGTTGGGTTTTAGAAGAGTCCTCAAGGCAAGGAATATGACAACTAACCGCAAAGCTGCAGGAGAACGTTTACTACAACAACACTAGATCTTGAGACTACTGACTACAGTCAGCTTATAGATTGGTCAAAATGTAAGCTGTCGGCTTCCCCAGTGATGCAGAAATTGACGACAGAATCCATTTCCACATATTTGATGAATAATACTTTGCCCGAATTTGAATTTCTGAACTTTTTTCCGTGCCACACTCAGGCTGTAGAAAGATGTGTAAAATTAGTTACAGAGGCTGCAGAAAAAGTATGTGGGCAAGATAGCATCGATTCATTAGGACGACTCTGCTGTCAAGATCAATAATGCCAAAATTTGGACACAAATCAGAATTCAAGCCAACTACATCTTTGACTAGTATGTAAATAAAGGTATAGAAATGTATATAAATTTTTATATTGTAAATATGAATATATAATTAGTATGACCTCTTTGAGCGGTTGGTTGGTTGTGTAGGGTGTGGGTGGAACTCGAATTGCAGCCACCTCCTCGTGGTGAGTTCTGGGTCATTTAACCAAATTTTCTGCTGAAATGGGCGAAGAGCTGCAAAGTTATGATGTTGTCTCTTTAAATAATCAAATCACAATAAATAAAATCGAACGTATTTAAAACACATATAAATACGAGATATTAGTAAATTTCCGTAACATTTAGAACATTTAGAAATGTCATATTTCGATAGTTAAGGCCTTTAGCGCGAGCTAGGACTATCAAAAATACTTTTATGTTAAGCTGTACATGGATACGCAGTTTTTAGTCCTATTAGGACGTGATACTGAAAGATATATTTTATATGACCTTTCAGAAATTCTATATATATATATATATATATATATATATATATATATATATATATATATATATATATATATATAAACTTTAAGCCCTTTGCGCGAACTTAAGATTTTATAAATTATTTTTTCGCTAATCAGCACATAAATACGCAAATCTCGAGCCCTATTACAACTTGATACACAAAAATCCATTTTTTCGGCCCACCCTAATATAATGAGGAGCAACTTTTCAAAACGCATTATGTCCCAAAAAGTAAATTTTTCAGTAGAAGCGAAAAACGTATACCGCAAAAAAATATTCGATTATTTTTTTCCGACTATTACACCACATACTCAGGTAGGGATTTTGATCCAAATGTCTTTAATACAAGGAAATTACTTTTATACTTTTAAGCTATGAGCACTTTAGTGATGGACAAAGTGCGTTTTTTTTTGGGTTCTGTTGCACAATCTGCCCTTTTTGATTTTCTCTTCATTCGTTTTTTCGTTCCACGATTCATTTCCTCTCCAACAGTCACACATTCACTCCCTATAATACTCTCCATCTTAGCACAAAACGTTTTTATGCCTGACTTTCTAACAGAATGATAAAAGTTTATTCACAAACTGCTGAACTACAATTACGCGATAAATCAGTCAAACCTTAAGGTCGTAGATTCTACCAAATACCTAGGAGGTACAATTACGAACAACTTTGACTGCAGAGAACACATAGAAAATATTGTGGGAAAGGCGAACCAAAGGTTACGTTTCATCGGCAGAACGCTTCGAAGATGCACCAGCTCCACCAAAGAGACTGCCAACATCACACTTGTGCGTCCTCTCCTGGAGTACTGTTGCCCCTTGTGGGACCCTCACCAGGTGGGATTGACGGAAGACACTAAGAAGGTTCAGAGAAGGGCAGCTCGTTTTGTTTTATCACGTTACGGGGGTGAAAGCGTCACGGAAATGTTGCAAGAATTGGGGTGGAAATCATTAAAAGAAAGACGTTATTCATTGCGGCCTGATCTGTTGGGGAAGTTTTTTTTTTTTTAATTTCATGTTTAACGGCTCTTTTCAACTGCTGAGTTATGTAGCGACGACCAACATCTAACTTACTGTAGCTTAACCAAAGGACGAACTCAACTTCCGTAGCCATGGGTGGGATTCGACCCCCAACGAGAGCGATCTCGTTCACCGTCGTATGACGCCTTAATGCGCTCGTCCATATTTATTTCCGTATGAGTGCAGGAGTGATGCAAGTTTTAGTTAAATGCTTGCAAAACGACTTCTTCAGTATATTTTAGAAAACAATTTGGAAGAAATATACCCAAATGTTTATGTAAGAATCAGTATCATGCTAACAGTTCCAGTCTGTACAGTTTTCGTCGAGAGAAACTTCTCAAAGTTATAATTGATTAAGACTTACTTCAGAAGTGCACTATCTGCGTTGTGAGTACTGTCAATTGAAGCTGAAATACTGGCTGGCATTAATTATGATTGATCTTAAAAAACGTCTGTGTAGCGAAAAGCAAAAGATTTCTATATTTTAATTAGTGTTTGTCTGTTGTAATTTTTGTCATTGCAATAATGCTTGTATGTTGTTCTAATAAAATTTTAGTATAATGATTATTGGTGTATAATTCATCTGATTTTATTTAACACGTTCTTCCCTACTGAAAAAATGAAAGGGGCCTCGCCCTCGCAAAGGCGAGTTCGCCGACGCCCAGTTTTCGTATAGCGCCGCCACTGCTTCCACTCACACCCAAACCTTCAGATGTCAGACACTCAGATCCGCACCAAACGTTGTACATCGATAGAGTATCAACCGAAACATCTATCTAATTCCTGATTTTTGCTGCCGTCCCGTAGAACGTGTATAAACTATAATAATAAGTAACAACTAACCTACGGAACAGAGCAAAAGCGTATCTGTGAGGCGTAATCACGTCACACTTCCGTGGGCTAGTAAGTAGAGCATTAGATTGTCTTCCAGAGGGTCCTGGGTTCAATCCCCACCTAGGCCTTAATTTTCTTTTATTGTTTAAACTACAGTACGTTGGAAATTGTTAAAAGGGGCAACGTGTTCCTCATATATAAAACGACTGTTTCCATTTTGTAGCAATGTGTTATTGGCAGTTTACTCTTGCTTCGTTTTATTTGAAAGTAGCTAATCCGTAGGGTTTATTCGTAGTTTCACAGAATAAAGGAACATAATCAGAACATATTTTTGTGTCCCAGCCTCGTCGCCGCTTTTGTGTCTCGTTTCCGTCATAGGTGTCGGTAGCCGAGTAGAATGAGACCGACGCAGGAATAAAGATAGCACGCTGGTGCAGGTTCGGAGGGGAGCATCCAAAAACTAGAAACACTAGAGTAAATTAGAACGAGATATATATTGCACAGAATTTATACAATACTTAACTTTTACATTGCTCAGTACTGCAGAATGATGATACATAGTTGAGCTAGAGCCTGCCTAGAGCCTAACTGACAGCCAAGTCTTCACTGGTGTCTATCTGATTCCGAAGTCTTTACTGGTTCCTATCTCAGTCCCAAGTGAACGATGTCGTTCAGTGGTGGCCACGAGCGGGATTGTAGCAGAGGGCGCTCATGCATGCATGGCGGCGCGCGGCGAAAGTAGGTGTCGCGCACTTTGGACTTGTGCGACACCACACATATGAATAAAAAAAAACAACTGCATCACACATACATCTGTATTAATAGTAATAATAGTAATGACAATAAGAAAAAAGTAATGTTAAAAACAATAAGCGTAATTAAAGTAATAACACTGTACAGGTTTCCTACTTTCAAATAAAACGAAGCAAGAGTAAACTGCCAATAACACATTGCTACAAAATGGAAACAGTCCTTTTACATATGAGGAACACGTTGCCCCTTTTAAAAATGTCCAACGTACTGTTTCAGTGGACACAATGCGTTTTGAAAAGTAGCTCCTCATATGTCCTCCTCATTTTGGTGTCAGGAGAGCGGCGAGAGGCGGCCATGAGGTGAGGGTAGGCAGGCGCGGCCGGCCGCGGTGGCCGAGGGGACTCAGGCGCTTCAGTCACGGTCTGCACGGCCACTACGGTCGGGGGTTGGAATCCCCCCTCGGGCATGGATATTTGTGCCGTCCTTAGTGTTAGCTAGTTCGTAAGTAGTTTGTAAGTTTAGGGACTGAGAGCCCCGTAGTTAAGTCCCATAGACTCTACAAACATTTGAACATTTAGGCAGGCGCGGCACTCACCGTCTGTCGGCCTGGGCTCCCTCCTTTGTCCCGACCTCGCTGGCCACTGGCTACCTGGCTACGCATCTGCCGCCACGCAACCACAACCACAACCACAACCACAACCGGGAACTCGCGCACGTCCCAAGGACCTCCTCCCCACACCGCCGGCACCTGAGGAACACCACCGCCATAAACTGGGCCTTCCACTCACTACAAGCAGGAACAAGTGGCTTTCACGTCCTGACCGCAACGCTGTCGTCTTCCTTCCTTCGTACTTCGCAAACACAACGACGTCGTTGCAGATGGAGAGCTCTTGCCGCAAGCAGTTCTAACCTTCATCTTCAGTCGTCCGTCTGATGCCTGGTTCCGAGAGGCCTCTATTGAATCGACCTCTTCATTTCACTGTTTAATGCTACTCCAATATTCGAGAATGGCAATACGAGTGATCCCCAAAATTACAGGCCAATCACATTGACGTCGATTTGCAGAAGGATTTTGGAACGTATAGTTTGTTCGAATATTATGAACTACCTCGAAGAGAACGACCTATTAACCAATAGTCAACACGGATTCAGAAAGCCGGCCGCGGTGGCCGAGGAGACTGAGGCGCTAAGTCATCGAGTAAAACAGAAGTGATATCTGGCGTTCCACAGGGAAGGGTTATAGGTCCCCTACTCTTACTCGAGTTGATAAAGGATTTAGGAGACAATCTGAATAGCTCCCTTAGACTGTTCGCGGATGATGCTGTCGTTCATCGGTTAGTGAAGTCAACAGATGATCAAAAGCAACTGCAAAGCGATTTAGACAAAATTTCTACTTGGTGCGAAAATTGACAATTGACACTAAATAAAGAAAAGTGTGAAGTAATACACATGACCAGTAAAAGAAATCCGCTGAACTTCAATTACGCGATAAGTCAGTCAAACCTTAAGGTCGTAAATTCTACCAAATACCTAGGAGGTACAATTACGAACAACTTTGACTGCAGAGAACACATAGAAAATATTGTGGGGAAAGCGAACCAAAGGTTACGTTTCATTGGCAGAACGCTTCGAAGATGCACCAGCTCCACCAAAGAGACTGGCTACATCACACTTGTGCGTCCTCTCCTGGAGTACTGTTGCCCCTTGTGGGACCCTCACCAGGTGGGACTGACGGAAGATACTGAGAAGGTTCAGAGAAGGGCAGCTCGTTTTGTTTTATCACGTTACGGGGGGGGAAGGCGTCACGGAAATGTTGCACGAATTGGGGTGGAAATCATTAAAAGAAAGACGTTATTCATTGCGGCGTGATCTGTTTGCAAAGTTTCAATCACCGACTTTTACTTCTGAATGTGAAAATATTTTGCTAGCAGTCACCTACTTAGGGAGACATGACCATCCCAATAAAATAAGGGAAATCAGACTGAAAACGGAACGATTTAGATGTTCTTTCTTCCCGCGCGGTATTTCAGAATGGAACGGTAGAGAAAAGTTATGAAATTGGTTAATGAACCCTCTGCCAGGCACTTGAATGTGATTTGCAGAGTATCTATGTAGATGTAGAACGTCACAGCTGCGTCAACCTAATCCTCGATGGGCGAAGTTGCCGTTATAGTCTATTTGCTGCTTAATCACTTAATAATTATTCCAATGATTTGATGGTATGGGATGCGGAAAATTACTAGGTTGATCCATAACAATAAACTTTGTTAACTTCCTTTATCACGGAACGACAAATGTTAAAACTCTTCCTTTAAATACACTGATAAAATAACCGCGTGCCACTACGATGAATGTCTACAAGTCCACACTGAAACATTTCAATACGCAACTGCAACCGAGGTTTGATGGGCAAAACCCTAGCCACCGCTAAACGCGGGTTACGGACGCCACAGGTTAGAAGACAGTCCTACGGCAACAAGGCCAAGTTTTCAAGCACGATTTAATGTTCCAAAAGGACGCGATGCGAAAACCATTCGTACGCTCTTCGCAAAATTTCAACGAACAGGCAGCGTAACTGATGATCTAGTGGGGCATGGTGGCCGCAAGCAAACCGCAGTTACGCCTGAAAATCTCGTCACAGTTTCTGGAATTATTCGGCGAAATCCAATGTCATCCGTCCGTAGAATTGCATCTGAGACTGGTTTGAAGCGTTTCAACAAGCAGAAAATACTGAGAAAGAGCCTACACCTGTTTCCATTCAAAATTCAAACGCACCAGGCCATACCCGTACGAGCTGTGCAACAAAGGGTTGCCTTTGCTAAACAGATGCTCACAATGATTGATAGTGAAGGATTTCATATTGGCTGCATCTGTTTTACAGATGAAACACACTTTCACCTGAATGCATACGTGAATAAGCAGAACTGGGGATTTTGGGGTTCCGAAAACCCATATTGGTGTGAAGCGAAACCCCTGTATTCTCATAAAGTTACTGTGTGGGCAGAGGCATTATTGGCCCTTTTTTCATTCGAGAAACTGTCACTGGTGCACCTTACGTTGCAATTTTGGAACAAAAAACGAAAAACATTCCAACCTAAGCAGCTATCGAAAACGTACCAAAGAGGTTGCTAAGCTAAAACCCTGTATCCTCACAACGGTAAGGCTGCACGAGTCAAGGGTCGCGGTTCTTTTACTATTATTTAAATAAAAATTAATAAGAAGTAAAGCAGCAGGAATTGGGCAACTTGAACATTTCAGTAACGCATGAGTGACACGCTATGTCTTTATTCTGTTTTTGCAATGTACAGAACATGGGCGACATCATGAAATTGCCAACCTCAATCTACCACAATATTAATGTCAAAAATTAATACAATCCCTTGAGACAACATTGTCTCATTATACCAAAGGTATTAAACATAAGGAGAGGGATTGAATTAAAATTTTTGTGGTGGCCAGGATTCGAACCCGGCACCTCCTACTTACTAGGTAGGTGCTTTAGACCACTCAGCTAACACCGCATTGCAGCCAGAGCACCTACAGGGACTGTCTTAAAGCACGTCTCCCTCCACACCACATACTTTAATTCTGCCTCTTGTTCCCTGTGAAATGCGTATCAAATTGCCAGGGCTCTCCTACATGGGAGTAACACTCCAGCAAATAGCGAATAGGAACTATCCCGCCTTGTTCCTTAGGCAAAGGTGATATAAATGTCAAATAATAATACAATCCCTTAAGACAACATTGTCTCATTACACCAAAGGTATTGAACATAAGTAGAGGCATTGATTTAAAATTTTTGTTGAGCCAGGTTTCGAACCCGGCACCTCCTACTTACTTTTTTTTTTTTTTCTATGTGTAGATCAGCTTATTGCGGTCGTTGCGCCTTTTTGTTCGTTGTCGTTCGATGAGTTCTCGGCTGCGCTTTTTTTTATCACAGAGGGGCGTTCAGCCCCCTGGCGGGGCGCGCTGAGCCAGGCGCCCGGCGACCACTCAGCTGACACCGCGTTGTAGCCAAAGCGACTACACGGGCCGTCTTAACCCTCCTACTACCACTGGGGTCCATATGACCCCACAAGCACATTTCAAATACATATCTCCCTGATTTTCGATGCGATTATTTCCAAAATTTTTGATTTTGTCTCTCTAACTTGCTTGTATACAATGACAAATTATTCAGTTTTACATTTACAACATATTAAAATTTATTCATTGGCTATGCACTGAGTACCACTGGGGTCAGCATGACCACAATCTAATTTTTTGTTTTGTTTCTTGAATGTAACATTATGAAAACAGAACAGCGAATATTATGTTGAACAGATGTTATAGGAAACACCTGCAACAATGAAACTAACACTTTCCACTTCTTATTTATACCCATTTTTTTGTCGTTTCTTGCCTCAGCAGTCGTTGTGTGTAGCCTCAGTAGTTGCTATTGTTTTGTCTCAGCGTGTGCAACAACTACATTGTGTCTAGAAAACGTCTGAGTAGTACTGAAATACAAGCAATTTTGAATGAAGAAGAGGAATTAGGACATACAGCGTCAGATGACGACGAAGAGAATGACGGTGTTATTTCTGGAGGTAGTGAATCAACTGAAGATTCTGATGAAGACGTTGGAGATTTGAAAACTCCTGAAGCTGATGGCGTATCTGATCAGAATGTTTTCAAGTAAGTGTAAATAATCTGCCATATCAACATTCATAGAATATATGACATCAACTGGGATTGGGCAAAGCTGAAAATGTGTACCCAGACAGGATTCGAACCTGTGTCTCCCGCTTTCTAGGCAGTTGCGCTGACCCCTACACCACTGGGGACACAGTGATCACCGCACCTGCAAGGACTACCTAAGCACGCCTCCCGTCAGATACAAATTCCCAGCTTTGCCCTGCCCACAGTACTCAAACTCATAGGTATGAAACTAATTCCCGTAAGAGTAAGGGCTTCAAACTTGCCCACCCCTCCGCACTAACGATAGGATCATTGCCCGTCACCGGCATATTATATATATACAAGTGGCGTCTGTTCCGAAAGAACAGACGTCACTTCTGATCCTGCAGTTGTTATTAATATTTAATATTCATAGAATATATGATATCAACTGCGATTGGACAGAGCTGAAAATGTGTACCCAGCCGGGTAATATGCCGGTGACGGTCACTGATCCTATTGGTAGTGGGGAGGGGTGGGCAAAGTTTGAATCCCTTACTCTTACGGGAATTAGTTCATAACTACGAGTTTGAGTACTGTGGGCAGGGCGAAGCTGGGAATTTGTGTCTGACGGGAGGCGTGCTTAGGTAGTCCTTGCAGGTGCGGTGATCACTGTGTCCCCAGTGGTGTAGGGGTCAGCGCAACTGCCTAGAAAGCAGGAGACCCGGGTTCGAATCCCGGCTGGGTACACATTTTCAGCTTTGCCCAATCGCAGTTGATGTCATATATTCTATGAATGTTGAATAATAACAACTGCAGGATCAGAAGTGACGTCTGTTCTCTCGGAACAGACGCCACATGTATATATAATCTGCCATATGTTTGCAAAAACCGATACTACTACTACTAATAATAATAATAATAATAATAATAATATATAAGTAATCCCATTTATTTAAGGTCGATAAATGGAAATGAAACATGGGGAAAAAATCCTGCTAGATTGAATGGGATCATTCGAGTGGCAGTCGTGGTGGACGAAGGACGTGTGGCGGCCTCGCTGGCGGTCCTGTTGTAAACAACGGCTGTGTCGCGCCCTACAAGGTTAGTCTTAACTGCATCCTTGCGATTGTGGCTTTAGTTAACCCGATTAATAAGGCAGAACGAATACGACAAAAGAGATGAGGAAAGACACGATCAAATTTACTTTTGACAGAAACTTTAACAGACCGAAAGCTTATGAGGTTAAACAGTGGTTAACCGAAAAAGTGAAGATTTCAGGGAATGAAGTAATTGGTGTGCATTTATTGTTCGTTTCAAACGCTGCTTTTGTTAAGTTGACAAGTCCAGAATTATGTTATGCAATGGTTGATAAGTGTGGCGGTGTTATGAAATTTAACCATTCAGACGGAACAGTGAGTAATGTCATTGTTACTCACGCAGGTTTAGGTATTCGGACAGTGAGGGTTTTTGAGTTACCTTTCGAGATGCCGGCGGAAGAAATAATTCGGTTTGGTACCATTCTGTCCAATGTCGCCGAAAAGTGGTCGGAGGCACATATGTTCCCTGTACTGAACGGCGTTCGGCAACCTAAGATGGAACTGCAGAGACACATTCCTCCTTATATCAATGTGCTAGGATACCGGGCTGTTGTTATCTATGACGGGCAGCCGCGAACATGTGCTCCGTGTAACTGGACAGAGCACATTGGCAGGGAGTGCGGTAGGAGACGCGTCGCGCAGCTGCCGGCCGCAGAGCCCGCAGTCCCGGGCCAGGCGGTCAGCCTCAGGCCGCAGTCCAACATATACAGCACGACACTCCCGCACACTCTTGTTATACACTGCGACAGCAGCGCTCCAAGCGGCCGGTAAGCTACGTTTCTGAATACAATACTGCATGAGTGCGAATAGTATCGTTTATATTGATTTTAACATACTTTTTGCATCAGGAAACGTATGTAGTGTCATAAAAATAGGCAATAATTTAAAAATAGCTCCACCTTTGTCTTTCTTAGGTTTCCTAAGATCCCTGACATGATACGAAACGGTACATTACAGCACAGTTTATTTACTATTATCTTGTAACCTACAAGCTTTTACTGAATAATCTCATCTAGTATTAAAAATAGAAAAATGGCTAGGGAACAGCAGAAGACCTGCCCTTTGGCAGAAAGATGTCGCTTTTCTACTCAAGAACGTCAACACTACTTCACTACAATTTCAGTCAAATCTCAAAATGTTCAAATGTTTGTAAAGTCTATGGGACTTAACTACGGGGTCATCAGTCCCTAAACTTACAAACTACTTATGAACTACTGACTAACTAGGACGGCACAAATATCCATGCCCGAGGGGGGATTCGAACCCCCGACCGTGGTGGCCGTGCAGACCGTGACTGGAGCGCCTTAGTCTCCTCGGCCAAGTCAAATCTATGAGGGTGGAACGTAGGAAACGAATACAGAATGTAATAACTACAGTATTTAACATAATAAATCAGCCGCCACAACTGTAGCTGAAAAATAAAGTCACAGACCTGACAAGAAAACGGAAAAAGCAATCAAACTGTGTCAACAAAGAAGAACCCAATTCTACAATTGTTGCTACAGTTTAACCACAAACGGCAAGAATCTTCAAGGCATTGTCTTCTTAAGCTAAAGTAATCACACTCAAAGGAATATGCGCGTATAATAAAGACGAGTGACGCCTACAAATGTGCGAATCATTATACGTCATACCGGAATGACACATGTCAAAAAGCACTTTGTCATAGGAAGAACACACCGTAATAGAAATTTATGTTTGTCTTATGTTTATACTCTACTTACTTTCAGCGGAAAAAGCTGCAAATATACACGTATTCGTAAGTATTGGTTCATGACGAAGCTCTTCGTTATACCACTCAATCAGTTAAATTCGGCTGTTTTTACATTAGTTTCCGAATTATGTATGTCTGTTGATATTTTATTAATGTCTGTAACTCAAAAATTATACTATCTATTTTATTAATTACGCACACAAATAATGATAAACAAACATTGCTCCTTCGGCAGCTTGCCCACCGCTAGGAGCGCTAGTGTCGCAGCAGCTGTCAGTTGGTAACAACTTTCACAGCAGTGAGTGTCGCGGCTGTATACGTTAGACTGTGCTCAGGCTGACTTACGCCGCCGCCACGAACCCGCGCCGCTCAGCGGGGCCGTCAACAGCGGGGCAGGAGTGAAGCCGTGTACAGGGAAAGTATGGCCAGCCGGCCCTCGGCAGCCATGTTGGGCCTGTTATATTCCACTGCTGCTTACACACCGACCGCTACAACGTTCCCAGCGCTTAACAATACTTATCAATCGATTTTGAGAAAACTATTCAATGAAAAAATTTAATTTTTTCACGTGTTATAGTCTGATATAGTCGCTCGACAATGATCTCAATTTCTATTCATTATTACTTATAGTTTCCGTGCTGCAACAAATTAAATAAACTACTGAACAAAATTTTGAAGAGTTTGCAGAGGAAATGTCGCATTGCGTAGACTTTGCGTACGGTTGATTTTAGCACATACAATGCTGCGGGCGAAATGTAGGTAAGATATCGAAATTTTATTTAAGGCCGAGAGCAGAACGATAACTCTTTTCATTCTCGAGATACAGGGTGTTATATCCGACGGACAGATGCGGGAACTTGGCGTAGTTCTGTCCATGCGGACCTGGCTGCTCCACGAAATACTTATCGTCCGATTTTAAGAAACTATTTGGTTTGTGGCTCCAGATCTAAGGGGTTCACCTATAAATTCAGATTGACCTGTACCGTAGCCAAATATTCCAATACACCGCGAGTATGTCGTCATCGGAGCATAGTGTAAAAACAATTGAGATTATGTATAAGTCTTTGATGAGTAATTTCTTCCGTATTATGTACTTATATCATAAATGAACTACGAAAAATGCAAGGGGATACCCACTACATTCCTTACCAAAAACAGAAATTAAATGTGCCTTTACAACGCCAATTACATTTGAATGTCTTAATATTTGTCTTGTTTCAATTCCTCGTTTCCTGTAATGATACACTTAACACATGAAAATGAATGAGAAAAGCTTGCTTCAGGAACTGTATATTAGTTTCATATCTAAGCGAGAATCTAGTTCACTCACTAATATGTCCAAAATTTGCGTGTTTTCGGCAACTACTTGCAGATAAAACCAACGACACGTGAATAATTTAACCTCACGACATTATGCAGGATTTTTTTTTTCACAAATTTATTCAAGTTAAAAATGTATAGGTATCTGCTGCGTGATCCATTCGTCAGTGAATCTTTAATCTATTAATTTACATTCCGAATTAAAATCATCACAGTGCAAGAACCGAAGTTCGCTTCTGGACTCCTAGATGTCTCTGTAGTCTTTCATCAGTCAGGCTGTTCACCATCCTGCATTTTTGATATTTAACGGAAGTACTATAATGTTTGCCTCTCTTCTTCGCTTCTTAAGAACTCCCAAAAGTAGAACACTGTGGCATTATTCAAACCCAAACATACGATTATTCACAAGGCTTCTCATGGCAGCCAAGCAACGTATAGGACCAACATGGCGGAAAGGACCACGTGACTCGATTTCAGCCAATCACGAGCTGCAGACGGCGGCAAGCGGTACGGAAAAGAATGGGCGTGCTTTCCCTATACAGGGCTTTAGGGCAGGAGGACGTCGCGCCGGCACAGCCGAGACCAGGAAACAGCGCGGGGCCGAGCGTGGCCGAGGACGAGCGAAGTGGCGAGGCGGGCCGGGCGCATCGGGAAACAGGCGACACACACGGCGTGACTGGCCGTCGCGCTAATGAAGTGCAGCCAAACCCGAACACGATACCATACCAGCAGATTCTGCTCGAGTCCTCCGGCTTTTCAACATGAGGAGCTTGAGACCTCAGAATCGACACCCATGCTTATTGATGAGAACCACTAGCTGAATGTAGCGATACAAGGAGACCGCTTAGAAAATTCATCGCAAAGAGAAGGAAATCAAAAACCTCAAGAAAGTCAACGTAGTACCGAGAAAGACAAAAATAGGAATGAAGATCAACTCCAAAATGGGACAGGAAAGAAGCTCAACGTCGACGAACAAAGCGGATCTCAGTGTAATAAATTAGATCAGTCGAAGGATTCTATACAACGCGAAAGATCTTCCACAGAATCGACGGACAAATCACCTGATTTGTCACCGGCTGCATCGCCAAAAAGGAAACGAAATAAGAAACGCAGACTGGCTGATGATGCTGCGGAGACTGTTGCTCCCATTTTAGAGGACGAGTTGAGAAACATTCTGCAAAAAGATAAGAACAAAGCGGACACATCAGGAGGACGCTCCGGAGAGTCTCCTGCAGGAAAAAGAACTTCTGAAATATCCGAATGCGCAATGCAGACGCTACATAGCGAGATTGAACATTCATTACCTGACACAGAAGAAGCATCCCTAATGCGAAAAAGTACTTCACCTGCGAGATCTGAATGGAGCGAAGAAGTCGAGAAAGGAGCGGATGAGGACATGGAAGAGGATGCATTACCAGACGAAGATATCTTTTATTAAGAGATTGTCTGACAGCGTAAACAATTTACACATACGGAGTACAAAAATGAAAGAAGGTACACGGAAGAAACGAACAATTTCAGCCCTTTACGAAATCCTGTAAATTCCTCAATCATACTTCCTCATGGAACAAACATATAATGTGAGCACCTTAAACATAAATAAAATTCAAAGTGAAATTAAAGTTGCAGCGCTTAGAGATTTTTTATATCAGTCCGACAGCGATATAGCTCTGCTGCAAGAGGTTAAAGTCAGAAATTTGTATGTTGCTGGTTACAAAGAAATTGTAAACGTAGCTCCTGAGAACAGTTGCGGGACAGCTATTCTTGTACGGGAAGGGATCGAATTGAAAGACGCTGTTCTTTTAGAATCTGGGAGGGGCATCAAATGCAAAATTTTTAATACAACCTTTATCAACATCTATGCCCCATCCGGAAACAATGCAAAACCAGAAAGAGCTGCTTTTTATAAAACTGACATTTTACCATTACTCTATGATAACCCTGTCGACGTTGTAATTGGTGATGACTGGAATTGTGTAATACATGAAAAGGACCAAAGGCCGAATTTTAATAAATCAAGGGAACTCGAGGGACTAGTAACCAATATGAAATGGAAGGATGCTTGGGAAATAAAGTATCCCACCATCGTGAAGTTTACCTATATTACCAACACATCCCAAAGTCGAATAGACAGGATTTACGTATCCTCGACCTTAGAAAATAAAGTGGATGTCATTGAAGTGATACCCGCCATCTTTTCTGACCACCAAGCGGTAAAGTGTAGTAGACGGCTAATGAGACAGAGGACGTACTGGGGTAGGCCCGTATGGAAACTGAATATTAACATGTTGCCAGAAAATGCTCTCGCTGACTTGATAGCAGAGACGTGGCGGGCCTCTTCAAGAACGCGCTATAAATACAAATCCAGTATAGAATGGTGGAGCGCTGTTGCAAAGAAACGGCTAAGAGGCACTTTGATAGAATACGGGAAAGAGAGGGCCAGGTGGTTGCGGCATACTATAGAGTTTCACTACACCTGCTTACGCGAACTCTATGAGCAACCAATGTCACAAGACATTTTTCTGCAAATCAAGAGGACCAAAGCCGAAATCTTAAAGCTCAAACGGTCACAGATTGATGGTCTGAAAATCAAATCCCATACTCAGACTGTGGTTGAGGAGGAAAATACATCGATATATCATCTCATAAAGCATGAGCAACAAAGGAGAAGAACTTTTATTGCGTCTCTTAGGGCCGAGGATAACAGCGTCCAGGCAACTCACAAAGATATTATCAATGAAGCCTATAGATTTTATACGGCACTCTATACTGAAAATAGTATCGAGGAACAGGTCATAAGGGATTGTTTATCCGGATCTGAACTTCAGGGCACCATCACAGAAGAGGATAATGACCATATTACAGAAGAAATAAACGAAGAAGAAGTTTTCGAAATAATAAAGACTTCTCCTTTAAAAAAGTCACCGGGCCCCGATGGTCTGCCTCTCGAGTTTTATAAAGCGTTTTGGCATATTATAGGCAGTACGTTCACTGAAATCGTTAACGAAACCTTAAAAGGAGAGGCTGTCCCAGCAGATTTAAAACAGAGTTTTACAGTGCTACTTCCAAAAGGCAAAAACACGGAAACAAAAGACATCAAGAAAATGATGCCTATTACACTAATGAATTCTGACTATAAAATAATAGCTAGAGTTCTGAAAGAGCGACTGCGGCCAGTCCTAGAAAAAACAATCGGATGCCACCAGACGTGTCTCCCTGGGCGCATTATTCTGAAGACGGTCAGCGAGTACAGGGACATTGTCGGAATATTTTCAAACACTTCAGCATATGGCGGTCTTGCATTTGTAGATTTTGCAAAGGCATTCGATAAAGTTAATCACGACTACCTTTTTAAAACTCTGACGTTTTTGGGTGTTAGCGAGAGTAATCTGAGGATTTTTTATAACATTTTGAAAGGTATACATACGAAGGTAATTATTAATGGTCACTACACTAAGGACATTCCCATTGACAATGGAGTACCCCAGGGGAGTCGCTTATCAATGATGCTGTTTGCTGTAGCAATCGAACCACTATACGACGACTGAATAAAGAACTAGAGGGTATCTTAATATCGGGACTAAAAAAAGTTATTAATGCATACGCCGATGATGTAGGCGTCATAATAAGAAGCAGTGATGATATTAAAAAACTTACAGTTAACCTGCAACTATACTGCAGAGCAACAGGCGCCGAAATTAATGACACGAAGAGTGCTTTTTTGAACCTCAATAGCCTCACCAATATACAGGTTCCTTGGGCACATTGTGAGATATATTTTCCTGCCCAAAAAAATAATGCCATTTTGTGGTTACTGGGGAATTTTATTCACTATGTCATTAACAAGAGAGGGACTGGCACTGTCCAGGAATTTAAAGAATTTGAACTACAAGGATATTACAAAATATTCCGTAAAAGAAATTTGAAAAAGAATTATGAAAATATGTTGAAGATTCTCTTCGAGAAAGAGGGTATAGGATGATTACTACAGTCAATTAACAACGCAAATAGAGGCATGCCAAAGTAGGGGATCGCTGCTGAGGGTGAAGTACGGTGGGGACTTGGTGCGCCCCGAGGCCGCTGCGGTAGCCGTGAAGGCCTCAGCAGAAGTCTGAAACAGCATGCCACCAACGGCAGCCGGAACACACTCCTTATTCTAAAGAAATAAACAGTTCACAAGCGGCCAAGAGAAAATAGAGAAAAAAGAATGATCACAAAATTTATTTATTTATTTTTATTATTTATATTTAGTTAGGAGAAACTTTTCTGTTAATCACGCTACAGAGAAAAATTTCTTTTCGTCACCAAATGACACTGAAGGATATGCCACAGAAGAGGCATCGCACTCTTACTTCATTTTTATGATTCATTTCGTTTCCTTAACCAAATATCTGGTCAATATTTGATAGAAAAAAAATTTAAATAAATAAATAAATAAATAAAATTAAAAAAATCAAATAACATACAAAAATAAAAAAAATCATGTGTGGTTCTTGCGCGGCATTGCTCTACAAAGTTAAGAAAAGTTCATCGAATGCAGACTACCTGTAAGCGAAGCAGAAGATAAAATTCAGACATGAACGACACCACTGCGAGAGCAGTAAATTTTCGTGAAGAAGAACGTTGCAGGCGAAGCCTGGCTGCATAACACGCATAAAAATAAAATATAAAGTGGCTAAAGAAGCATACATGGGAAGATTTTTATTTTTAACTATCGGACAGCAACCACTTTCTTTCTCAAAGGCAGAAGAAGCCGACGCCGATGAAGGCGATGTTGGCGAGCGGAAGGACGGGTTGAAGGGGAGGAAGGAGACCCGAGGGGAAAAAAAAGTGGACAATGCATTGTAGTGTAATGCTGAAGGTCAGTGGTTCGAATCCCGCCACTACTTAATTTTTTCCTAAAAGGGTTTCGGACACTCTTGTTAATTGGATAGAGCTGTGTTCTTCAATGTTTAGAGTTGTACATATGTGCTTCCTTTGAAATGCGTGTTTGTTCTGTTTCGTGAGCATGCCGTGAAATGCGTAAAAAAAAAAAAAAAAAAAAAAAAAAAAAAAGTGGTGTAGGGGTCAGCGCAACTGCCTAGAAAGCAGGAGACCCGGGTTCGAAACCCGGCTGGGTACACATTTTCAGCTTTGCCCAATCGCAGTTGATGTCATATATTCTATGAATGTTGAATAATAACAACTGCAGGATCAGAAGTGACGTCTGTTCTCTCGGAACAGACGCCACATGTATATATAATCTGCCATAATTTTGCAAAAGCCGATACTACTACTACTACTACTAATAATAATAATAATATTATATAAGTAATCCCATTTATTTAAGGTCGATAAATGGAAATGAAAAATGGGGAAAAAATCCTGCTAGATTGTATGGGACACAGCCAGCACGAACTACATTGAAGACATCTTCAGGTCCCAGGAGACATACTGTGGCTCGCGTACTCAATTACCTGCCGCCAAAAGGAGAGCAGTCAACTGGTTAAAAGAACACACGGTCCACTATCTATTAACGAACAGAGAAAAGAAGAAAGAAGACTACTGGTTGTATTTACAAACGGAGACATCACAAAATGAAACGCAAGAAAATTACAAAAACAACTATGCGAATTTTATGACTAGAACATTGCAGTAGATAAAGAGAAAAAAAGTGGCCTAAAGCGCCTACCTAGTAAGTAGGAGGTCATGGGTTCGAATCCCAGCCACCGCATAAATTTTAATTCAGTGCCTCTCCATATGTTTAATATCACAATATTTTTAAGTAAAACGAGAGCCAAGTTTTATATCGAACATCGGCATTTTGTGGTAGTCTCATAGCTGTAATCAGATCCCACGTTGCAGTTACGGTTCAGTAATTACAACAAGGTGCTGACTGGGTTTTCCTCCATAAAGAACATACATTTCATGTGTTCAGCGTGGCGTTTCCCTCACTGAACGACCATCTGAAGGCACTTTATGCAAACGTCATGCACTTGCAGTATTTCTGCATGTTTCTTCAGCACGATATGCAGGCCGCCACTTATCTTCTCTGCATAAACGATTTGCCTTAAATGGCACTACAGTTAGACGTTAAGTACTGTGAGATCAAGTGATGCGGATGGCTGTTTCTCACAACCTCGTCAGCAAAACCCTTTCGTGGTTGTCGGGACATATACGTCCCACTAACTTCGGACCTCATTTGTACCACAAGGTGGCGAGTTGCGTAATTCTGCATAGTGCTGCCATCTGTTGGTGGCCCTTCAGAGTGCGGAAAAAAATCGAAGCACTGAAATTCGTACAGTGTAGAAAGCTGTGACTGCTTATATGGGCTGCCGCGTGAATTTTAGCGCCGTAACAATTGTTTATTGTGCCTTGAATCGGTTTTCGTCGTTTTCTCGCTAACGAAAATGTCCGAAGTAAGTATATTTGCTATTTTATGTTTCTTAGAAGTTTACAAATAACGATTACGTTCTATAAAACTCATTTTACTTCAAATGTTTTTTTCACTGAATTTACAATTAGTGGGACGCATGTGTCCCAGTGACCATTGTGTAGCCCTATAGTGCCTTTATGTTGCGATATTATAGTACTCATATTTCAAAGAAAAACTGTTTTTCTGTAAATTTTTACGCTAATAAAACACGGTATGTGGTTTACTATTATCTGCATTTTCTATTATAGAAGCTGCGAGACAGTTCTCTCTCGCTTTTTTTTTTTTTTTTTTTTTTTTTTTTTTTTTTTTTTTTTTTTTTTTTTTTTTAATTATGGTGTGCATTAGAAATTTTTGAATCATGTACTTGTTTAGACCCTATGACAGTTAGGATAACTTAAGAAATTATTTTAAAAAGTCTTCGGTAAATCGGTACCAGAAATGATCAGTGGGACGTATGTGTCCCACCTTTTTTTTTTTTTTTTTTTTTAAGGAAAAATGGAAAGTGCTAAAATTTTGTGTGTGTCATATTTGTAATCCTGACCCAAATCAGACTCTGTAACAGCTGAGATAACTTAGGATATTCTAAAAAATGAGTAAAAACCACGAAAGGGTTAAATAACTATAATTTTTTAAGCTTGTCCGTCGGCTACTGTGGCAATAATAATAAAGGTGACACTTGACTGAAGGTCAAGTAAGGGCAGCACTTCGACATAAAATTCCGCTTTCTATCGATCACAGAGAATCGGCAACGGCCGCTGTTTCATTTAAAGGTAATCCCCGAGGTGATCTTTTACTGTCAAACAGCACATTGACGTCAATATTGTCATTGCCCATTTACGATGATATTACAGTAGATATGTTACTGATTAACTTAATTCTTTTTGGAAACTTGAACACTACCATACTTTAAACAATCGCATCTGAAATTAAATTTTAATTATTATTAATGGATCTGACAAACTTGAAATTAAACTCATTAAGAAAATAAAAATTATTGCTTTTTCAACACTTTGACTGTTGACAAGTATGGAAATTATTACGAAACGTAATTTCCTGCAACTATGAAACACATGCAATTTCACAGATTTTTCACTTATAAATCAAATTGGGTGAGATGATACTTTGAAACTACAATAATAAAGCTGAATGTTATTTTACTTCTTCCAGTAATGATCAATTAAAACATTGTTATTCAAAAGTATTACGAAAGATAAACTGAGGTCTTTCACCACCGCTTCCATTCTGAATAAGATTTTGGAAGAGGTATTCATGCAGATAGCATTAAGCACGAATTAAATTCTGAGGTTCCACTAATTCCAAAAATAACATAATTAGATAATAGTTTTAATATGTGTACAAATTTCAAAATTGTTATGACAACTTTTTGAGTAAAAGTCATGACAAGGTGTTGAATAAATTTCTGTAGATGAAAATAACATGCTATTATCTAGTTATAGAATTCAAAATTTCAATCATAAACATATTTGTAAACAGAAACTGTACCTTAAAATACGTTCATAATAATTGATGATATTACAGATATGGAATACAGAATTTTATCAACAATAATTCTTATAAAAATTCTGCATAAAAATACGTATTTCATAAAAATACAGTAGTGCTTCGATAATATTGGATACATAAAGGAAAAGCTTAAAATTTTATATGGATTTCTTTTAAATTCCTAAACAACATGAATTGTGGTTAGGGTATATCGCCTCAATTTTGCGATTGGGTAGGGGATTTACTGTCAGAGAAGACACAGTTCGTAGCAATCGATGGTAAGGCATCGATTAAAACAAAGTGACATCGGGCGTTCCACAGGGTAGTGTTATTGGTCCTCTGCTGTTCCTTATTTACATAAACAATTTAGGGGAAAATCTAAGTAGCTCTCTTAGGTTGTTTGCAGATGACGCCGTCATTTACCGTCTCGTAAAATCGTAAGAAAATAAAAATTATTGATTTTTCAACACTTTGACTTTTGTCAAGTATGGACATTATTACGAAACATAATTTCCTGCTTTCTCACAAATCAAATTCTGATATGCCTTCTGCACAATCGAAAATTCAGTTATTGCTATGCAACTTTGAAACACCAACTGCAGAACGATCTGAATAAGATATCACTATGGTGTAAAAATTAGCAGTTGACTCTAAATAATGAGAAGTGTGAAGTCGTCCACATGAGTACGAAAAGAAATCCGTTAAACTTTGTTAACAAGATAAATCAATCAAAAGTGAAGGCCGTAAACTCCACAAAATAACTAGGAATTACTATTACTTCAGACTTAAATTGGAAAGAACACGTAGATAAGGCGAACCAGAGACTGCGTTTTATTGGCAGAACCCTTAAAACATGCAACAGAACTACAAAAGAAACTGCATACACTACGCTTGTCCGTCCGTTTTTGGAGTATTGCAGCCCAGTGTGGGATCCTTATGAGGTGGGTTTGACGGAGGACATCGCAAGAGTCCAAAGAAGGGCAGCTCGTTTCGTATTGTCACGATACAGGGGAGACAACGTTACGGAAATGATACAGGATTTGGGATAGCAATAATTACAACAACGGCGCTTATCGCTGCGGCGTGGGCTACTTGCTAAAATTCCAATCGCCAACATTCTCCTCCGAATGCGAAAATATATTGTTGACTGCCACTTACATAGGTAGAAATGATCATCAGAATAAAATACGAGAAATCAGAGCTCGAACAAAGAGATTCAGGTGTTCTTTCTTCCCGCGCGCTATTCGAGAATGGAATGGGAGATAAATAGTATAATGGTGGTTCGATGAACGCTCTGCCAGGCACTTAAATATGATTTGCAGAGTATCCCATGTAGATGTAGATGTAGTGGTCGTAGTAGTGTCTGGGGAACATTTTCATGAGTAAATGATGAGGAGGGAAATTATGCTGGCTACGTTCATTGTGGCAACTGTTCTGCTCTCCTATCTTATCGAACACAACAACACACCTGCAGGCACATGTCTGCAGAACACGACAAGAACAAGGACGTTCTGAATCATTACCGGCTTCACTTAAAGACTCTGTTACTAAAAAAAATGTGTCGAACTCTGTGCGAGGGATCGTCGACCATTTACTATGATTTCAGGAAGTGGATTTCGCTCTCTTTGCCAGGAGCTCGTAAATATTGGATCGGGATTTGGACATGTGGACGTCTCCAACATTGTACCGCATCCTACGGCTGTGGCATCAAACATAGAAAGGCAGGCCGATGAAATACGGGCAGATTTCATGTCCAGCACTACCCAAGCTGTAGACGCAAGTGTACGTGCGTGCACAGCCGATTTGTGGACCGATCTGTATCGGAATGATGTTACGTGTCTGTTACTGTGCACTTTGTTGATGAACAGTGGACATTAAGGAACATAGTTTTGGCAACAACTCATTTTTTTAATGTTTGTATACCTTATGGGACGTAACTACGAGGTCATTAGTCCCTAAACTTACAAACTACTTATGCACTATCTTATCCTAAAGGGTATATTACACGGAGCGTATATTTTCGCTAGTCGCTGGCGTATTTGGACGCAGCTGCTAAATTCGCTCCGTGTAAACAGGGACAGCGAGCAAAGTCGCTGCTCCGAAACGCGAGCGTCTAAAGTTGAAGGGTGAGGTGGGCTACAGTACTCTAGAAGCTGGTCGCTGGCGTTTAGGTCGCCCCGTGTCTGAAGTAGCCACCAGTTGAGTCAAAGTGTCGAAGGAAATTGTAAATGCTGGCGTTGTGTTTCTCGCAACAGTTTTAAAAGAACAATTAATGCACCAGAAGCAAAACGGAAAAGTAGAAGAGAATAAAAGAAAATGGATTGGTGGATTGCGAGGACGGATAAATATGGTGCTTCTGCAAATCTTTTGGGTGAATTATCGTGTGAAGGTCCTTCTGCCTACATAAATATAATCAGGGTCACATAAGAAAATTTTGATAGATTACTGTAAATGTTAGAGGATAAAATAAGGAAACAGAATACCATCCTGAGGATGGCGATCTCGCCAAGAATAAAATTTAAATAATCGTTATTTTTAATGTCCCATAATACTGGAAAAATTCGATAAATTTTCAGAAATTTGATTACAATTCCACTTTTTTTTTATGGGACGCAGAACTTTTAATATATTTATTTACGTCAATGCTCACAAAATTTCTTTTCGTTTTGACGACCGGTTTCGGTCAGGACGACCATTTTCAAGTGTACAACAAATCAGAAACAGAAGTATACATGAAGTATTAGACTATCTTAGAAAACAAATAATGCATTACATTCATAAATACATGTAATATAGCCATATGGCATCATCACAGCGTACGTGTATCTTCATTAAGGAATGTAACAATAGGTATGATGTATAATATTTTTAACACTTTTTTTATATTGATGACTGTAATGCCTTATTTATGTTTTATTATGCACCGTAGTCTATTACTGAATTTGTCCTGTTTCCGATTTGTTGTAAACTTGAAAATGGTCATCACTGACCGAAACCGGTCGTCAAAACGACGAGAAATTTTGTGATCATCGACGTAAATAAAGATATTAAAAGTAATTAGAAAATGGATCACCGATATAAATTCGCGACCATGTCGCACCTTGGGAAACAGAACTGTTTGGTATCACCTAACCTCCAAAACAATATATCATATGATACTTCGTGTTTGTATAGTTTTTACGAAGACGCTAGCGTCTGAAGTGGCTACGTGTCATTGCGTCAGCGTATTCATTCGCTGTTCGCCCATACGCCGAGCGACAACAGACGCCAGTGACTAGCGACCAAATACGCTCCGTGTAATGTAGCCTTAAGGCCGGCACAAACATCCATGCCCGAGGGGGGATTCGAACCCCCGACCGTAGTGGCCGTGCAGATCGTGACTGAAGCGTCTCAGTCCCCTCGGCCACCGCGGCCGCAACCCATTTTTCCGAGAAGTAGAAATCCAGGGAATATGTTAAGAACGATATTGAGGAGGCATTTTTTTTTAATTTAGGAGTAAATCCACAGCACCATAATAAGATTTGTTTTGTCACGGACCGAGATGCTAATTTATGCAAGGAACTGGAATGCTTTCCGCATTACGCATGCATTTCACATCTATTGAACACTGCCCTAAAACACGTTTTCGATGAGGACTATTAAAGAAAAAAAGAGGTGGGAGTGTTTTATGCCACAATTTACGCTGCCAAAAATACTGTCCGGTTCATGAAGAAAACGGGCGATGTGAATGCACTACCAACTAGCTTGAAGCAAGAAACGGATACGAGATGAAACAGCTTGTTCAGAAAGTCAAGCTGTGTAGTTAGGCAGTATGATCAAATCCGAGAAATACTTGAGAAGAAGGCCACCTCTGATAAACTTTGTGCCGGCCGCGGTGGCCGAGGAGACTGAGGCGCTCCAGTTCAAACTGTTCAAATGTTTGTATAGTCTATGGGACTTAACTACGGGATCATCAGTCCCTAAACTTACAAACTACTTATCAACTACTTACGAACTAGGACGGCACAAATATCCATGCCCGAGGGGGGATTCGAACCGTAGTGGCCGTGCAGACCGTGACTGGAGCGCCTTAGTCCCCTCGGCCACCGCAGCCGGCGGCGCTCCAGTCACGGTCTGCACGGCCACTACGGTCGGGGCTTCGAATCCCTCCTCAGGCATGGATATTTGTGCCGTCCTTAGTATAAGATAGTAGATAAGTAGTTTGTAAGTTTAGGGACTGATGACCCCACAGTTAAGTCCCATAAGCTTAACAAACATTTGAACATTTGATAAAGTTGCGGTTACGACAATGAGACTGCGAAAACACTCGAGACATTTCTGCAGCCTCTCAAAGGTGGCACAGAAGTGCTAGAAGGGGAGACGTATCAGACGATTCAGTTTGTTTTGTTGTGGCTCCATAAACTGAAGAGCCACTGCAGTAGACAGTCTCGTGATACAGAGGTAAGTTTCTAAAAATTACTGTACTGCAATTTCCTTGTCAAGTGCTGCGTGTGAGAAAATGCTTACTGTATTTAACTATAAAAGTCACTTTCAGTGTTATTGGTGTTTGTCAGTGTGTACACTTACTGTGCTACGTTGACTGTAGGTACTACGAATGCCTAAAGAGCGTTCTCTCCGTCTCATGGAGGAAAAGGTTTTCAGACGTTGCACAGAATAAGAACATTTCTTTGGTCACCGTTCATACAGTTAAAAATATCTGAAGCTGAGAAGGAGGAGACATTGAATGCCGTGCGAAAAATTTGCGGTGAAATATCGGTTCCAGGTAAGCTATAAGACAGTTGTCACATGGCAGTAATGTCTTACTTTTTTGTGACACATAAAGGCCAATTCACACTGTCCGTCACCTCATGTCACGTCACGGCACCGTCACGTCAAGTTGTATTCACACTGTCCGTCAGTGTCCGTCACGTCAATTCGCCGATCTCAATACGCGATGTTGAAAGTGAGGTTATGTGTAGTGATCTGTGATGTAGAAAGTCGTAGTTTAACACTAGAATTGAAGGAACAACAACGCTAAATGTTATTGACAGCCAAATAAAACTTTACTTACTGGGAACTGAAACAACATTTCAGAACATCTATTTTCAAGCGAAAAAATAAACATATGAATACATCAAACAACCAGGGGCGGCTCCTGAATAGGTTTGCACGTTTGCGCTACCTCCAGGAATAATAATATTGTTTAACTCCGTTTGCTGTTTAGAAATTCTATGCAGGCGGAGAAGTAGCGATCCGTTTATCTCTTTTGAAACGCCCGGGCTGCTACGCACCGACCACTCCCGAGTGGACCGGACTTGGCCGACAGTGGCTGGGTTTGCAGCCGGCCTGCAAACTCCGACCAGGGTGTCTCAGGGAGTGTGCGGGGTGCGGGGGCAACGCTTGGCAACAGTGGTCCCCTATAGGCGCCTCCAGTGTGTACACATCGCGGCCGAGACACCCTTTCATCCGCAGAAACAGACCGAACTCTCCCGAAGAGAACCGGAGTCGTTCGCCTTTCGAACGAAGCGGGCTTTTCGCGCCTTCTTAAACAGTTCATAGCTGCAAGCGAAGTAACTGTGCTTTGTGTCCGTTGTTTAGCGTGTTTTATAGTAAGTTTTGAGGCTCAAGTGAACAGGTGAAATAATGAATCAGGTAATTTCCTTGCTTTCAATTTACGCAAGTTTGATTAGAAATTAGAAATCAAGAGGCTAGGTAGACCGAGTCCTAGTTTGACAATTTTACAGACAGTTAAAACGAAAAGTTGTCAATTCGACATAAAATTAGGGACTGTACAGCAAGTATGAACGTGTAGCTGCGATGTGAAAAACGCCTTATTTTGTTTTCCTTATTTATTATTTGGAGGAGTGTTTCCTGGACTAAACAAGGAGTCATTGACATTCAACACCTTCACGATAAAATAAGGAAATATGAACTTTCTTCGGTCCATGTCAATATTGTTTTGAATCTGACAAGTCTAGGCAATGTTAATATAGCCACTTGATTACTCAGGTATACAGAAAGACCGTGCCATTGCACTAGCAAAAGGTTTCAGATAATAGGTACACACTAAATCCAATAATTAATTGTATTCGTTCCTGTGGTTCTTCGGAACTTGCCAACAGAGGACACGATGAGAATGAATCATCTTCCAATACTGGTTTTTTCCCCTTGGTTAATTTTAGTGCAGAATTAGATTCATTATTAAATCGCATTTGGAACAGGCAACAGTTTTTAAAGGCACCTCAAAACGATCCAGAATGAACTCCTCCGATGCATGCTTCAAGCCTGCCAAGAGGAAATCAGGAACGAAGTGAAGGGTCCTGAGTTTCTGGTTTTAATAGCTGACGGCGCCAGCGATGTGTTTTGCAGATGGTTATAGTATATAGGTGCATTATTAATGGAAGACCAGTTGAAATATTTTGGGATTTTATAGCACAAGAAAAGCATGATGCCCAGACTTTGGCAACGCATATCATAGAACAGTTAAGTAGCCATTTAGAGAATTGTCCGCACAAATTAATAGCCCAAACATATGATGGTGCATTAGTCATGAGCAATTCGTCACGTGAGGTGCAGGCCCTTGTGAAGCAAAAGTTTTCCAATGCTTCATACATTAACTGCTATGTCCACCAATTAAATCTCATTTTGCTTAAAGCCACTTCTATTAATAAAGATATGCGATTATTTTTCGCCAAAATTCAGAGACTTTGCAGCTTTGTAGTTTTTTGTTCATCTACATCTATGATATCTTGGCTCAATAGCGTTTTTTCGGAATGCGTTGAGCTGCCATACTGGAGAGGTGGCGGCTGGTGACAAAAGTGCACTGCCAACTTTTCTGGTCACCAGCCGCCACTGCAAACAACACTTACAAGAGCATAAATAGCGCCTGTTTACTTTATCCATTACAACTTGCGCGTTGACATTGTTAATACCGTCGTAAACAACTGCATTTGTGGCTTTCGTTAGAACTGACTTTTTCATTTAAAATGTAGTTTAATGAGAAATGCGTAATCAAATTACAATCTTATTCTAATAAACAGTTTGCTTCAGTCTTTTCTGTTACAATGTTAAGTAACATTAAGCATTTTTTGGTTTCAGATATCCGACCTCGATTTTAGGGGGACACTCAATTGACAAAAACACTTAAGTCGTCATGAAACATTTGAGATTTACCCCTAAAACGAAGTATAACAACAAAATAAAGGGGAATCAGACTTATTTGCATATAAACAGAGCAATCGTCGACTGCAACATTTAATTCGCGTGACGAAAACAGGTTAACTTCCGTGGTAGCAGACGGCCGTTCCGTCAAAACATTCTTCTCGAGAAAGCTTGGCGTGACATTGACGTGACGTGACGGTCCGGTGACGGACAGTGCGAACGCCGCCAGTAGAAATACATTTCGGAATGTTCTGACGGACGGTGACGTGACGTGACGTTGACGTGACGTGACGGACAGTGTGAACGCCGCGATTAGAAATACATTGCGGAATGTTCTGACGGACGGTGACGTGACGTGACGTAACGTGACGTGACGGCCAGTGTGAATTGGCCTTAACTGTGACATATTTATGCAGAGCCATCTAGAGATAGTCACCCTCGCTCGCCAGAGAAAGAGACGAAGTCTTTGTTTCCGGAGTGGCTAGACTGCAGACGGGCTGTAGGCTGACGTTCAGTCCACAGAGGAGGTGGCGTCGCACTTGAATGGGGTGGGAGCTGGGGGCGACGATGACGCGCCTGAGTGGCGGAAACGTAACAGCAGTCTCTTTCCGAAGCCAGCTGTTTTAGCGCGAAGAGTATTCTGCGTTCCGGCCTCAAACGCAGCTAGTGAAAGATGTTTCAGTGCCGCAGAGAATTTCATCTCTGACAAAAGAAGCAGACTCGATCGAAAACGGGTCGATGATATCCTGACCATTCATTGCAATTCTAATGCAAATAATGAATAATATGGAGACAGTTTTATTCGTTACGTTTGTAATTTATTAGGTGGAAATAGTGACTTTTCTAAATATGAATCAATAAAGTACCGGGCGATCAAAAAGTCAGTATAAATCTGAACTTAATAAATCACGAAATAATGTAGATAGAGAGGTAAGAATTGACACACATTCTTGAAATGTGGTTTTATTAGAACAAAAAAATGTCCGACAGATTGCGCTTCATCTGATCAGAAAAACAATAATTAGCATAACAAATTAAGAGAAAGCAAAGATGATGATGTTTGCAGGAAATGCTCCTAAGTAATAGAATACAGTTGTTCATCAGAGAGGAGTGTATCGTCAGGCGTACCCCAGGGGAGTGTGATAGGATTTCTATCTATATAAATGATCTGATGGACAGAGTAAGTTGTAATTTGCGGCTGTTTGCTTATGATGCTGTGGTGTCTTTAACTGACTGTAATAGCATGCAGGATAACTTCCGGAGATATAAGATTTCGAACATAACGCTAAACACGGTTCTAAGAGTTCTAAGACGAGACAGAGGAAGGGTAGGCAATGATGAAGGGGATGAGGGGACATACACACGTTCTTTTTTAATTGTACACAACATTCAAAATACCAACTTTTATTTTTGTATCCCATCCTCGTCTCCACTTTTGTGTCCCAGCCTCGTCGCCGCTTTTGTGTCTCGTTTCCGTCGTAGGTGTCGGTGGCCGAGTGGAATGAGACCGACACAGGAATAAAGATAGCACGCTGGTGCAGGTACGGAGGGGAGCAGCCAGAAACTAGAACACTAGAGTAAATTAGAAAGAGATATATATTGCACAGAATTTATACAATACTTAACTTTTACATTGCTCAGTACTGCAGATACATAGTTGAGCTAGAGGCCTGCCTAGTACTGCTTCCTATTGCCTATACGATAACCAAGTCTTCACTGGTGCCTATCTGATTACGAAGGTCCTAACTGGTTGCTATCTCAGTCCCAAGTGAACGATGTCGTTCCCTGATGGCCACGAGCGGAGTTGCCGCAGAGGGCGCCCGTGGCTGTCGTCGTAAGCACGCCGCGCCGTGCGTGCATGGCGGCGCGCGGCGAAAGTAGGTGGCGCGCACTTTGTACTTGTGCGACACCACATTTATAGTTCAGGCTTCAAAAAATGTTCAAATGTTTGTGAATCTATAGGGCTCAACTACGTGGTCATCAGTCCGTAGCTTACAAACTACTTAAGCTAAGGTAAACTAACATAAGGACAACATAAACACCCTTGCCCGAGGGGGGGTTCGAACTCTGACGGCGAAAAGCCGCGCGCACCGCAACACGGCGTCCCAGTGCGCACGGCTAATCCGCCACGGTATTCAGGCTTCAAACCTGGCTTAATAGCAGCAATTTTTAAACATCTTTTCATCCCCTATTTCACCCCTGTAATGGCTGATTATCAGAAAAAGTCGAAAGACGCCTGTTTTTAATTCTAACCGAGAATCCTTTTGTGTCCCAGCCTCGTCGCCGCTTTTGTGTCTCGTATCCGTCGTAGGTGTCGGTGGCCGAGTAGCAAGAGTCCGACACAGGAATAAAAGTAGCACGCTTGTGCCGGTACGGAGGGGAGCAGCCAGAAACTAGAAACACTAGAGTAAATTAGAACGAGATATATATTGCACAGAATTTATACAAGACTTAACTTTTACATAGCTCAGTACTGCAGAAGGCTGATACATAGTTGAGCTAGAGGCCTGCCTAGTGCCTATCCAACAGCCAAGTCTTCACTGGTGCCTATCTGATTCCCAAGTGTTAACTGGTTCCTATATCAGTCCCAAGTGAACGATGTCGTTCAGTGGTGGCCACGAGCGGAGTTGCAGCAGAGGGCGCTCGTGGCTGACGTCGTAAGAACGCCGCGCCGTGCGTGCATGGCGGCGCGCGGCGAAAGTAGGTGGCGCGCACATTGGACTTGTGCGACACCACAAATCCGTATACCAATTTATGTATGTCTAGTTTCAAAATTGACTTGATAACAGCGTATTTTCAAAAAAACCTTTAATCCCATATTTCACCCCCTTAGGTACGGACATCGAAAAATCGCTTCTTACACGACACCAACGGTATGAGATGAACACCCTCTGCAAATTTCAAGCTTTTATCATCAGTGTCTGAGCGATGATGAGTCATTCATGTAATCAGTCAGTCACTTGGAACATTGCCTTTCATATACAGATACTAGCTTAAACCCGCGGCTCCGCTCGCGTGTTGGTTGATTATGATAGATACGTTATCTTTCAGTAGTGTGCTATGAGACTGGTTTTGAAGGATGAAATGAAATACAATACCTTCTTTAGAAACAAACATTTTTAATCAACATTATCAGGAAAGTAAGTAGCGTAGATCAAATCAGACGTTAAAATGCACTCGTTTCGAAGAATCCAATCACGAAATTCAAGAATAATGATTGTAATAATATCAGAGATCGATCGCTTGATGTAATGAGCGAAACGTCAAATCGATTTTTTTAAAGAGATGTACTAAAAGAAATTTCCTTTTTACTGCTTCATTTATTCATTCTTATATTTCCTTATTCGAATGCTTATCCTACAGAGGAAGAGCTGAAGGCATTGTAGCACGCTTAGACCAAAGATATGGTCTGTGGCATCACGTTTCGCTGTATGTAACCTCGTTGCTATAGAGTCGCAAACGTCAGCGCTGGCCTTCAGTCCGAATTTATATATATATATATATATATATATATATATATATAATTTGACGACTTTCAACCACCATATCTTCCACCCCCTTATAGCTATCGGCATGGAACTACTATGGTGTACAACAGGAGACTTCAGACAACAATTACACTCAGACCTTTCGTTTGCATTCTGTAGTTTTCGCTACAGAGCGAAATATTAACACACACACACACACGTAGAATTTTATATACACCGGTAACTTTCCATAGCAATATAATCCACCCGTTTCTCACTATAAGCCCTCAAGCAACAATGCGACCAATAAAACCATTTTCAAAGAGTAAATATAATTTTCAAAGAGTAATTATTATTCCGCATTTCACGTTATATTCTTCAAATTACTAAAAATCTATCAGATCGGTATAAAACCGTGCCTAAAACATTCCTCAGGTATAAATTAGTAACTGTACAAATATTTAATCATCTGCGTCTTGTCGTTCGGACGTGATAAGCGTACACAGAACAGACATTCACATTCATGTATATCTAGATAAATAGCTATCCGATCGCCATAAAAGCGTGCCTAAAGCCTTCCCCGGGTAGACATTAGTAAGTGTACAAATTTTTAGCTCTTTATATCTTGTGAATCAGACGTGATAAACGTACACCGAACAGACATTCACATTTATAGATAAGTTATAGATTACGTGACAGGAGCTGTTGTGGTCTCTCCAGGTGTTCTATGCAGTGCCCCCTGTTGTATACCATTACCCAGCTGTGCGGATGACTGGAGGACGAGTCTGCTACTCACCGAACTGATGTAGGATGAACGTCGATTCCTTTAGTGCCGAATAATAGCCCCCTCACCATGCGAAGAATCATTGGTGACAATTTCGAGAGTGAAGGTTCGGGTGAGAGTTTAAAATTGGGAAAGATTAATTTTTAAAACTCACAACCACCAACTGCGAACCAAATTCCTAAACATGCAAAAACACTGGAACTGTGATTGCGACAGTTTGACTCGTTTTCTAGGGGATGATATCACACGTTTGCAGCTTTTCTTCCCTGCATATGATTAACAAAACAATTCATAATAAAGTCAAGTTCATGAGAGAAAAGGGTGTACTAACTACTATTTTTGAAAACACATAAAAGTTCACTTTATGTTGTTTATTTCACAATATTAGAACCCTGTGGCTGATACGTCTGTACAGCGACACATTTATCAAGAAAATTATAGCTTGTGAGCCTCCAGACAAAATGAATATTTGTCACAAATTGTTTTCACACCATGTGCCTGTCTCAAACACCGTTTGTGTTCATGCCTATGCGTCGACACGTGTTACATTAACAAAACACAGTCACTTTTAGTGCGATGCACACCTTGTTCCACTGGCTAAATATTCACAACACACAGTAGCACTCGATACAACTTGGTGCAGTCTACGACAAGCAACCACACTTGGCAATTGCCACACCAAAAATCTAAAGTCACCACCTGGAGATCCACATGCTGACTGATGCAGCACGACGCCGCCCGGCCAGCCACCCCACGTGCTCCCGACTCGTCATTTCCTGGGCCGCGTGCCCCAAAAGCCCAACTGCCGGGTTTTTTTCCCTATGTCATCAACTTCCCCATGTGAGCTGTTCTAACCGACTTGCCAACGGACAGCGCTCAGCCAATACATTTCTAAAACTTTACTTAAAATCAAAATAATTACATTACACATTAAACAAATATTTTCTTACGTTTTTATATCAGTATAAACATCCTTGGTACTATTTATTATAATCGTGCAATTTCTTATATCACAGATAAGTGATTTAACTGAATATTTCAAGGTAAAATACACAAGATTAATTGAAAATAAAATGAGAAATAGTTAATATATTACTTTTATAAACAAACATTGCCATGCTAGTTGTGTAACTGTCTTGTATTCATTGGTAATTTATTACTTTTCATTGTCAATTAAACATATTACGCCAGATGTGACTATATCAGCTAATGTATTTTTTATTTGTCAACAGGCCATTTTGTAGTGAGGGCCTTAAAGGTTCCTAACTGCATCGTATTACTTCAGATGCCAGTAGTATTAGAATATTTTATTTCACGCTGTGCACTGCACTGTGCCTGGCACTCGCCATTGTCCCTCTCTCCCCTCACCGGAAACGAACTGGAAAATCCTAAGCAGGAACAAGCCACCAACGTCGGCCTGCTCGCAGGCCTCCCGTCAGCTACAAGCACACAGCAAATCTCAACGTGGAGAATTTCTACCTATGGCCTAACTATAAATGTTGTCACCCAACTGCGTACATACATTGCTACCATAATTAATAAGATTAAAATTGTGTAACATTTAGTGCATTGGCATGGTCAATGTTTGCAGTAAACTTCATACTGTTTAATTATCAAATGCTATTAATTACCAGTATTTCTATTGGGCGGTAATCTCACACAATGGATATCACAGACGTCAGGGACATGGATAAACATGTATAATTTAGTCATCTTTAGTAATAATACTAATACTAATAATAATAATATGGTTTTCTGTTCCATAGGATCCAATTGAGGAGTAAGACTCCATGGTCATGGAACAAGTCAATACCTGAATTTTTACACTAGAATGGTAATATAAAATTTTTAAGTAGTCCTATGCACACGACAATCTTAAGACAAAGTGAAAAGAATCAATAAAGAAAAAAAAAACTGATTTAGCTTCATTGTTTAACTTTTCTAAGACTTCCTCGACAGAAAAAAAGGAGTGAGCCATGAGGTAACTCTTCAATTTAGATTTGAAAGCGTGTGGGTTAGTGCTAAGATTCTTTAGTTCTTGTGGCAGCTTCTTGAAAATGGATGCTGCAGAATACTGTACACCTTTCTGCACAGGTGTCAAGGTGGTGTGATGCAAATGAAGATTCGACTTCTATCTAGTATTCACCAAGTGAAAGCTAGTAACTCGTGGGAATAAGCTGATATTATTAACAACAAACGACATTAAAGAAAAAAAGAATTGTGACGCCAGTGTCAAAATTCCAAGACTACTGAAAAGGGAGTACACAAAATAATTTTCACTTAATTTTTGCCTGTCATACAGCCTTGAGCAATGTTTTGTTACAAAAATCTAAGCTACAGTTCTATAGAAAACAAATTTATATAATATTTTGTACAATGTCGCTAATCGATATAACATACTGTACTTATTTTCATATCTTTGCTGTAAACCAAAGACTTTGTTTTAACTTTGGAGTATGTCTTGTACTCGCAGTTGTTGCGTTTGAGAGGAGTCGGTGTGTGACCTTCGTGTAAAGAGGAGTCGGTGTGTGACCTTCGTGCAGGATAGTTGATGTCTGATTATGGTAGAGTCGTAGTCGTGAAACTGTCAGGTTAGTCTGTCTGTGTGTTAGACACGAAGAGTAAAAATTCAGTTTTGAAGAGTCGCAGCCAAGTCTGCAGATTCAAATTTTTGTATGGAAATTAATCTGTCTCAATTAAGGTAAACTTGTACTTTTCTATTGTTATGTATGGTAGCCTGTATGTAGCCTATATTGTAGTTGGTGTTTATCTTTTTGCTAATGAATACTGTTTAATTCAGCTCGCATTTATCATTTATCCCTGAGTCATTTTACCAGTTCCTCATTCCTTTCACCAATTTGAATTGCTATCCGTTCTAATCATTGTTTCTTATGATAGTGTTGCATAATTATTGTGTTTGTAAATTTGTATGCTAATTAGAACAGTTCAGTGTAGGCATTTTGTGAAGATCAGTTGGTCTAATAATGAGAGCAGGAAGTAGTTTGTTCATAATTGCAGTAAAGATCATAGTTAGAGATTTTCTCAGTCTTAATGAAAGTTCAGATTATTAAGTTAGTTAATGTTAGTAACAGTTAAAGTGATTTGTCTGATCAGAAGAGAAGTAGATCACGTAAACAGATGAGAACTATTTGCAGTGTGTGATACTTGAAATCTTTACCAGATTTGTAGAACATTTTTTTATTACATTGAATCTGTATGGTAATTGTTGTACAGATAGGCACATTATCAAGTGCAGTGATCTTGATATCCAATTAATATCAAATATCCTTGTTTGGCATCCTGTTAATTCAAGTAGCAAAATTATCTCTGTAGTAGCACTTTCTGTTCGCTCTCGCAGTCGAATTGTACATGTACAATCTGGCTGCTGGTATATGGTGCACGCTAACGGATCTGAACATTTCATTTGCTCACATTGTTTTTTCACACACGAGATTAATGTGTAGACCAATTACGAGTTCAATTACTGTTGACTTATTAACAACTGTACAATTTAGTGTGTTATCCATTGTGCATCAAACTAAACCACATTTACGTAAGATCATTGCATCCCATGTCAGTTGCAATTTATTCTAACAGGGCAAAGGAAGGTACTAAGTCTCGTTGCTTAGTAAAATTATTTTGTTACCAAAACCACAACAGAACATTTATTTGGGAATTTTAGCGGGGACGGTCTCTTAACAAAAACAGTGACACGCCCGCCCCACAAACACATACTACTTTTCATTCCAAACAAACACACACATGACTTTTATCTGTCGACCTGTCTGCCAGGATTCGTCCACATATATAGGATTAGCTGATTTTTGTAGTTAGATTAAGTTGTACAGTTATATACTTTGGCTTGATTGTAGACACATAGTAACAATAGTGATTTTGTAGTTGTATGTTGAACTAGCTTTGTGGTGGTTTGCATCTGCAGCATTTTATATGGTGAATTTTGTGTGTATATTTGATTTTGTATTTTTGGCATACTATTTTTGCCGTGAATTATTGAGTATTGTGTTTTGACTGTTCTATTGAGAACCTGTGAAACCTGTAGCAAACATTGTCTCAATTATTAGCTCGCGTGACTTCTCACATTCCTATTCTCATTATTGTCACCGCCAAGGCTGCAGTTTATGCAAATTTTTGTTATTCACATTGCTGTAGCTCAATAACTACAATGCCTAAAACAATTAGAACCCGATCTGAAACTAGGGAAACGTCTGACGAAAATTCTTTCGAGCGTGCAGACAGAGAAAAAAAATAATGAAATGAGGTCTTCTCGCTGCACGGAATCAACTGAAAGTAATCAACGTGACGCAACTGGCGATTCTGCCGTGGGCACTGAGTTCTCTGGAAATAATTCGCCTACACAATCGGGATCGGTATTTCAGATCACTGACACTACACCTCCTGAATTGTGACAATGGAGCTAATGCTTCAGCTAATTAGTTCACAGCTCGACAGTGTCCGTTCCGAAATCAAAGTAAGTAATAGTAGGATCGAAGAATGTAACAAATCACAATTTGAGAGTATCAGCACACGATTTGATAGGATCGAAGAGAACAATAATTCACGATTTGATAGGATCGAGGAAAACTGTAATTAACGTTTTGGAGCATTAAGGAGGATAATAAAAGTATCAGAGAAAGTATTGCAAATATTAAGAAGGAAATTGTCAGTCGCGTTAATCTAGATGTCCAACAGGCTAAACAAGATATCCGTGATGCGCTCAATCCTGTAGTAGAATATCTCACATCACGTATTGAACAAATGAGACTACGGAAATAGCACAACTTCAATTGCAAGTGCAAAACTTTCAAACCGCCACGAACGAACAATTAAGCACGGTTGTCAAACGGATAGATGAACTTTCCGTGACGGTAAATCAATTAAACAATAATAATGACAAGAATTCTGATGTTACACAACCAACATCATTTGTGGAAACGGAAGAGTTTCTTTCTCTTCACTGTTTCAAACAGGGACAAATGACTTTCAACAAACAACACAAATCCGAAGTAAAGAAATTACATGACCACTTGACGCGTGTTGAAAGAAAAATTAATGATGTCGTCGACATGATATTGAAAATGATTTTTCTGATTCGTATGAACTAGGCACTTTGACACGCGAACGCAGTTTGGTGCGTAGACAGGACAGTGAGAGCACCTCAGGCAAGTCGCGATCACACACACCACCCCCAGCTAATCAGTCATTTGATTACAAACATTTTCTTACGGTGCGGAAATTTAAAATATTTCGCAACTCTTCAAATGGCATACTTTCTGTGGAATGGTTGCAGCAATTCGAATACTGCCTTCCACCAAACTGGCCAATTGGCAACAAATTGGAATTCATATGCGGATACTTAGAAGGTGAACCCGCCACAAGAATTCGTTTTCCGACGTGCATTTTTGGCAGCTTACTGGTCAGAAGCAGCTCAAGACAGAGCAAAGAATAGCTTAGTAATGCTTAAAAACTTTGCAAATTCAGACTTTACGAGTCCTGCCGATTATTTCCAACACATGGTTTGGAAAAACAGCTTTTTGACTAATCCATACAGTCCACCAGAACCAATTAGACTTTGTTTAAATAAATTACCTAGAAGTTTGCGCAACATTGCTTGGCAGCACGTTGCAAAAATGACGTTGAGGCGTTTCAGAATTTATTACAAGACTTTGAGGAAGACAATGAAGAAGATCAAGGACGTTATAAGCGTAAAGACAAAAATAGGCATAATTCTCAGTCACAGCCAAACACGCCACGCGAAAGACAGTCCGTGGAACAAAACGATAGTCCGGATACAAACAATCAAACGGGTGTAAACTACCAACAGCCCCCTACAAATAACAATGACAACAGTATAAATGACGCACACCCACGTAATCATTCATTTAATCGTGGTAACTTTCGAGGCCGAGCCCGTGGACGTGGCTTTGGTTATCAGAAACGTTTTGGAAATTACCATAACTTTAACAATCACAACATCTCAAATCATACAAATTGTCGCAGATTCCGGCGCAGAAGAATCAAATGAAGGTGTATGTAATTATCGTTCTCGGGATAGTTCTCATGACAGAAGCGAGACACGAGATTCAGGAAACCAAAATTGGCGTGATAATGTCGACCATAGTCCGGAGCGACGGGTCGAAATCGTCGAAATTCGACCACCTAATCCACGTCACAAACCAGGGCCGTCACAAGGATGACTCATAATGCCCGCGGCAAATAATTTGCCCGCCAGAAGTTCGCGTCACACTGATTACACAGTCAAATTTATGGAGTGCGAACATCCCAACAAACAACAGACACAGCAAAAGAATTCTAACAACCAAACAAAATCTAATCGAGGACACACTATAACCTCTGAAAGCGATATAATAATTGCACATTGCGAACAGTTTAGCTGTTGCGAAAGCAACAATAGTGAAAGCGTAACATCGGCTTTAAATAAAAATAACGTTGATTTGGTGGACGCGCGGATTGTGCTCGAACAATCTGCAGAAACAGAACCACAACGCATTGTAAGTGAAACAGTTCCGGTTTCCGTTGAATCAGACAGTAATTGTGAATGGGAAACAGAGGATTCCTACAGTGACACTGAACAATGTGCGACACACAAAGTAAATTTTATGGATCACGAATTTTCACTGGTGTATGATAAACCGCGTAACACCACCAACAATCTAAACGTAACACAAGTAATCAGTGAAAACAAGCACAGTACACAAAGTGATGAATTTAAGCATTTAAATCTAGATGAAATTAGTGTTGCCGATTGGGTCACCAATTATATGCCCTGGTCGGATGACGATAGTGTGTGCGAGCAAGAGATACCTGTACGCAGCAATAATCAACCAGTTGATGAAATTATGGATCATTTTGGTGACACTTTTATTGGGAGACAAATTTCGGATAATTTTTGTGATACTTCCGCTGGTAGTAAAATTTCCTTGAATGATTCACTTGAACAGCAGTTAAATTTTGTACATTTTGATGATGTTAGAGAAGCTTTACTAGAAGAGAAAGGTGAATCTCAGAATATTCCCATTCATCCTGTTGTTACCGTCCAAGTGGGTCAGGTATCATTATATGCTGTTCTAGATTCTGACAGTCCTATCTCTGTAATTAGTGAAACCACATTCAAACGATACCAGGAACTAATCAATTGTCCTACGTTGCCTCTTCTGCGTACAAGAATTAAAGGTGTTATTTTAGGAAAAGATGTAGAGGTCAGACGTCAGACACGTCTTGATTTTGTTTGCCAAGGACACCACTTTTCGGTTAATTTATTGATCGTACCTCTTCTTACCAGTGAACTTATACTAGGTATTGATTTCCTGACAGAGTATAAAGTCATCTTATATTTCAACGTTGCCAATGCAACAGCTGTAGTCGATGGTCAATTAATCTATTTAAAGTTCGAAGATTGGATCACAAGAGAAGAGGAGGAAGTCAACTGTTTAAAATTTCTGTCTCCATCTAATTTCAATTGTGACAAAGAACCTCAACAATTTTCAGGAGACGACAGAAACTAAGAATATCGCTGAAACCGTTCAGGACAAAATAATTAATGTTGAAGATGCGTCTGAGCAGGACAAACAGGAGTTACTTCACATTCTGCATACGCATTCTGATGTTTTCGTCAACAAACCTGGCACTATCAAAAATTTTCTATACGAATTCAAAGTGAAAGAGCACAACAAATTTTTTGTCCCACCTTATCTTATTCCTTTGGTCTACAGGGATCGTGTCAGGAAAGAAATTCAATCCATGTTGGACCAGGGCGTCATCGAGCCTGCTGTTAGCTCTTACAATAACCCACTCCATGTTGTGGAGAAGAAAGATAAGTCCATTCGAATAGTATTAGACTCCAGGCAACTTAATACCATTATATTACCAGAAACAGATCGTCCACAAACTTTAGAAGAGTTGTTGTAAAAATTTCATGGAGTAAAGGTTTTGTCTACCTTAGCTTTGAGATCCAGTTTTTGGCAGGTCGAACTGCATCCAAATTGCAGGAAGTATACAGCTTTGGGCGTTTGCTATCAGTTTCGTAAATTACCTTTTGGTCTTAACGTATCTTCATCAGCTTTCATTCGTGCATTGAATGCCACATTACCGGAACAACTGAAGCAAAGAATTACTAGTTATGTAGACGACATTCATATTGCTGAAAACTCTTGGTCTGAGCACAACAGTCTTTTAAATTCTTGCCGGCCGCGGTGGCCGAGGTGACTAAGGCGCTCCAGTCACGGTTAGCACGGCCACTACGGTCGGGGGTTCGAATCCCCCCTCGGGCATGGATATTTGTGCCGTCCTAGTTCGTAAGTAGTTCATAAGTAGTTTGTAAGTTTAGGGACTGATAACCCCGTAGTTAAGTCCCATAAGCTTAACAAACATTTGAACATTTGATTTTTTAAATTCTTTGTTGGGATTCTTTGACCAGTCCGGCATCACTGTTAATTTGGAAAAATCCCAGTTTGGGCGTTCGCAAACCAAATTTCTCGGACACATTATCTCAAATGAAGGAATACATCCAGATCCTGATAAACTGGAAGCAATAGCAAAAATGCCTGTCCCTACTACAAAGCGACAACTAAGAGGTTTTTTAGGCGTACTAAATTTTTACAAACGTTTCATAAGATTAAATGATCTGACTACTCCTAGATGTATCAGTTAACAAGTAAAAATGTTACCTGGTGTTGGGATAAAACTGCACAAGATGAATTTGTAAGTTTAAAAGAGGCGCTTCTTGCTGCGCCAATGCTACACCATCCCGATTTAACAAAAGATTTTTGTATCTCCACAGACAGTTCCAAATTTGGTCTTGGTGTTCATGTTTTCCAAGAATGTGAAGAAAACGGCGTCGTAGTACAAAACACAATAGCATTTGCCAGCCGCGTTTTGTCAAAATCAGAACGCAACGACTCAGTCACTGAGATGGAAGCGTTAGCTGTGGTATGGGCCTTTGTCAAATTTCGTTTTCTTTTTTATGGCAGACACACAAAAGTGTATACCGACCATCGTGCCCTCCAATTCTTAATGACTGCAAGATTGAATCACGATCGACTTAGACGTTGGGCTTTGACCTTGCAGGAATTTAATTTCACTATCATTCACATCCCTGGTAAGGAAAACATTGTAGCCGGCGCTCTGTCCCGTTCGCCCGTTGGACTTGTGAAGGCGACGGAAGAATCCTACCCGGAAAACAATTTTAGTATCTTCTACATTCAAAAGGTGGCTTTTGAAAATTACATCTCTGCTACGCTCACTGACATAGCGAAGGAATAAGATAGAGATCCTGTTTGGAAGGATATTAAAACAAAGTGGCACAATAAACATTATGTATCAATTAGGCAATTTTACACCGTTAGTAATGGTATTCTTTTCAAACGCAGATCACCTGATAGTGAGTTGTGGACGGTGTGCATCCCGGAAGATTCTGTGAATAAATTAATTTGGTACACACATTTAAGTTTTGGCCACTATGGCGCCAAGAAATGCTTTGATAAATTACGGGACACGTGTTATTTCATTAACATGGAAAAGCGGATTCGCAATGTTCTTTCGAGATGCAAACTGTGTCAAAAGGCAAAACCTCCAACTGTTTCACATTCGGCTCCATTGTTTCCGATAATCCCCTCTAAATTGAAACAGCTTGCTGCCGTCGATTTATTTGGCCCATTGCCAAGAACTGATAATGGACATTCCTTTGTATTCGTCGGAGTCGAACTAACGTCAAAATTTGTATCTTTTGTTCCTCTTCGCCGTGCCACGGCAAGATCTGTTTCAACTGCATTTGAGAAATATTTTCTAAAAGAAGTTGATCATGTAGATCAGGTTATATCCGATAACGGACCAAATTCCGATCGCAGCATTAGGTACGCATGTTGGGACGTCGAAAGATCAAACCAGTATTTATCTCGTTGTATCACGCTTCTTCCAATCCCTGTGAGCGCATTATGAAAGAACTTGGAAAGCTGTGCAGATTGTATTGCTATCGCCGACATAATTCCTGGGACAGATATCTTCACTTATTCCAAAATATACTAAATGAGCTGCCAAATGACTCCACATCTCTGCCACCGATTTTAGGGCTAAAGAATAAGCAACCGCCTGATCGTATTAAAGAACTTGTACCTTTCCCCAAACGTAGGCGTTTACGTCATAATGCGATAATTGATCTGGCTCTGGCCAACATCAAAAGAGCAGCCGACAAGAGAAAAAGTTTACAACGGCATGTCAATATCAAACATCTATATGTAGGCCAAGAAGTCTTAATTAAATCCCACCACCTTTCTCACAAAGGTAAATCACTTATACATAATTTTTTTGTGCTGTACAACGGACCATATCGCATAAGACGCATTATTCACGACAACGTCGTGGAAGTCGAGACTCTGAGGACACGCAAGTCAAAAGGTATACATCATGTCTCTAACATCAAACACTTTAAGGAATGAACTTTAGGGGGTAGAGAATCCACCAATCTATGATGGATACACCAACTGGCGATTGGTGCCCTTTCTCGAGCTGGGTGCTACTATTTCTTCTAATTTCCGTAGTGCACTCTCTCTCTCGCAGCTATTCTGTTTAGTATGTAAGTATATATTTTTCTCTTGCACTATCCTTGCACAGGATACCGTGCCTACGTGTGCGGTTCCTGCAGGGGGATGCTTGTTCTCTGTTGGTCGAGCTGATGTCTACGAGATTACGAGAGTAACTCGGGCGACCGATCCTTGATTGTCGTGAGTACACTCGTGTTCTCTCGATAATCCATTTTTAGTCCGGGGCAAGTCCTGGAGATAAATTAAATTGGTCCCAATCCCCGGTTCTGACCAAGGTTTTCGGGAGGTTTTCCTTGGTTGTAAGGCGTATGCCGGAACTGGTAAGCCCCTCCCACTTATTCCCAATTGGGATCCCCCTTTGCCCCACTATCAGCTGGTCTGATAATTGGCTGAATAGAACCGCGACTCTTTATGGGCCGGATCTCAAACAGTCCGCTCCACTCCTCGGAGTGGAGAATGAAAAGAATAAGTTTTTTTTTTATTTTTTTTTATTATCCTAGTTTAAGCACAACCTCTTGGTACTAATTATAATTACTATGACCAGATGGCAGAAAACATTTCTTGGATTTTTGCTAATAAATTACTATTTTTCAGATACCAAACCTTTTTTGTTGTAATGTCAATTGTATTACATTAATCACTGTACAGAAGGTAAACCCAAGGTAAATAAAATTCCAACGGTACAAAAAGAAAAACAACTTACAGCATAAATTGCATGGAGGTATACAGTACAAAAAAACCACGGAAAATAAGGTAAAGATATGTATATAGTAAAATGAAGGGTAAGATACATCCACAACTAGAAAACTGAGGTAAAGAAATGACAAAGAAGCCACAGGTGAAGTATGTTGTTGTTATGTAGATGAAGGAGCATAGAAGAAGTTAATTAACATAAAGAAGCTAATAAATATTGCCGCGAGAGTCCACGAACACCAACTGCCGGCGTGGCGCAGGGGATAGCGTCACGGACTGCAGAGCGGAAGGTCGCCGGTTCAATCCCGCCCACCGGCAAAAATTTATTTCTTTGTAATTTACAGTCACCTGCTGATGAGTTCAGTCGACCTATGGAAAGAAGCCCATCGCCGTACCCTAGACGAGGTCGCTCCCCGACGTGCCGCAGCCGTTCACCGTCGCCGTACAGAGGTACCAGCCGCTCCCCTAGCCGCCGCGCCCAGGAAAAGTAAGCGAGGCGACCATCTACGGAGGTGAGGCCGCCGCAGATGAAAATCCTCCATGGACGACAGTCGCTAAGATGTCGGGAAATCTCATCGACGTCATAATCGACGGCCAACCTGTCCGGGCACTTGTTGATTCAGGAGCGTCTTTTTCTGTATTATCTGATAATTACCGCCGCACACTAAAGAAGACAATGTTCTGTGATACGGGGGCAACTGTGCTGAAGGTCGTGAATGGAAAGTACGTCCATCCAGCAGGAACTTGTGTCGCAAGAATAACCATCAACAACAGGACGCAGCCGTTTGAATTTGTCGTGTTAACAGAATGTGGTCACAATGTCATCCTCGGATGGAACTTCCTTCAGGCATCCCAAGCTATCATTGACTGTGGAAGATCTGAGTTGCAAATTGAAGAAGTTGTTCCGCCAGATACACGCAATACAGAATTTTCTGGGAAATTATTTGTCGTTGACAATGTGACGATACCGCCATTGACAATGAGAAGAGTTGCAGTCAGAAACACAGATGACTGGTTGAACTGTGAAGTTCTTGTTGATAGTAAAAAGTTTATCAGGCTCACAAAAGAAATTTACATACCAGCGGCTGTCATAAGCATTACCGGTGGTCAAGGAGAGATTTGGATCACAAATTGTCACGAGCAGTCACAACTTATCCCCAAGGGAATGTGTATCAGGACAGCTGAACCAATCCAGGACGGTGAGCTCAACGTCATCAATGAAGACCCACGCTGTGCTGTTAGTACAGACAACACCCTGGAGGAAACAACAGTGGAACTGCCAATAGGGCCTGGACTGACCAAGGAACAATGCCAGCGGGTGTTAGGTATACTACGCCAATTTTCGGGTGCATTCACACCTCAGCAGGGGAAAAGTCAGACGAAACGACCCACGATAAAGCACCGTATCAATACTGGGGATCATCCGCCAATTAACCAGCGTTCGTATAGAGTGTCGCCAGCTGAAAGACGGATAATTCGGGAGGAAGTGGAGAAGATGTTGCGAGATGACATTATTCAACCTTCGGAGAGTCCTTGGTCGTCTCCGGTGGTCCTCGTAAAGAAGAAGGAAGGCACGTGGCGATTCTGTGTCGACTATCGGCGGCTGAACAGTATCACAAAGAAAGATGTCTACCCATTGCCGCGTATTGATGACACCTTAGTCTGCTTGAAAGGAGCTACATTTCTTCTCAACTATGGACATGCAGACAGGTTACTGGCAAATCGAGGTTGACGAAGCTGACAGGGAGAAGACGGCTTTTATTACACCTGACGGTCTCTATGAATTTAAAGTAATGCCATTTGGATTATGTAATGCTCCAGCCACATTCGAACGCATGATGGACAACTTGCTTCGACACCTTAAGTGGACAACGTGTCTCTACTATTTAGATGACATTGTCGTTTTCTTGGAAACATTTGAAGAACATCTGAGTCGCCTGTCAACTGTGTTGAAGTGTGTTCAGGCTGCAGGTCTCCGCCTCACTCCAAAGAAGTGCCTCTTCGTCGCCAAAGAGATAAAAATCCTGGGGCACCTAGTCAACGGAGATGGTGTCCGTCCTGATCCAGATAAAGTAAGGGCAGTCACAGAATTTCCAACTCCTCAGCACATTCGTGATGTGAGAAGTTTTCTCGGTCTGTGCTCATACTACCAACGTTTCATAAAAGGATTTTGTAACAAGGCACGGAGACGCCAAATTTTACTGGGATGAGACAAAAGAAAGAGCTTTCTGGGCACTTAAGGAGGCTCTAACTTCCGCACCAGTGCTAGCCTTGTACGACGAGAATGCAGAAACGGAACTTCACACAGACGCCAGTGGTTATGGGATTGGTGCAGTGCTTGTACAAGTTCAGGAAGGTGCTGAAAAAGTGATAGCCTATGCGTCAAGAGTACTGTCAAAGTCCGAGATAAACTACTCTACAACTGAAAAAGAATGTCTCGCAGTTATCTGGGCTATCAACAAGTATCGGCCGTATTTATACGGTCAACCATTCACCATCATGACAGACCACCATTCTTTGTGTTGGCTGCCTAGCTTGAGGGATCCATCAGGTCGACTAGCAAGATGGGCCCTAAGACTCCAAGAGTACGATGTCACAGTGGTATTCAAGAACGGGCGCAAACACAAGGATGCCGACTGTATTTCGAGGAATCCATTAGTGGAACACAACAGCATTAATGAAATTTCAGCTCTCACTGAATTAGATGACCTTACAGCTGAACAGAGAGAAGATCCAACACTGCTAAAAACGATAGAGGCCTTGGAGAAAGGAGAACCGACCAATGGAGAGTTCCAACTTATAAACAGAACATTGTACAAGAGCAACTACGATCCACTGGGCCCCAAATGGCTACTTGTTGTTCCAGCTCATCTCCAGCCAGCTATTCTCAAATATTTCCATGATGCTCCAATATCCGGTCATCTGGGATTCGTGAAGACCATAGACAGAATCAGACGCAGGTATTACTGGAAAGGTCTCTACCGATCAGTCAAGCACTATGTGAGTCACTGTAAAGAGTGTCAGCGACGGAAACATGTGCCGCATTTACCTCCAGGACATCTCGTACCGATTCCGCCGGCAGCAGCTCCATTCCATCAAGTTGGAATCGATCTTTTAGGGAGGTTCCCGAAGTCGACAACCGCTAACCGTTGGATAATACTCGGCACTGATTACCTTACACGCTACGCTGTCACCAAACCTGTGCCGACTGCAGAAGCTCCAGAGATCGCAAAATTCTATGTAGAAGACATTATTTTGAAGCATGGAGCACCACGTATCATGATATCTGATGGTGGAAAGGTATTCCAGTCAAAACTAGTATCAGAGGTAATGTCACGGTGCAACATTGTCAACAAAATGACAACTGCATACCATCCTCAGACAAATGGTCTTACGGAACGTTTTAACAAAACGTTACCCGACATGCTGTCGATGTACGTCGACGTTGAGCAGAAGGATTGGGATACAATTCTGCCAGTCGTGACATTTGCTTACAATACCGCAAGACAAGACACCACAGGCTTCACTCCGTTTTTCCTGCTCCATGGCCGTGAAGCTGAGACGACAATGGATACACTGTTCCCGTTCCAACCGGACGACACTCAGGATGACTATGTTAAACAGCTCATCACCAGGGTCGAAGAAGCAAGACAGCTGGCTCGCATACGGACACTGAACGCCCAGGAGAAGGACCGTCAGCGGTATAACGACAAGCAACGACCTGTTGTGTACAGCGCAGGAGATCTGGTATGGATTTTTACCCCTGTACGGAAGGTTGGACTGTCAGAAAAGTTATTGAAGCGATACTTTGGTCCGTATCGTGTCATACGCCACCTGTCAGACGTCACATACGAAGTTGAGGATTATGAGCCGTCGTCGAACGTCAAAAACGAAGAGACATTGTTCACATCCTGCGCATGAAGCCTTACTACGATCCTGAAGAGCAGGTAGACGACAATGGCTTCTTGTTCAAGGACTTTAAGGACGGTAACGGTCCTGATGAAGCCACGACAGGAACGTCTGTCGTCGATAATTGCGGGAAGGATTCTCTTGAACTGTCATACAGAGGACCCATGACACGGTCAAGATCCAGGACATTGCAGCTGGCTCCACAGGGATCATAACAGCGGGTCGCTGTTTTTGCAGGAGAGGAAGCAATGCCACGAGAGTCCACGAACACCGACTGCCGGTGTGGCGCAGGGGATAGCGTCACTGACTGCGGAGCAGAAGGTCGCCGGTTCAATCCCGCCCACCGGCAAAAAATTATTTCTTTGTAATTTACAGTTCCAGATGGTTCTATATTTTTCTTATGTTCACTTGTAAATTCTACTTGTTTCTTATGTTAACTGTTCTTCTAATTTCTGGTAAATTCTGTCTGTGTATAAATAGCAGAGCACTCTGCCCGAGAGGCAGTCAGTGCTGCGTGTACGTTGAGTTCGTAATAAACGTGCTTTCAGTATAAGTGCTGTGTTTAGTTGCCTTCGAAGTCAAGCCTACTTCCATTGCAACGTGACAATATGTCTAATAATTAATATAAAGTGTATGCACTAATGAAGTTTTATTGAAGGTTGAGATATTTTCAGGTGATTAAGGAAGTATGGTGGAGATTGAATTTTTTATTGTCATTTTGTCTCAGTGATGTTGTGTGCATGTAACTAATGGACTTTAACCCTGTAACAAAGATTTTCAGATAACTGAGGAACCAAGATGTGGATGTTTGTTTCAGTAATTACATTATGTAATAATCATTATACCAATTGAAGTATCTTTGCAGATATATCTCCACAACAGCTGATATTTTCTAACATCTCTTGCGTAAATTTTGACAACTTTGCAGGTATTTTATGTAGCAACAAAATGAGCTACCAATAGTATTTAATTAAAATTGTCTTTACTGTACAGGGTAGCAGCAGTTAAAGCAACGATAAAAAATATTTCATTTATTAAATTGTGTGCCATAGGCATCTTTCTTAACTAATGTGCTTGAATTTGCCTTACCCTTTTTCAGGAATATGTACTTTGGCTATTTGCTACATTATACTTACTGATACAATATTGACGAAATGAAATGACAATCTTGTGCCACCAATGTGGATCACTATTGAAATTTATGTTAAGAAAAATGTGGTAATCCCACAGTGATTCAGTATACTTGTACATACGTATCTATGTTCTCTAATATGTTGTGCTATATGGATCATAAAACTTTGTCTTACATATGTAACATGAGACTTTACTAGTATATTTCGGTATCTAACGGTATCTTTGGAACAAGTGAGTCTCCACAACACTGTACACATACTTGTAAGATAATCATTTCATATGTAACTTTAGAATAGCATTCGTAGAAACTATCTGAGTATATAAGAACTATTTCCTCTGATTGTGATTACATACTTTATATTCGGTAAAGTAACATGTACCTTACTAAGTTGTTGTTGATTAACAGACTGCAGAGAATGCATGTGACAAATTTAAGTGCAAATAGCACGTGAGCCATTTCTGCTTGCCTAAACAAAAATTATATTTTTCATATTTTGAGGATATATGTAAAATATCATAATGGACGTGTCTCTTCCAGCTGACGAGGAGATACCACTATAAAATTTCTAATATTGGCTTTGATATATATGTTTCATGTTTCTGGACACGCATGGGAGCTGGCACTACACGCACGTAATCTGACAAAAAGTTGACCAGTTGCCATACTGGTTACGATGATGGAACTTGGAGAACTGAGTCTGGGGGGAAGCCTGCGGCAAAAACATTCCACATTCCCGGTACCTGCTCAGCCACAATCTTGAGAATCTGTGGGTCAACACGGGAGAAGCTGGAGTTCAAGACATCCCATTCCCGGACCTTTGACCGCAGATGAGCATTCTATCCATCATGTCGTCACAAATGTGATTAGTGTGTGTATGTAAAATTGGTGATGCGTGTGACATTTAAGTGCCGCCATTCACGTAATTTCTCCCATTGCAAACGTTGTCCATAATAAAGTGTTCTGATAGGTTCTTTCCATTCAAACAACCAAAAACATTTATGTGTTGTGCTAGTAGAACAGCCATATAAATTTTCATTTTTCATTTAATCATCATGTGCTGGCAGGACAGCCATATAAATTTTATTGTTCACTAAACTACATGATATGGTGGAAGGACAGCCATATAAATTGTCATTGATCCTCTAACCGTCCATGAACAGACTATGTAACCATATATGAAGTATCTGCCAACCTTGTAGGCAAATCTTTTAATTCTTTTGTAAGCACTATGTAACTGTTAGGATATTTTTTGTAATTTTCTTTACAAGTGATCAAACTTTGAATAATGATGTATATAAATGTAATCTTAATATAATTGTACGTAAATGTAACCCATTTCTATTGAATTTGATACTCAAGATGTACAGCATCAACTGACTTATGATCTTAAAAAAATTAAGACTAAACCCTCAATTGGTTTACTTATGTAAATTGTTCTACCACTGATGTATGTTGAGCACTGATATACTAATCATTGGTGTAAATCATGCCATAATGTACGAACTTTGTAAGCTTTATGTCACACCAGTATTCACATGTAAAGACCAATGAGAACTGAGATTCTTTCAGCTGTGTCCACTAAATATGTTTATGTACCTATACAGATGACTTTCGTATCATATTGATTGTTAACTGAACTCTTTAATTAATCATTTTAAAGAACAATGTACAAACTTTGCGAACATAATGATTATACAAATGGGTTGATGATGTGTTTTGTCCTGTTTAAGAATTTCTTGGCTAGCTGATGCTATCTCGTCAGCATCATCCACCCTGCAAAATTCTTTTCCCGTAGGGGAGGGGTGATGAAAGGAGTACGCAATATAATTTTCACATAATTTTTGCCTGTCATAGAGCATTGAGCATGTTTTGTTACAAAAATCTAAGCTACAATTCTATAGAAAACAAATTTGTGTAATATTTTGTACCATTCCACTAATCGATATAAGATACTGTACTCATTTTCATATCTTTGCAGTCAAGCAAAGACTTTGTTTTATCTTTGGAGTGTGTCTTGCACTCACAGTTGTTGCGTTTAAAGAGTCGAGGTGTGACCTTCGTGTAGAGAGGAGTCGGTGTGTGACCTTCGTGCAGGATAGTTGATGTAGAGGTAGTCGTGAAACTGTCGGGTTATTCTGCATATGTGTTAGACTCGAAGAGTAAAAATTCAGTTTTCAAGAGTCGCAGCCAAGTCTGCAGATTGAAAATTTTGTATGGAAATTTACGTATCAAATAAGGTAAACTTGTATTTTTCTATTGTTATGTATGGTAGCCTGTATGTAGCCTATTTTGTAGTTGGTGTTTGTCCTTTTTGCTAATGAATACTGTTTAATTCAGCTCACATTTATCATTTATCCCTGAGTCATTTTACCAGTTCCTCATTCCTTTCACCAATTTGAATTGCTATCCGTTTTGATCATTGTTTCTTATGATAGAGTTGCATAATTATTGTGTTTGTGAATCTGTATGCTAATTAGAACAGTTCAGTGTAGGCTTTTTGTGATGATCAGTTGGTCTACTAATGAGAGCAGGAAGTAGTTTGTTCATAATTGCAGTCAGGATCATAGTTAAAGATTTTCTCAGTCTCAATGAAAGTTCAGATTATTAAGTTAGTTAATGTTAGTAACAGTTAAAGTGATTTGTCTGATCAGAAGAGAAGTAGATCCCGTAAAGAGATGAGACATATTTGCAGTGTGTGATACTTGAAATCTTTACCAGATTTGTAGAACATTTTTTATTACATTGAATCTGTATGGTAATTGTTGTACAAATAGGCACATTATCAATTGCAGTGATCTTGATATCCAATTAATATCAAATATCCTTGTTTGGCATCCTGTTAATTCAAGGAGCAAAATTATCGCTGTAGTAGCACTTTCTGTTCGCTCTCGCAGTCTAATTGTACATGTATAGTCTGGCTGCTGGTATATGGTGCACGCTAATAGATCTGAACATTTCTTTTGCTCACATTGTTTTTTCACACACGAGATTAATGTGTAGACCAATTACGAGTTTAATTACTGTTGACTTATTAACAACTGTACAATTTAAAGTGTTATCCGTTGCGCATCAAACTAAACCACATTTATGTAAGATCATTGCATCCCATGTCAGTTGCAATTTATTCTAACAGGGCAAAGGAAGTTACTAAGTCTCGTTGCTTAGTAAAATTATTTTGTTACCAAAACCACAACGGAACATTTATTTGGGAATTTTAGCGGGGACGGTCTCTTAACAAAAACAGTGACACACCCGCCCCACAAACACATACTACTTTCCATTTCAAACAAACACACACCACTTTTAGCGTTAACTAATCTCTCTGTGATAGTTCCCAATCGGATGAGAAGTATCTCGATCAAACACACTAGCAACAACGCCAACCGTACAGTGTCCTCCCAATAGAGATAAACTGTAAGTCGCTGTATACACCACACAGTTGCTCCGACGGCAACGGTCAGGATCCCACGTCAAAGTGCTCGCACCAGAGTGAGACTCGGTGTATATCCGCCAGGGTGCGTCTCTCTTGCTGAACCAATCAGGTGGCTTCTTACAAATACGTGCCGGAACTGTCCGGCCAATGAGAAGGCGTGTCTCATCTGCACAAGGCGTATGCCCAGAGTGTGGCGTCACCTGCTTTAAAAGTTTCACCAGACTGCGTGGAACATTTGCTACGTCACCTGCCACGTCACTGCCTCGCGCTGCCACGCTGGCACATTTTCTTTTCTTTTCTTTTCTTTTTTTTGTTGTCTCGTCGGCTGGAGCCCGCCTTTCTGTCGTAAAACTGCGTCACGGCCCTCACCCTTCCTACTGTCATATATTGATTTTACTGTCGGAATTGTTGAGAGGCTGTGTGAGCCACAGAGACACACTCCAGGCTGAGAAATAGAGACCATTGCAGATAACAGACTAAAACAGACACGTATATCTTACGGGATGTAGGCACTAAAGAAATCTCCTAGCGAACTGCTGATGCCCTCGGCCACCGTCCCAGGGTGGAGGTTACCTTTCGGAGAAGATGGGCGTAACTTCATATAGCGTCTAGACGCTGTTGTAAGACGTTACATTAGTACTTGGTACGTTTTAATGTACTTAGCAAAGTTGATACCAGTCACTTGGGAACAGCAACGTCAGTGGTTCCACGAGGCTAGAGTGAGAGGGTAAAGAAGAAAAACTGCAAGTTAGCAGCTCCCCTGAGGCGTAGCCTAAGGCGGAGCCTAAGGTGTGGCCAACTGACGTAAAACGTTGTTGTTGCGCATACTGGGTAGCGTCGTGACGTTTTACTTTCAGCTGAACAATGTTGCTACCGAGTATGGATTTTGTTAGTGAACAAACAAGCCACCTCCCCACCCGGGGAATGGCAGAAGGGACAGGGCTGAAACGTGGTTCGCTAGAGGACTCAGAGAGAGGGCAAGCCACAATTTAGAGCGTTTGAACCAAGCAGCGGCCAATAGGAAATTGTTAACTGTCGGAAAGTGGGGAAAAGAGGTGCGCCCACACCGGCCGTTAAAACCCCCGGTTTTTGGATGAAGAGGGGAGTTCTCAGTCAGACGAGTCGGGCGCCAGCCCGTGACTATCGCCGTCGGCCTCGGGGTGCTCCACGACAGTCTGTTTCTCGCGGGGCGTGCGTCTGTCTAGGGGATGCTGCTAGGGAACGTAATTACTGGCTTCTGTTGTGGCAAACGATTTCTACTTCTTGTTTTTTTAAAAATAACTAACCTCATTGTAGTAGATTTAGTATGGGATGCAATAAATTCAATGCAAGGTACCTAGGAGCTCCATAAAGTTTCCGAAACAAGTATCCTCTCGAGTCCCGAAATCCGCATCTCTAGTAGATGCCTGTACTGTCTCTCTGCAATCACTCCTTTCCGCTCGGGATATGCAGACTGACCTTGCTACCTCTTCCCTCTTTCCTATGTAGGACACGACACTACCATGAAAAATTAAGCCGTTCGCCCTGTTGTCTAATAAGCGCCAAACTCGTATTTGTTTAGTCGCTAATTATGACATGACTCCACGTGCTTGAAATCGGGGCCGTCTTAAGCCCAGCAGGGGCCCTGGGCACTCAGTGTTTTGGGGCCCTTAAAAAAGCTAAATGATTGCATTAGCATGGTGTACATTTATTTACTGACTTAATTGTTTAAAATAATACCAACAAAATACTAGGGATTAGTTCCACAAATTAGTATTGCATTCAGATTAATGATTTCTTTAAAGATTTACAGAGTACAAAATATACAATTTTTGGAGTATGTTTCTTTCTATGCAATGACTGGCACACAGATTATGGAACCCTGCAACAAAACAGAATTTTCCTTCGAATGAACTCATCAGAATTATGCACATTTGTTTAGTGAATTTAATTGTTATTATGGTTAGAGGTACACAAATGAAATAGTAGTGATTACTGTTTTGCAAATTGGACTTACGTTGCTGTTAAAGGTTTCTTTCGGGATTTCTGAAATGCTAAATCTTCTGTTCTGCCTTGAAAGCCCAACTGTTGAAGGACGTCACTTTCTATGTACAAGATTGACAAATTAGTCGTTACTGTAGCATAGTCGTTCGTAATTCATTTTTTATTCTCTTTAACTGGGAAGATGAACGCTCTCCACTGCAATTGGTTATTATTAGACAAAAGAAATATCCGGGTAACAACTTCTACATTTGGAAAGGTTTCTTCTATTTACCTGCTTTTATTAAAGAATGTAAGGATTATATACTTAGTTCTGGAAAATCATTTGGAATGTTTTTCAAATATTGTATTAAATGAAAACATTCTGATATGAGGTCATCAGCATTAACGCCAGCTTGATAAAATTCTGCGAAATCTTTGCACCTGTTTCTCAACTGTTCAGAATCGATTTGTTTCAACTAAGAAAGGAAACTAAAATATTTGCTAACTTTCTCCTATGCTTCTGAATGTCGCTTCAACTTAGAATCCAAAGTGTCGGTTATAGGCAGGAAAACTTCTACTGTGAATTTTTCTTTGACACTCAGCTGGACAGTCTGACAGATCTTCGTAGAAAGTGGTATGCTTGCTGCAAATTCTCGTTCTTTGGGAATTACCCGTGTGGTCAACACCTGGATTCATACTGATCGAATCTACTGCGTGCAGAACTGATGAAATGGGAAATAGATGCAAAAAGTTTTGTTGCGAAGTCTGTTGTGACGGTACTACTTTTTGAAGTTACATTTGTGTTGATGATGGTCCTCAAAAGGTCATCCAATATCTCCGTTAGGAGAATGGCCCCGAGTTTTTCCGTTTTCTTGTAAAGGCTTTGAGTTTCATTCATTGTTTACGCTGGCTGATCAGTGTTATGCAAAGCAAAGAGCGCCAGCACGATCAGACCACCTGGTTTCAGACAGGGACTTCAGAACTTTATTTGCACCTAAACATTCTTTACAAACTTTCCATCGATTGTTCGAAGCAGAAAAAAGGTGAACAATTTTTGGACAAACTGGAAATATGCCACTGTTTCAGAAACACATGCAGCCGCCTGCACACCACTAAATTTAGTGAATGTGTGGCACATGGCACAAAAGCAGCCAATTCACGTTCTTCTTTTACTCTTTCCTGAATACCTGAATATCCATATTTGCTGCATTATCATAGCTAAGTCCGCGGCAATCTTTTATTGAAATGTCAAAGCTATCCAAAAACTTCATAACAGTATCTTCTATATTTTGAGCATTATGCTCCTCCATAGGCAGAAATTTCAAAAATCTCTCAACAGGCTGGCCAACTTTTACAGACCGAACGATGAAAATTAGCTGGTCAAGATGGGAGAGATCTGGCGAGGAAGCCAGGCTTATTGTATGGAACTTGGCTGTTTTTAATTCTTTGACAGTCGTCGTTAACACATTCTGACCAATTACATCAATACATTCCATACAAATATTTGAAGATAAATATGATGTATTTCCTTTGCCACGACTGCTATATTTTCGTATATGATCAGCAAGAATAGCATCAAATTCGTTTATTAAATCCAAGCATCCCAAATAATTTCCATTGCTATCAGACACCAAAATATAATTTTCTCCACGAAACCCTAGTCCCCTTGACGCCACAAATTACACAACTGCAACAGTTCTTTTAAATATACTCCTCCAATAGTTGACCTCAGCATTAAACCGGGAAAGCAATCCAGTGTCAACAATTCTGCTTATTGCAACATAATTCACCATTGATCCCCCGTGCTGTAAGCTGTTCTCGCGCTCCTTTACTTTGTGCTAAGGGGAGGCCGCACCAGTCTGCTTCAGACCCTTCTAGTTATCCAAGTTCATGTCTTGCTGCTTCCATATGTTACAGATTTGTATCTGATTAAATGGTCCTTGCACGAATCAAATAAATAAATAATATAAATACAAAACTAAAAAGCTGTCATAATAGCGTGGCATTGCAGTCTCCACGAGTTGGTGCAGGTCGGGTTCTGCATAATCAGATACGAGATATTGTGTATAACGTAATTAAGTTTATGTCGTAAGATGTAAAAGTCAGGATGAAACCGCATAAAAGCTTCTCTTGATAAAGTTCAAGCCACTACTGGGGTTTCACTTGGGACTATAAGAAGAGTAAAGGAAGTGGGAGAGAAAGTGGCTGACGGTAGCTGAATTTTTTCTTACTTCAGGAAAAAAGCGAAGTAAAAAGGAGAGTTCTTACATTTGTGCAGATACTGACACGCAACTTCCACATGACAAGCAGCGTCCCACAACAAAGTCACTTTTCCTGGAACAAGAGAAAATACGTCTTTTAAGTGAAATACCTTCTCGACAAGTTATCATTTTTTTAATGCCCATCTATTGAAATCTTAGTATAAGTAACACTTCAGTTATTAACCCGCTGTGCTCAAAGCAACAAAAAATGGTACTGTGGTTGTGAAACTTTGCATGTATGTAGTAAATGCAATGACTAAAGTCAAATAAAAATACGCTGTGAACAGGGTACGTATATCGTATATATCAATGACACAAATTTGGGCAGTTCACGTACTACACCCTGTGAGTGTAGTACAATGTCTAATTAGAGCACTCGTAGGTAAGAAAACCTAATTTACTTCCAATAGTCACACACATTTTATAAATGCGTTAATAAAAATTGATCGAAATGTTCCTGCACCAAATTATTGCATTTCATTAAATGTAGTAGTTCTCGTGCTAAATCAATTTTTAATTTTCATATTCGGAGCTAAAAGCGAAGACTAATGAAGAGACGAATGCTGCAAATTTTTCAAGTCAGTTGCCTTATACTATCTGACTGAGGTACACTCAAATAACTGTTACACAGGGACGAACATATATATTATACTCACACACACACACACACATACATATATATATATATATATATATATATATATATATATATATATATATATATATATATATATATATACACAGGGTGTTTCACTAAGTGTTTGCCTCCGTAACTTATAAAATAATAGGTGTTGGGAAACTTTAATGTGGTAGGTCAACACAAGAAATGTTACACTTTCTGTGGAGCTATGAACATAGTTTATTGTATCATTTTCCACAGAGTAACAGCACAAAGATATAATTGTTTTAATGGAACAATAGTTTTTTTTCTATCGTGCATAGGAATCGTTGAAACCAGCTGCGTCCAAATCAATTTAAACTACATTCCTCTCACTGTTAATTTGTGAGCTACAACCCTTCAAAGTTTCAGGGGCAGATACCACACACTGTACATAATACATGGCTGTGTGGTGGGTGATGGATGTTATGGCGGTGGGAAGTTGATTTACATGAGATGTTCAAATGTGTGCCCATGTTCCTCAATGCATAATGCAATGTGCCGTCTTAAGGATCTACGGATGAGATGTAACATCGCCGGTGTGACGGAGCGACATGCGTCCTCGATGCGCCGTTTTAGATCATCTGGGGATGTGGGCTCTGTGACATAAGCACGATCCTTTAGATATCCCCACAAAAAAATTTACTGGTGTTAAATTGGGCGACCTTGCGGGCCATGAATGAGGACCATGGCGCCCCAACCATCTTCCTGCAAACCTGTTGTTCAGTTCTTCCACAACAGCACGCGCAGAATGGGCTGGGTGACTATCGTGCTGCATCCACATATGGACTCTCGTGTGTAGACACACATGTTCAAGGAGACCACCCAAACTGTCGGCTATAAAAGCGTGATATAACTCACCTGTCAGTGTACCTGGGAAGTAGTGTGGACCAATGATTTCATCCCCAAGGATTCCACACCACACGTTAATAGACCACCTACGTTGACGGTCGACAGGTCGTACCCACCGAGGATTGTCTGCGTCCCAGTAGTGCATGTTATGGCGGTTAACTGCACCGTAATTTGTGAACGTGTACTCATCAGAGAACATAACACTTTGTAAAGAATCCAGCATGAAATTACGCATGGCCCACTCACAGAATGTCACTCTTTCATGGAAATCGTTCCCATGCAGCTCCTGGTTCAGTGACAGGCGGTACGGTTGAAACCTGTGGCCGTGTACTATAAGGCACACAGATGTGAGACTGACACCAGCGACTGCAGCAACGGCTCGTAAGCTGACATGAGGATCGTGGTGTAGTGCAGCTAAAAGAAACACCTCCGTCTCCTCACTTCTTGCAGGTCTTTGTCTGTTACTGCAGCGCATTACCAAGCTGCCTGAAGTCGTTGTTCGGCACCTAATAACGTAATGGCTTTCGGGGCTCTTCGCCTAGGATATCTCACGGCATACGCCGTGGCTGCTTCAGTGGCATCGTGTCGGCACTCGCCGAGCATCAGCAACATGTCAACGTACTCGTTCGTGTATGCCATCGTCATCCGATGTCAGCAACTGTGGTATATTGAGCCCTGGTTGTTTGTGTGGCTCCAACTGTCGGATATACGGCTGTGTGCGGCGACAGTCGGCAGTCTAACAGCGCATCGAGGGAGCTTCTCGCTTCGTGACACCGGCGACGTTACAACTCGGCCGCACCACATTTAGAAGGTGTATTGCATTATTGGGTTTGAAGGGTTGTAGCTCCCAAACTAACAGTGATAGGAATGTAGTTTTAATTGATTTGGGCGCAGCTGGTTACAACGAATCCAATGCACGATAGAAAAAACTATCTTTCCATTTAAAAATTATATCTTTGTGCTGTAACTCTTTGGAAAATGATACAATAAACTATGTTCAGAAAGTGTAATATCTCTTGTGTTGATCTACCACATTAAACTTCCTGAGGTTTGATTCCATTTCCTGGAGGTGCTCCACGACCACACAATGATGAACACACTAGATTTATTTCGCAGCGTTGGCCGTTAATGTTTCATTTAAAAAAAAAAAAAAACACAGATCGATTTGAATCACCTAGTCATCAACTTCAGTGTCCTTCAAACAAACATATGATTCTTGGCAGTTACTTTCAGGGCATTAATATGCTTGTTTGAAGGACACTGAAAATGATCACTAGGTGATTGAAATCAATCTGTAGTTTTTTTTTTAATAAATCATTAACGGCCAACGCTGCGAAATACTTCTGGTGTGTTTACAATTTCCCGTCACCTATTATTTTATAAGTTACAGAGGCAAACACACTTAGTGAAACACCTATATATATATATATAGTGTCTGTGTGTGTGTGTGTCCAGAACATAAACCGACAGACTCCATTGAGGTAGTTGACATTCGGTGTGAAAAACCAGCAAGTAATACATAGGGAGAAAGATGGAATCACAATGACATGCGGTGAAATCTCGTTTGTACATTTTTTAGGGGGATGCTAAAGTAAATAGAAAGACTTGCACCAGCCCAATGAGCCACTTACTCCACACCTGGAAACTGTCCTTTTTCATCGTTTGCGTTGCTCTCCAGGATTTCTTTTGCACTTCCTCAGTTACGTTGCATGGAAAGACATCATCTTTCATTTTTATGAAGAGTTTATTTTCGTGTGTTTATATATCGGAAATTACTGTACTCTAAAATATTGAGTTCACCCGTTACAAAAAGAGTCCAACTTCCAATAACTGGCTCTGCCATCGAATGCCACTGCTCCGTTGACTGTAGAGATGGGTCATTCGCGAACGAACGGGTGCAAATGAACGGTTCACAAGAGTGAACTGGTTACAAGGAACATTCACTTTGGCGGTCCCGTTCCAGCTCCAGGATGCCAGCACGGCGATTCCCATTTCGGTCGAACGTTGCAGTTGCAACTCAGTACCGAGCTATCGATTTTCTTCCCAACCACGGTGAAGCAGCTGGCTCATTGTTATGAAAGAAACAGCGATTTATACCGGTGCTTAATCGATTGTAGGTAATTAACTTTTGTAAAATGTGTATAACGGAGTTGGTTAGTACAGAGCCAGTACTGCATGGTTGCAATTGCGACTGTTATGAAAACCATACATATTGACACCTCGATAAAAAAGAAAAGGTGGACGGGTGGAAAGGTATGGTTGCAAAAAAGAAACGATCATCAGTGAACTAAGTTTAAAAAATGAACGGGTTTGCCCGTCTCTAGTGTACAGCACTATGTGATTGCTAGTCGTGTGAAGGCCGCAATTGGATACAAATGTTCCGCCAACTTATATCTGAAACAGACTGCTGCAGGTTCTGCTGCAACAGTGTCGCCGTGTGTTCTGTAGCTAATACAGTAATAACTACGATTTTGCATGCAGACAGCAAACCATGTCACTTGCCACACCAGATATGACATGTTTCGGTATAATTTTTTGTGTCTTAATAATGAATAGGTACAACAAAAATTCTCTAATTAATCATCTCGATTAGTACTATTCACTTCTGGGTCGAGATATGTTGGAACGCAATGTAAGGATGACCTGACTCCTTGCATATCCCTCCCCTTCTGTTTTAATTTTTGACTGTAGGTTTGTTAATGTTGAGGATGACAACAAAATCAGGCAAAAATTACCGACTTAGTTTGTGTACAGCTGTTCTTTACAAAATAATAAAACATTTTCTATTTACTATGCTATACAATTTTTTGTTGTTTATCAAGCAAAAGTTATTTTAGAAAGGTTTATTTTAGAAACGTTGCCATTACATGTATTTGTTTTTTAGAAATGACTTTAAATTTTTCATTAATTTTGTTAGTGTACAGCATGAGTGTACATGATATTTATTTAGTGTTTATTTTATTTAATTAACTCTGTATCAAGTCTGCAAGAGCTTGTTATGTTTTTTCCTCGTGATTTAATTTTGGTTCTTATTTACGTGTTTTTGTTATCAAAGGATGAGAAAGTTTCCTTATTCTATACTCCTCCAAAATTTTTAAATTTAAGTGTTTTTGTCAAATTACCACATAGCATAATAAATTTATATACTTTTATATGAAATTCGACACATGAGAAAAATATTATACACAAATTATGAGAAAAAACTTTACATGAAATTATTATACAAACATATCTTCAAAATTTAAGATAGTCTTTTTTGTCGCACTGCACTAGTTTTGTTATGTTATTGTTTTATCACACGGATTTTTATTGTTCTGTCGTGATCATTGTTCAAAACTGTTCATTGCAGGTGTAGATTGTCGGCTGCTTTCTTAGAGTGGTGTACGTTCATATGACTAGTACCTTAGCACACAATGCCAGGTTTTACTCGTTGGTGGGGAACAATATTGGCATTGTGCCTGTAGCTTGACAGCGATTGGCAACTGTCTATCATTGCTTTGCAGCAACATAGTTCTTCAGTCACACTAGGATCAGTGTCCTGAGGTAGAGGGTATGTTGAACTAGTGACTTATGTTGCTCATGTTGCATGATAGTATATAGTTAGTACCAGGCTCACTCAGTTTTTCTATGTAGATCTTCAATTGTTGAAATAATATTTGAAACGTGTCTTTGAGAAATGGCTAGTGTGATGACCACTTTACAACAACCATGGAAAGACATTTGTTGTTGGGTAGGAGACAAAGGAATCTTCATCTTCTATGTTCTGCTCTTCTCTCTTCACTTCTTTCGTCGGTTCTTTTCTTCTGGGCAAGGAATGGTGATTTAAAGCGGAAAAAGGATTTGGATCTTACTGGTTTTTTTTTTCATTATGAGTCGAGACAATTGGCGGTATCAGTTTCTCGTCGATTTGATGTGGACTAGCAACATAATTATTTTCCTTCTACTCTCATTTTTCAAGATTATGGTTGACATTTGGCGACGTCCTATAGCATGTTGTTCGAAGTCCCACCTGGATAAAGCCCTCTGCTTCTCCAGTGACATATTGGTCTTCTCGTTGTCTGCTGCCCTCGGCATAGCTCGACATGCTTGTACACACTCTTCTGATAGCTCTTCTTACTGCGTGGGATGCGGATGGGCTTTTGCTGCCTCTCCCCCGTGGTGTGTTGTGATGGACTATCTTTTACAAAATTATAAAAATTAAACGTATTCCATTATACAAAGCAACAAATTACTAAAAAAATTACTGACTTTTGTTTGAAAGAATATTTTTTCTCTCTAAATTCTTGAAATTTTATATCTTAATCTATGAACTTCATTCTTTTTAAAAATAGCCCTGAGTAGCATGTTGTTCTCATTTTCTTATTATATATGAAATTGCAATGTGAGAAAGGAGTTTGATCTCACTTTCTTTACTTATTCTTATTTAGTGTGTTATCACTGTGTTTTCACTCATTTTTTTATTTAGTCGGTTACCTTAACACGGTGTTTCCTCTTTTCGTGATTTTGGTACCAATTAACCTCTGCATACGCCCTACGTATATCCTCTAACTTGTCTCTGTCACCTTTCTGTATATCATCAATATCCTTTGTTATTTCTTGGTGGATATCCTCCAGTGTTTCTATCGAAAGTGTGTCAGGTTCTTCATATTTATATCTGGGAGATTTCTCCCACTCCTTACCTATCTGTGGATTTTGTCTGTGTGATTTGGCCTAAGTCATTTTTACTTGGTAAGGCTTGGACAAAATATAATATATTATTTACAGTTAAAAAACCTTGAGGTATACAAATTCGTACATCTCGTTCATTGATAAAATCTAATTTAATAATCATGTCTGTTGTTAATTTAGGAATAATAGTTATTTTCGAAGTCATGTCCTTGACAGTGGAAGGAAAGTCGTGTCTTGTATTTTACTTCCATCGCACTCCTCGCTAACGCACCAAATACTCTTACATTTCTAGTTCGTAATATAGGCAACTCTTTATTACACCTTTCATAAAAACTTTTTGAAATTGCAGTAACTTTACTTCCGCTATCTACATCTTCCGCTTGGCAAGTTATTTCACCAACTCTTACCTTAAGGATTGGTTGTATCACAGTAGTCGTGTCGATCTCTTTCTCCTGCATTAAGTCATAATCTATTGATTCATATCTTAATCTATGAATACTTAAGTCGTCCTTTTCTGTTTGTGTTTTGTGTTCTGACAAGTCCTTAAGTGGTATGGCTTGTGAAATATATGTGTTCCTTCGTTTTTCCTCTGACTCGTTTCTCTCCTTCCCACTAGCTTCTAAACATTCTCTTATGTATTGAAGTTCGATTTCATCATAATGACTGGCATTATACACATACGTTTTGTGTTGAGCCGGCCGCGGTGGCCAAGGGGACTGAGGCGCTCCAGTCTAGGTCTGCACGGCCACTATGGTCGGGGGTTTGAATCCCCCCTCGGGCATGGATATTTGTGCCGTCCTTAGGATTAGCTAGTGCATAAGTAGTTTGTAAGTTTAAGGACTGATGACCCCGTAGTTAAGTCCCATAGACTACAAACATTTGAACATTTTTTTTTTTTGTGTTGACTGTGTGTGTCAATCCCTGTCCCCTCTGTCTGGGTTTGTCTCTGGTCTTTACCCTGGTTGGCGTCATTGAATACGTCGACCAACCCTGCCAATAGCTCATCGTCTGTCTTTGCTACTGTGTTGGGAAGAGGTGGCGATTCGTCGTCATTCTCGGAAGCTGTCCAGTTAATGCTTTCTTCCTATGCTTTATACTGCTTCTATTGCTTGTGGACTTGTGTTTTTATTAGAACAATTTTTGTCAATTGTTTGATTGGAATTTATTTCACCTATTACTCTGCAGTGTACGTCCTGATGTGTGTGTGTGTGTGTGTGTGTGTGTGTGTGTGTTTGAGGTTGTTCTCTCTCTTGCCTACCCCCTTCCTTATTCCGTAGTCAATTTCTCCCCTTGCCAGGAGCTGATGGCCTGACCTCCACATCAGTTGACCTTGGTTGGTGTGTTCCTGCCTCTGCTGCCCTTTATTTCCTTGGAAATTACCTTGACCACTGTCTCGCCAATTTCCCTGTCTCACATCATTTCCTCTATCAAAATACCCTCGGTTATTTTGATTTCGGAAACCATATCCTCCTCGATTACTGAAACCATTACTATTTCTATTTCTAAATCCAGTATTTCGGTTTCCAAAGTTTCCGCCACTGGTCTGCCCTTCTGCATTACTGAAATGCTATTGCTATTGCTGTATTGTTGTATTCTTGTGTTGTTGTTGTTGTTGTTACAGGGCCTAAAATTTTCATTATTCTTAATACTGAAATTAACATTGTTATTACTGTTGAAATCGGGTCTGAAATTATTATTATTAACACTAAAGTTACCAGAGTAATCATTACGTGGTCTCTCTGTTGTGTTCTCTTTCTTATTCTTTTTCTCTTTGAGCTCCTCCTCCTTGAACATAAATTCAAGTTCCCGCAGAACCTCCTTAAAATCTATGTCCTCGTTGTTCCCTACAGTCTCTTGTTTGTACCTAACTGGTAATTTCATTCTTCACAATCTTACCAGCTCTGCATTACTGTACGGAAGATCTGAACAGTGATTTTTCTTGTCCATTATGTCGAAATATTTTACAACAATCTTTTCCCCAGATTTCTCTTATGGTGCCATTTGTAACAATTCTTACTTAATTTTATTTTGAGCTTCTTTCGACCACGGATTTCTCTTATGGTGCCATTTGTAACAATTCTTACTTAATTTTATTTTGAGCTTCTTTCGACCAATACCTTTCTTAGAATGCCGTTCTGAATTGCTGATATGATGTACAAGTCTGTGCAACACGTTGCATGACCTCCGCTACAGGTCCCGACGTATGTGTACAAATAAAATCCAACCTATGTGCCAAACTCCAATGGTTCAGTATCCTACTTGGAAGTGATCAATAAAAGTACGTGCATGAATTGATCCACCTTCTAAGTGCTGAAATTTACGTACTGTAAGAAAATCGTCTGTATCGTATTTGTTCATAGCTCCTACTTGTGTTTGATTTTACATTCCACCGAACATTCTTGTGTCCGTGACGTTTTCCTGTCTACTTGCTGGCACCTCATTACTTATCTGGATATTACCCGTTCCGTAACCTATGTTTAATTTGTAACGCTGCATTGGAGAACAAAAATGTTGATCATTACTCGTTACGTGTGGTGATGCAAATGAACTGCTGTTAAGCTGCATTACTGGGTTGACCGGCGCGGTCGTCCGCCTCTCTAGCGGCAGTACCTGGCTCTGGCCAAATGTTGCGCAACGTTGCGCACACTGCGGCTGCCTTTGTGTCGCGTCACTTAACTCCACAGTTCGTGGTCGCCCTACCTCTATGGGACTCGCCTCTACTCTCCTTTCTGTTTGCATTGATTTCGTGTGTACCGGTTCCTGTACAGAGTGTGTGCTTATGTCTCCTACGCCTCGGTGCAAGCACTATCACTTTCGATTTTTTCCTCTATTGTCAGAATCCACTGTGATCTAAGTTTTTTCAAGCTGACCTTTAGTTTTCATTTCGATTTTGCTGATACGTTGATCATATCTCTTTAACACTACTTTCGTTACCTTACTTTGTATAGCCTGTTCCTCTGTAGTTTGAATGGCTGTACGAGTAACTTTTTTCATGAAACGTTCCACTTTCGTATCTACATTCACTATGTCCAATTGGACCTTGTCTCCATCATTTCGTAATTCCTGCTGATTTTGCGAAAGTACTTGAATCTTTTCTTTCGCCTCTTGTGTATGTTTATTAAGTTGTATAATTTGACCGCCAATATTTGCTATACCTTCCTCCATTCGTATTTTAACCTGATTTATATCCTGCTTCAATTCCTGATACTGAGATTTCATTTCCTGTTTTAATTCTATTCCTTGAGTAGGAATATTATTATCGAAATTATTCAATTTTTGACTGAGCAGCCGTACTTATTCAAATCCCAAACAATTTTATACTCTGCGTACTTTAAATTAATTTGTAACTAATGTCTTTTTATAACATTCTTACCCCATTGAGTAAGGTCTCTAATTAATCGCCTCTATTAGTACTATTCATTTCTGGGTCGAGATATGTCAGAAAGCAATGTAAGGATAACATAACTCCTTACGCTGTGTAGTACTTTAGAAGGTGAGACAAATTGGAAAATGCCCATATAGAATGAAGGATATTTAATATGATTTTTTAATAAAATAAAAATGTCTGGGCCATGTAGGGAGTGATTTGTGAGGGACAGTGGCCCCGCCCTGCTCCGTCAACACACGCGACTCCCGCCTATCCAGCCGGGTGCGAACCCACGACAAATTACTGACGCGACGGCAGGAGTAACGGATTGCGATGAAACGGTAATGTCTTTAGTCGACTGACACGAAGACATGGAGGACACTTTATACGGTCTACATCTACATGGGATGCTCTGCAAATCACATTTAAGTGCCTGGCAGGTTCATCGAACCACCGTTACACTATTTATCTCCCATTCCATTCCCGCATAGCGTGCGGGAAAGACACCTGAATCTCTCCGTTCGATCTATGATTTTTCGTATTTTTATTTGGCGATTGGAGTTTCGCAAGTAGCCCACACCGCAGCGATAAGCGTCGTTGTTGTAATGATTCCCATTGCAGATACTGTATCATTTCCATGACACTGTCTCCCCTGTATCGTGACAATACAAAACGCGCTGCCCTTCTTTGGACTCTTTCGATGTCCTCCGTCAAGCCCACCTGATAAGGATCCCACACTGAGCAGCAATACTAAAAAAAAAAAAAAAAAGACGGACCAGCATAGTGTCTGCAGTTTCTTTATTAGTTCTGTTGCATCTGCCAATAAGACGCAATATTTGGTTCGCCTTTCCCTCGACATTATCTACGTGTTCTTTCCAGTTTAAATCTGAAGCAATAGTAATTTCTAGGTATTTTGTGTAGCTTACAGACTTCAGTTTTCATTGATTTATCTTTCATACTCATGTGGACGACTTCACACTTTTCATTGTTTAGAGTCAATTGCCAATTTTTACACCATACTGATATCTTATTTAGATCATACTACAGTTGATTTTGATCTTCAGATAACGGCGTCATCTGCAAACAACCTAAGACAGCTGCTTACATTTTCTCCCAAATTGTTTATGTAAATACGGAACAGCAGAGTACCAATAACACTACCCTGCGGAACGCCCAATATCACCTCTGTTTTAGTCGATGGCTTACCATCGTTTACTACGAACTGTGTCCTCTCTGGCAGGAAATCCCCCTGACTGATTACTTAGATGTTTAGTTCCTTCAAAACGACAACAACAACATGAAATCCCCTATGCAAATTTGGGGTGATATGCCATAACCACGCAGTTTGATTACAAGCCGTTTGTGAGGTCCGGTGTCAAAAGCCTTTGGGGAAATCAAGAAATATGAAATCAATCTGAGAACCCTCGTCGACAGCACTCGTCGCTTCGTTCCAGAGCTGGCAGGCGTGCGACTGTCAGGCCCTCCTGACGAGTCCCAGTCCAGCCTCCACGTGGGCGCCGGATGTCCCGACTCTGCGTCACTCAGAGGTCCAGAGCTGATGGAGTGCTGCGATACCTCCGCCAACGCATCGTTTTCAACTGACAGTGCTACGGAAGAAGCTTTGCAGTGCAATAAAAGAGCGCGCGTTCGTTGCGTTGTAAAACAAGTATGAAATTCAGAGCACGATCTAAGCGTTGAAGGATGCAACACAATGCACCTAAATACGATGAACATTGCAAACATATCTACTAATTACTGTAATGTGAAACATGCGCTATCTACTGTAATTCTGATTGGAAATTTGTGTGCAAATCAGATGTATAAATGCTGAAATAATGTTTGTAAGAAAATTATGTGGGTCACCTACTGCAAACAGGAAATTTAACGTTTCGTATAAGTTGTGTAACTAGAAAATATATTTTTCCGCACTTTTGTAGAAAAAACAGTGTAATCTATTTTTAAAAAATGAAACACATTTTATAGAACATACTTTGTGAATCATGATAGTAAACTACCGTTTCTATGAGGAGAGGAACTGTTGAAACATGTCTGAGTGATTAAAACCTCTTCATATCGAAAATCAAGCACTGGTAGTTACACTATTATTGATAACTAATATTTGTATCAGTGTCCCCAGAAAATAGAAAATTAGAAACAGTTGTACCCATAAACAAAATTAGTATTCTGCGATCAGATATTGCTCGTTTTCTCCAGTGACGCCTGCTCTTCAGTAAAGTTCGAAGTGAGTGCTATCAACAGTGGGTCGGCAAGAGACGCGCGCATGCTTCAGCAACTGTGCCGCAGTCTGCTACATTTCAGCTGGCAGTGTCTCGTGCAACATATACTACCGCAGTACAAATGTGTGGCCTTTTCCGTTTAACAGGGCCTTTATACGTCAGCCCACTGAGTATTTCTGTCGCGTGTTTCCGCTGTTCAGTGAATCGCGTCACGTTTAGACTCGCCAGGCCGTCCACCGCTCTCCAGGCTCTGACGTCACAACAACCGCCAGCCAGCCAGTGACGTCACAGCAAAGAGTGGCGCACTGAAAGCACCGCCGTCAGAAGTACGGCAGGAACCAGTTACAATACACCTTACAACTTCTTGTTGCTACGTGAGATGAATGTCATTTTTTAAATTTCTTTCATTTATAAGAAAGTACTATCAAGGACACTAAAACTAACTTTAAATAAAATGGAAATACGTACTGTAAATCAGAATGTATACCTCAGGCTCAAACGGCCAGGATTGCAGTCTATTATCGTTAGAGCATCACATCAATTGACACGAAAAACTTTACTCCCAGTGTGCTCAAAAATGAAAGGCATCGGTCTCAGTGACAGATTAGCAAGTTTTCATTAATATTCACAGTAAAAGCGATGAAACGATTGACAACTCTACTCGACTCTTTTCTTAACGCACTGTGGTGTCACGTTCATTTCCAGCCCCGTTCCCTTCTCGATAGACGACAATCCTACACTCGCGACCAAAGCGCTGCTGTTTCCACATGTAGTCCAGTCAAACAGTAGCTAATACCTTGCAAAAGATGTGGTAGAAGATTTTTTTAACTTGTTAATATTGTTGGAAAGATCAGAAATCCAAGTTTTGCCAACAAAATTTCTCTTGGAAAAACTTTCTCTGGTAAAAAAAAAAATCCGACTTTCTTCAGTTTCTTCAAAATATCTCCGTCATTTTTACTCCTACCACTTATAGCACAATATTCTCTACAAATTTGATTCTTACCATTTTTTGTACACCCAGACCTAAGGCACTACAGTCCATCAAAAAATGCCGATTTTTCAAAATTTGTGCAAAGTTTGTGCAAAGTTTGTGTTGGAGCTCTTATTTCTGCTTCTGTTTGTGTAATATAAATATAATGTATATCATGGTATATGTTGGAATTTTCCGCTGTTTATGGAGTAAAACTACGGCTCTCGGTATGACGTTACAATTTATAATTTTAACACTACAAATTGTAGCAACAGGAAATTTTAGAGACAGTATACACGTATGTAGTTGAATGTAGCTTCTAAATTGTATCACATTCCGACACGTACTTCATGAGATATGAGTACATAAACAGTGAAGTTACGCTGTTCACGGACTAAAAATACGGCATTCGGTATGACGTTACATTATTTCTACACTACAAGTTGTAGTTGTAGGAATTTCTACAGACAGTATACACGCATATAGTTGAGTGTACCTTCTAAATTGTATTACAGTATGACGCATAGTTCGTGAGATATGAGCACATAAACAGTAACGTTCATGGAAAACTGCCCCATCATGCACCAAGTTTTAATGTATTACTTCTTTACTACTAATTGTATTCAAGGGATTTTAGAGACATACAGGCCTTACAAAAATGAATGTATACCCCAAAAATGGCAGGAATAAATAAATAGAAGGGTTTACAGCTAGTAAAGCCCCGTTTACACCGAAGCGAACACAAGCGAACGAGCAGCAGCGAACGAGCACTCGCTCTGGTGTAAACGCTATGCACGCACTGTTCGGTTACGTTCGGCTCGCATTCGCAGATGTTCGCTCGTGTTCCGCTGGGTGTCGGTTTCAGGGCGAACCATCAAAGGAAGTTCGTAACCTCTCCGCTTCAGCGCTAGCGTACGCGACAAACTGTGTACGCCAGCCTTGCGGCAGTGTGTTGTTTGATCTTCCGTTCGCTCCGGTGTAAACGCTTATTCGCAAGTACAAGCCAATGCGTGCGCGCACAGGCGAATGCGCATTCGCCTGTGTTCGCTTTGGTGTAAACGGGGCTTAAGTGAAAAAAAGTAGTTGTAAAGTGTTGTCGGTTAGCAATGGAGCATTTTTATTGCATTCTTGTTTCGTGTTGCAAATTGGTGTATTGCGTTAATAGTAATGACTCAGGAGCACTTGACTTTACTGATGCTGTTGCTATAATTATTACTGGAACAGTAAACAGGTGGCAGAGACAGCCTTTATCTGGTGGGCGGCACGCCGCGCCGCTGCCTCCCCTGCAGCAGCAGCTGCTCAACCTCCTGGTGGCCCCTCCTCCTGGCGTCGTCCAGCGGCGTGTCCCCCCACCTGTCCCTGGCCGCCCTGTCGGCCTCAGCATCCAGCAGCAGCCGCACCACAGCCGCGTGGCCGCTCCACGCAGCCTCGTGCAGTGGCGTCTCCTGCGTGCTGTTCCTGGCGTCCACGGCCGCCCCCGCCGCCAGCAGCAGCCGCACCACAGCCGCGTAGCCGTTCCTCGCAGCCTCGTGCAGAGGCGTCTCCTGCGTGCTGTCCCTGGCGTCCACGGCCGCCCCCGCCGCCAGCAGCAGCCGCACCACAGCCGCGTAGCCTTTCCTCGCAGCCTCCTGCAGAGGCGTCTCCTGCGTGCTGTCCCTGGCGTCCACGGCCGCCCCCGCCGCCAGCAGCCGCCTCGCCGCCTCCTCGTGTCCCCTGACTGCCGCCCAGTGCAGCGCTGTCCTGTTCCACCACTCGCTGTCCCTGGCCGCCACGTCCGCGCCGGCCGCGATCAGCGCCTCCAGCTCCCCCACCGCCCCCTGCTTCACCGCCTCCATCAGCCTCCTGTTCTTCTCCTCTGCTGAAAGCTGCCTGCAAAACACACAACAGTACCCTCCAGTGTTGGCACGTGTTCTTCTTTAGAACAAAATCTTTTTCCTTCGAGCATCTATTTTTCTACTTTCCGCTCGTTACAAAAATGCAAAATCTCCAGCCAAAACACACTTTTTTAGGTTTATTCACAGTCGATAACGAATGCCATCAGTCGTCTTCACTATTACATTCAATTGCTTTTCATTTGATCTATCGTGACAAACACAATGCAAACAAGTCTCTCTCCCTATCCAGACATTATGATGTATATGTTTTACGTGGAGGTGGTTTCGTAAGAGGTGGTGTAAAACACCGACGGAGTTCAGGCAGGAACTACCTCGATTCGTGACAATTGCTACTTCCGCAAACAATTGCATTGCAGCCGTTGCCGAATGACTTCTATATTCCATTTTGCGGTCAGAATGATATTCGGTAGCCACGGTAATGAGACGATTGCCTTGTATTGGTTTTCTTCTCTTGTGTTGAATTCAGGTGAAATGATGACTGCATATGTGATGGGCCTAAAAAAAGAGGATTGCTGAACTGCGTTATTCACGTTCGATAGTGCATGTTGTACTGATTCTTTTACGTTGTGTTGTGTTAAATGATGAGTGACCATGAGTGAGGGAGCTACGGAAAAGCCAAGTACTCTCAAACTTACCGATTAGGATGGCAACAATCCAGTAACTTAAAGGGTTGCTCAATCAAAAGTAAAAAAGGGGATTCGTTTGCATATAGCAAGTCATGTCACAGACATTAACATTGCTTCTGTAGGCTAAACAGGGCTGGAAAAATAGGCTAAAAGCGAGAAAGATGTCATCCTTGACATCTCTTCAGCATTGCCATTCGAATTTTTAATCCTTTCCCCTTATTTTTACGATTCGCGTCTATTTCTTTCCGTGTAACCCAGTTGGCAACACTGGTCCCCCACCACACACACACACACACACACACACACACACACACACACACACACACACACACGGCTCCCTCCCTGCCTATACTTTTATCATCAGCAAAAACAACTAGCTTAGCACCTTTGTGAATGTAGAAAGGCAAGTCATTAATATACCAGGTATCCAAAAGCAGTATAAATTTGAAAACTTAGTAAATCACGGAATAATGTAGAGAGAGAGGTAAAAATTGACTCACATGCTTGGAATGACATGCAGTTTTATTAGGAAAAAAAGTATTGCTAGACGCATGAAAGATCTCCTGCAGATCTTCTGTCGTTTGCTGATGATCGTGTGCTCAGCTACCACTTTTGTCATGCTTGGCCTCCCAGGTCCCCCAGACCTCAGTCCATGCGGTTGTTGGCTTTGGGGTTACCTGAAGTCGCAAGTGTATCGTGATCGACCGACATCTCTAGGGATGCTGAAAGGCAACATCCGATGCCAATGCCTCAACATAACTCCGGACAGGCTTTACAGTTCATTTCACAGCAATATTCCTCGACTATAGCTACTATTGACGAATGATGGTGAACTTATTGAACATTACCTCTAAAGAACATCATCTTTGGTATATTAAGAACAGCAAAGGACCCAAAATCGTACCTTGTGGGACCCCATTTTTGATAACTCCCCAGTTAGAGGAATTAATTGTTTATTGTGTATCATTTGAACTGCTTATTTCGACTTTGTGCACTCTCCCAGTTAAGTATGATTTAAACAATTTGTGTACTGTCCCATTCATACCACAATACTTATGCTTGTCTACAACAATCCCATGATTTACACAATCAAAAGCCTTTGAGAGATCACAAAAAAATCCCAACTGGTGATGTCTGGTTATTCAAAGCATTTAATATTTCATCAGTGAAGCATTTTCTGTTGGAAAGCTTTTTTGAAAACCAAATTGACATTTTGACAGATCTTTATTTTTATCAATATGTGAAGTCAGATTCAAATTGCGGCACACTAGATACCCTCAACTGTGTTCCTGGAAAAGAACGTCGCCTTCCCACCAGCGATTTCCATTTGCGTTTGTGAACCACCTCTTTAACACACACATTCATTGAACCTTAACACTCTGTGACTGCAGTATAGGCATTTGCATTCCACATAAAATATCAAGCTGGTGACACTGAGAACTTAGTTTCTTTCGATTTTTAATTATGGTCAAATGTAGACGTTAATAAGAAAATACTGATTCACAACCAAACACTATGCAAGTCTATATTATTACAGAGACATAACAATTGTTCTTAGAACACTGTCTACCACACACTGAGCGTACTAATACTGAACAGCATGTAGAAGTAATTTAAACGCTTACAGTGACACTGTAGTGAAGCCTGTGATGTCTATCAGATGACTTAGCTACTAGCTTTTACCATGGCAGAAAATCAGAAGCGACTTGCGAAATTGTTTAATTGGCTCATTGAATAGCAAATTTGGTGCTCGTATTGACAAGATTAACACTAAATTCGATTACATTAATGAAAAATTTAACAATGAGTTTTGTGATATTAATAGAACATTTAAAATTTGATAATCGCTACGATGAAGGAAAGACTATAATCACTGCCTATAATCACTGACTATAATCACTGACTATAATCACTGACTATAATCACTGACTATAATCACTGACTATAATCACTGACTATAATCACTGACTATAATCACTGACTATAATCACTGACTATAATCACTGACTATAATCACTGACTATAATCACTGACTATAATCACTGACTATAATCACTGACTATAATCACTGACTATAATCACTGACTATAATCACTGACTATAATCACTGACTATAATCACTGACTATAATCACTGACTATAATCACTGACTATAATCACTGACTATAATCACTGACTATAATCACTGACTATAATCACTGACTATAATCACTGACTATAATCACTGACTATAATCACTGACTATAATCACTGACTATAATCACTGACTATAATCACTGACTATAATCACTGACTATAATCACTGACTATAATCACTGACTATAATCACTGACTATAATCACTGACTATAATCACTGACTATAATCACTGACTATAATCACTGACTATAATCACTGACTATAATCACTGACTATAATCACTGACTATAATCACTGACTATAATCACTGACTATAATCACTGACTATAATCACTGACTATAATCACTGACTATAATCACTGACTATAATCACTGACTATAATCACTGACTATAATCACTGACTATAATCACTGACTATAATCACTGACTATAATCACTGACTATAATCACTGACTATAATCACTGACTATAATCACTGACTATAATCACTGACTATAATCACTGACTATAATCACTGACTATAATCACTGACTATAATCACTGACTATAATCACTGACTATAATCACTGACTATAATCACTGACTATAATCACTGACTATAATCACTGACTATAATCACTGACTATAATCACTGACTATAATCACTGACTATAATCACTGACTATAATCACTGACTATAATCACTGACTATAATCACTGACTATAATCACTGACTATAATCACTGACTATAATCACTGACTATAATCACTGACTATAATCACTGACTATAATCACTGACTATAATCACTGACTATAATCACTGACTATAATCACTGACTATAATCACTGACTATAATCACTGACTATAATCACTGACTATAATCACTGACTATAATCACTGACTATAATCACTGACTATAATCACTGACTATAATCACTGACTATAATCACTGACTATAATCACTGACTATAATCACTGACTGTTGAAGCAACTGAAAGCAGAAACACCGAAATCAATTTGTTTTTAGTAGTAAGAATACGTACATTAAGGGGTGGCTCATTCTAAAGGGCCCCACCAGAAAATTTGTCGTGTACTTCAGCAGTATTATATCAAACAGTTGGGGCGTCACACGAGTCCCTCGACATCCTAACTCAGTTGTCAATGACACGTTCAGATGGTTTCGCTTGCCTCCCGCTAGCTCTTCGTTGTGCGGCCGGTGCTGCCCTCAACCCCCCCCCCCCTGCAGTGACGTCACGCAGCTGCTCCCCCCTCCCCCTTGTGCTGGTCGAGGCCCGGCAGAGCGGGCTGCACTTGTCAACAGTTTGGGGGCGGCGACCCTGGGCCCTTAGGAACTATGCCTGAACGTATTCTGCAGCTGTGTCATATGTACGTGGCCTTCTACAAATGTCTGCCTAGGTGTGTTTACGTATGGATGTGTGTGAGTGTGAGTGTGTGTGTGTGTGTGTGTGTGTGTGTTTACCTTCCTTTTCTTCCTCTAAGGTAAGTCCTTCCACTCCTGGGATTGGAATGACTCCTTTTCCTCTACCTTAAAACCCGTGTCCTTCCCTTTCCCCTCTTTTTCGTGAAGAAGCTGCCAGCGGTAGCGAAAGCTTGAATGTTTGGGTGTTTTCTCGTTTCTATCGGCGAGCCTGTGCTTTGGGTAAGTCAAACAAACTTTATTTTTATACATATATTTCCCACCAGGAAAGTCCCCTTCTATAATATACTAGCTTAAACCCGCGCCTGCGTTCACGTGCTGGCTGATTATGATAAATAACTTATCTTTCAGTAGTGTGCTATGAGACTGGTTTTGATGGAACTGAAAAATATTCCTATCAGATTGCAGAAGTCTATGCACTTATTTACCATTTATCAGGAAAGTAAGAAGTGTAGATCAAATCACACATAAAAATACACTCGTTTCGAAGGATCCAATAACAAAATTCAACAAGGGATTGTAATAATATCACAGACCGATCACTTTATGTAATGCGCGAAACATCAAACCGTTTTTTTTAAAGAGGTGTATTAAAAGAAATTTCTTTTTTACTGCTTTATTTATTTATTCTTATATTTCCTTATTCGTATGCTTAACCTTACAGAGAAAAAGCTGGAGACATTGGAGCAGGCATAGACCAAAGATATGGTCTGTGGCGTCACGTTTCACTGTATGTAACCTCTTTGCTATAGAGTCGCAAACGTCATCGCTGGCCTTCAGTCCTAATTTTTTTATAATTTGACGACTTTCAACCACCATATCTTACACCCCCTTATAGCTATCGGCATGGAACTACTATGGTGTACAACGGGACACTTCAGACAACAATTACACACAGACCATTCGTTTGGGTTCTGTAGTTTTCACTGCAAGGCGAAATATTAACACACACGCGCGCGCGCGCGCGCGTAAAATTTTATATACAACGATAACTTTCTATCCCAATACACTCCACACTTCTATCATTATCATCCCTAAAGCAACAATGCAAGCAATAAAACCATTTTCAATGAGTAAATATAATTTTCAAAGAGTAATTTTTGTTCCGCATTTCGTGTTATATTCTTCAAATTACTAAATATCTATCAGGTCGCTATAACACCATGCCTAAAACGTTCCTCAGGTTTAAATTAGCAACTGTACAGATATTTAAGTCTCTGCATCTTCTCGTTCAGACGTGATAAGCATACGCCGAACAGACATTCACATTTATAGATATAGATAATAGACGTCATTTAACGCACCCAATTAGACATTACCTTGGAGTGTTTGCGTGTGTGTATATATATGTGTGGGTGTGCTTGTTTACCTTTCCTTTTTTCCCCTAAGGTAAGTCCTTCCACGTCCGGGATTGGAATGACTCCTCATCCACTTCCTTAAAACCCACATCCTGTCCTTTTTCCCCTCCTTCCTTCCTCTTTTCTTGATGAAGCGGCCAACGGTTGCGAAAGCTGTGTTTCTGTGTGTTTTTATTTGTTTTTCTGTCTGTCAACAAGCCTGCACTTTGGGTGAGTTAAACGACCTCTATTTTTATACATATTTATCCTACGAGGAAAGTTTCCCTCTAATAAATATATATATATAATCAGCCTTTCGGAACGACATAATTTCGTTTTTTAACACTAAAGATAGCTGCAGAAGATTTCCGAGCCATCGACTGTTACTATGCAAGAATACAAAAAACATTATCGCTGGCACGGGCTGCAGTTTCGGTAAATCTCCAACGCGTGACCACAATTCGATACATATTTTACATCTGTAAGAAACTACATTCGAAAATGGCATTTTTTATTTTAAAAAATTCACGAGATGCGAGCACATACGTAGGCCTGCGTACAAAGTTGTATTCTAACCTTGGTACAAACTCGTTTAAATATGTCAGTTACATTATTAACGGCGGTTTGCAATAAGAATAAATATAAATGTTGAAGGATAGAATGACGCAATATATGACTTACTTGAGCCAGTTTTTCAGCTTATCGAGTTTTCTAATTAATGAAAATTGAAAACAGTTCATTCGTCATAATACTGGTCTATTAAAGTTTAAAGTACTGTTCAGTGAAAAGCATTTTAGATATTTCTTTTTTTATACAACACTGGGCATTCCTATGACTGCATTCGGTCATATATATAAACTGAAACAGAAATTTTTACGCTGTGCATAATGGGTGGTATCCTGTGTTTCACTTGCCAATGTGTGGTGCGTATGCTTTACTTGCAATTAACTTACTACTAGTGAATAACCAGCAATCACATTACTACAAATCATCATACTTAATGAAGTTACTGATTAGGTGAGTGGACAACGGTACATTAAAGAACCCATGAACCATAGAGCAGGAACAGCATTAATTATTCCAACACAAAGGATTATTCCCCTCACTCAAAGAGCATTCAACGGTCGTCGCCAACATCAGCACACTGTCGCCGCTGCCATAAGTAAAATTGTCACCTCTTTTCCTCATTGAAATTCCATCACTACTAGAAAACCATCTGCGTTTTCGTAAGTTTAAGCTGCTTGCAGAAGGGCAGATAAAAACCGCAAGGAATGGCAATGATTCTGACAAAATTTTCCAGTAGTATTAATTTAAAATCGGCATAACAAATCAATTAAACACTAACAGAAACAATAAAATAAGAATGGAAAATGAGCTGATATGACTGCGCTGCAGATTCTCCTGCCAACAAAACTTTATCCACACGGTATACTGTACAAATTGTGAGCTTTTCCCATGTGTTACATCGTATTCAAGATGTAGGTTAACGTCATGACGTCAAGGGTCAAAGCAGACGGGGAGATCAAGTATTGCCAGATTTTTTGATACAACACTAAAAGTCTCGATGCACTAGTCTTTGTGAAGCTGAAGAGCCGTATTTGGCTATCTTCATAATGGTGACTGCTACCAAAATATTCCATGTAACGGCTCATTAAGTATCTGTCACTCTGACGTCTTCTTGAGCGATTTATATGAATCTCGAAATATCGTACATGAATAAACTGTAATAAGCCCAAAGCAAAGACATTACGGAGTCTTTTCATTCACCGTTTGTTTCAGTTTCGATGTTATATATTATAGGACAATGTTTTGTTTTATTGCTCAAGATTTTTTCTACCACCCAGTACCGTTTTATTATTATCTGTTTAGCAAGGACGATGTTTTCCATTATCACATAACAGAAATGCAATAATGACGTTTATATTTCTAACAAGATGGCGATAGAGTGGCAAAACCCAGTTCCAAGCCAGTGAAATGGTTTTCGCAGCTATGCCTAGATCTGTAAAGCGCGAGAATTTATGGGAACACACACACATAACACTTTTAAATGGGAATTCGCGAGTATTTTAAGAGCGAAACTACCGAAAGTGAATCACTTGTTCACGTCAGTCTCAACAGTGAAACAAATGAAACCGTTACATAGTAAAACGGCCACCGATCGCCAGAAAATGAATTCCGAACTCTCACACGAAGCTAGCGTCCTTACGTTAGTAACACCTTCAGTGTGTCAGATGAGTTCGCCCATCACAGGAGCCGCAGAAATCCTTCCAGCTCGCAACAAACGCAAGGCTTGGCTTGGAACAAAACAAATGCGACGCAGTACAGAAAGCAGCTGACAGCCAGTGCTGCCAACGGCTGAGAGACGGCGGCAGCCACTGCCAGCTCACAGCCAGTGCTGCCAACGGCTGAGAGGACGGCGGCAGCCACTGCCAGAATTGATGGTGGCAGTGTAGTCCTTCAGCGATCTTACCTGTACATCTTCGCGGGTTTTACTTCTTTATTTATTTTTTAAAGTTTCTACATCTCAACTCGTCAGACACTCGATTGTCACATTTATCACTACAGATCAATTCTTCTGAAGTCTCTATATTGTTGTATGCCTATTGCCCTTCCTCTGAAATAAACATCTGACATATCTAGTAACGATCCTGTAACTTAAACAGTCCCTTGCCATGCTTGAAACCCTGACACACAGAATTTAATAAATGTCCAAAGATACGTGTATATTCAGTTAAACGAGAGAAAAATGCCAACCAACCACTGCTTAAATGACTTAGAATATTCTCGAAAAACAATGAAAGTTCCTGTTTCTTAAAGTATGTTTATTTCAGGTATAATGGAAGAAGAGTAGGTTAGTGTTTTAACGTCCTGTTGACAGTGAGGTCAAGGCGGAGCTTACACTCGGGTTGTTTTGGTAAGGATGGGAAGGAAATCAGTCGTGCACTTTGAAAGGAACCGTCCTGGCATTTGCCTGGAGCGATTTAAGGAACTCACAGAAAACCTAAATCTGGATGGCACTGGGTGTATTTGAACCACCATCCTCCTGAATGCGGGTCCAGTCTGTTAGCACTGCACAACCTCGCTCGGTCGCAGGTATGAATTCTAAGAATCTCTCCTACCAATATATCCATACTTTTAGTCACCGTATGCCAGAAATTACGTTTTTCACAAAGTCTGTTCAGTACTTCTTCCTTAGTTACGCTATCTACCCACCTAATTTTCAGCATTCGTCTGTAGCACCAGAATTCAAAAAACTTGTAGCCTCATCCTATCTGAACTATTTATCATTCGTGTTTCACTACCATACAATGAAACACTCCACACCAATGCCTCACAGCAGACTTACAACACTTCATGTTAATGTTGGTTTTGCTCGAACAGTCCGTTTGACAGTACACCCGTGAACTGTTTGTGCTACAAGTAAGTCGGCAGACACTGAAGAATCACATTATTGTTTTTGATGGCGTGGTCTTCAGTCCACAGACTGGTTTGACGAAAATTTCTGAATAAGAATGGCAGTGTACATCCTTTTGAACCTGCTTACTGAATTTGTCTGTCACTCTCCCTCTGAGATTTTTACCCCACTCATGTCCCTCAAATGCCAAAACCGACAATTCCTCGATTTCTCATGTGTCTCAGCAATCTATGCCTTCCCTTGGTGAAGGTATGCCAGAAATTTCGTTCTCCTCAGTTCTGTTCAGCACCTCTTCATTAGTTACGAGATGTATCCCTGTAATCTTCAACATTCGTCTGTTGCGCCACAGTTCAGTTGCTACCATCATTTTTCTGGCTGAACTCCTTATCGGCGACGTTTCACTCCCGTACGCTACAGACAAATGCTTTCAGAAAGGATTTCCAAACATTTACATTCATTTTGGATATCAAACAATTTCGCTTCTTCAGAAACTTTTCTTTCTATAGGCATTCTGCAGTTTGTATGTTCTTTACATCTGTGATCAGAAGTTTTTTGCTATCTCAATAACAAAACTCAGCTGCTGCTTATATTGTCTCATTACTATTTCCAAAGTGTCAATTTGTAGATCAAGCAAGCTGTGAAGGAATGCAGGGAGGAGTTTGGAGATGGAATTAAAGGCCAGAGAGAAGAAACACATCTTCGCGGTTTGCTGATAACATTTTAATTCTGCCAGAGACAGCAGACAACCTGGAAGAGCAATGCGAAGGAACATACATTGTCTTGAAACGAGGTTACAAGATGGACATTAACAAGAGAGAAAAAAGGGTAATGGCATGTAGTCTAAAAAATCTAGCTATGTTGATGCAATAGCTCCATATCTAGCTATTATATACAACCGTTCACTCAGTGAAAGGTCCATGCCCCAAGCCTGGAAAGTGGCACAGGTCGGTCCAATATTCAAGATGGATACTAGATGTGATCAGCTAAATTACAGGCCTATATCATTGATGTCAGTTTGAAGCAGAATTTTGGAACATGAATTTTTTCAAACATTATGAACCATCTCTAATAAAAGGACCTGTTGACTCATAGATCTTGCATACAAGGTGGAACAATTTCTTCATTACTGTCTCTCGCAATGTTATCAGCAGTTCAGACGGCTTATCATCTGTTCCAGGGGCCTTGTTTCGACACAAATATCAACAGTGTGTGTGTAGACCAGATTTGGCATTAAAAACAAAAATTAGTGATGGCTATTGAGAGATGCATACCGTATTAATTAACAAATCATGGGGCTGACTTGCCATCATAGACGAAACAGGCTAGATCATACTTGAAAAAGCAAAGAAGAATAGAGAAATTCCAATTCCAAAGAAAATAAGTATAGACAAATGTAACAATTACAGAGCAATCAGTTTAATACGTAATGTAATAGTTAAGAATCCCTTTAAAAGATCTTTATTGCCATAGATCGCTTATTGATTTTATATGACTAGTTTCGACTTGTTAAAGAATCATTATAAAATCTGTAGAAATTAAAATAAAAAAGTGCAGTGATTACAAATTGCCTTAATGTATAATGAATGTGGTACAATATTAATTTAGATATTAAATATGTCAGTTACACAATCTATAGGATACAGTCAGGTATGATAGCTTGTTTAAACAGAAAATATTAGTCATGTTCATACCTTACTTGTCCAGGTATGTTTACAAATATGCTTCAGATGAACCAACATCATTGTACCAAATTACATATGGTATGCACATCAACAATTGCACATGCCTTTGGGTCATGTTCTTTAAGACCTAGTGCTACACTGTGCCGCATGTCTAGATAGTGTGTTATCACAGTAAAAACTGTAGCTGGACTGATAAAATGAACATAAATACTTGAAATTGATCTATCTGCCATCAGGTGGAAACAGGTTGGGGCAGGGTTCGATATATATAGAGGAAAAATTCCTAGCAGGAAAATATATATATATATATATAAAGTAGATAAAGTTTACTTACCAGGCGTAGGAGCAAAGGTAGTGAGAGTAACATAAATAAAACACGCACAGACACACACACACACAAACGCAAGCTTTCGCAATCTAGTTGCTTCTTTAGGCAGAAGGGAAGGTGAGGAAAAAGGAAATAATGAGGGTTTTAAGTAGTGGGTAAGGAGCCATTCCAATCCTGGGAGAGGAAAGACTTACCTTGAGGGAAGAAAAGGAAGATAAATACACACCCACACACATACACAAATGCAAACACACCTAGGCAACATACATCATATGTATGTTATTTATTGTAATATAGTACAGTGGTACAGACCTTAGACATTAGGGAATATTTCTGCAACACAATATTTATTATTATATTAAAACAATTTGTTTGAGAGCATACTTTACTATTTTTAATCATGTATTAAATTTACCGAAAGAAAGGGGGGATGAAAAGTATTTCTGACATTAAGTCACTTCTCACTTGAAATAATCTTAGACATTCCTTCATTATATACCTTGAATTATGACATTTTCGGATATTGTATTTATGATAAAAGATTTTCGATCTGTTGTATTAGAGCATAACAGTATTACTATGACAGTCTGGATCAGTTTAAACCATAAATATCTAAAATGATGTATAGTTTAAGATATTTTATTGTGACAAGTATAAATGTTGCACATCATTGGATATACAGGGTGAGTCAGCTAACATTACCGCTGGATACATTTCGTAAACAACATCAAATACTGATGAACCGATTCCACAGATCGAGCGTGAGGAGAGGGGCTAGAGGAATTTGGTAACACAAACCATAAAAAATGCACGGAAGTATGTTTTTTAACAAAATGTTTTTATAAATGGAACCCCGTTAAGTTTTGGTAGGACATCTGAACATATAAACAAATACGTAATCAGTGCCGTTTGTTGCATTGTAAAATGTTAATTACATTTGGAGATATTAACCTGAAGTTGACGCTTGAGTACCACTCCTCCGCTGTTCGATCGTATGTATTGGAGAGCACTGAATTAAGTAGGGATACAAAGGGAACGGTGATGTACCTTAGGTACAGAAGAGACTAGAACAGCACATTACGTCCACATGCTAACACCTTTATTGGTCTTTTTTCACTGACGCACATGTACGTTACCATGGGGGTGAGGTACAGGTACACACGTGGTTTCCGTTTTCAATTACAGAGTGGAATATAGTGTTTCCCGACATGTCAGGCCAATATATGTTTAAAGTGGTGGCCATCATTTGCTGCACACAATTGCAATCTATGGCATAATGAATGTCGTACACGCCGCAGTACATCTGGTGTAATGTCGCCGCAGGCTGTCACAATATGTTGTTTCATATCCTCTGGGGTTGTAGGCACATCACGGTACACATTCTCCTTTAATGTACCCCACAGAAAGACGTCTAGAGGTGTAAGATCAGGGGAACGGGGTGGCTAATTTGTGCGTCCTCCACGTCCTATGAAACGCCTGTCGAACATCCTGTCAAGGGTCAGCCTAGTGTTAATTGCGGAATGTACAGGTGCACCATCATGCTGACACCACATATGTCGACGCGTTTCCAGTGGGACATTTTCGAGCAATGTTGGCAGATCATTCTGTAGAAACGTAATGTATGTTGCAGCTGTTTGGGCCCCTGCAATGAAGTGAGGACCAATGAGGTGGTCGCCAATGATTCCGCACCATACGTTTACAGTCCACGGTCGCTGTCGCTCTACCAGTCTGAGCCAGTGAGGACTGTCCACTGACCAGCAGTGTACGCTCCGCTTTATCGGTAAACAGGTAGAACTGCAACGCATTCTCTATTTATGCCCATTGACAAAATTGCACTCTATGATTAAAGTCATCACCATGTAACTGCTGATGTAGCGACACATGAAACAGGTGAAAGCGATGACAATGCAGTATGCAAATAACAATACTTTGTACTTTGATTCTGTCCACCGGCTCTCGCAGTGTCCCGTGTACTCCTGTGTGGGTTCACGGCAACAGCAGCTAACACACCAACTGCACCCGCTTCTCCTGTGACGGGCCTGTTACGGACCTGTTTGCGTGCTACGACCATACCTGTTGCATACAGTTGGCGGTAGATGTTTTGAAATGTGTGGCACGTTGGATGCTCTGTCCGGGTACCATTCTGCATACACGCTGCAGGCTTCAGCTGCATTTTGTTGACAATCGCCATAGTTGAGTATCATCTCCGCCCTTTCAGAGCTCGAAAACCATTGTCACAGTTCCTACAACACTACACTATCACAGACATCTGGTAACACAGTGTACTACAGGTAGTCTACGTGCAAAGACGAATGCAGAATAACAATAGCAGCAAGCGCTACATGCGGACACTGACAGCTAGACCAAACCACAACAGTGCACTACAGCCACACTCGTAAACACGGTCGTCATCGTAAACATGTCCCTGCAGATGCTGCTAGCCGACTGTGGCCCGTGTTTGTTACAACACGCAACTGAACGTCACAGGTTTCAAGCGTCAACTTTAGGTTACAATATCTCCGGAAGTAATTAACATTTTACAATGCAACAAATGGCACTCATTACATATTTGTTTATATGTTCAGATGTGCTAACAAAACTAACAGGGTTCCATTTATAAAAACGTAGGTTTGTGTTAAAAAAATACTTCCGTGCATTTTTTATGGTTTGTATTAACCAGTTACACTAGCCCCTCTCCTTACGTTTGGTCTGTGGAATGTGTTCGTTAGTATTTGGTGTGGTTTACGAAATATATCCAGCGGTAATGTTAGGTGACTCACCATATATATTACACGTAAAAAAATAGATGAAGTACACTTACCAGGCGAAGGGGCACAGGCAGTAATAGCAACAAATAAACACACAGACACACACACACACACACAAAAATTCTAGCTTTCGCAGCCTAGCTGCTTCATCAGGCAGAAGGGAAGGAGAGGGAAAAGGAAATGATGAGGGTTTTAAGAAAGGGGCTAAGGAGCCATTCCAATCCCGGGACAGGAAAGACTTACCTTGGGGGAAAAATGGAAGGTATATATATATATCCATGCCCTCAACCTGCTGCCACCTGGTGGCAGATAGATCAATAATAAGTATGTTCATTGCATCAGTCCAGCTACAGTTTTCACTGTGGTAACACACTACCTAGACATGTGGCACAGTGTAACACAGGGTCTTAAAGGACATGACCCACAGGCATGTGCAATTGATGATGTGCATACCATTTCTAAGTTGCCACAATTATGTTGGTTCACCTGAAGTATATTTCTTAACATGCCTGGACAAATTAGGTATGAATATGACAAATATTTTCTGTTTAAACAAGCTATCTTACTTGACTCTTTTCTACGGATTGTGTAGCTGGCTGCGGTGGCTGAGGGGACTGAGGCGATCCAGTCACGGTCTGCACGGCCACTATGGTCGGGGGTTCGAATCCCCCCTCGGGCATGGATATTTGTGCCGTCCTAGTTCGTAAGTAGTTCATAAGTAGTTTGTAAGTTTAGGGACTGATGACCTCGTAGTTAAGTCCCATAAACTATACTAAAATTTGAAACATTTGAAACGGATCGTGTAACTGACATATTTAACATGTAGATTAATATTGTACCACATTTATTGCACAGTAAGGCAATTTGTTTTTATTTTAATCTTTGCAGATTTGATAATGACTCTTTAACGAGTCTAAACTAGTCATATAAAATCAATAAGCGATCTATGGCAATAAAGATTTTATATAGGGATTGTTAACTATTACATTAAAAGGTCGCTTCCTAGAGAATATCCTGTATAAGATGGCAAGTTATTACAATAAGTAATGGTTGCAAAAAAATTAACATGCATTATTTACCGACAAATGGAAAAAGTTTTGGAATCTTATCTTTTGGAAGATCAGTTTGGATTCAAAAGAAATCTAGGAACATGGGAGCAATACATTACGACTTCTCTTAAGGAAAAGTAAACCTACGATTTTAGCTTTTGTAGATCTGGAGAATGCTTTCGGAGATATTGATAAGGAAACATTTTTCATTTTCTGAAGCTAGCTGGCGTAAAATATAGGGAGCGAATACTTGTACTGAACTTACTTGTACATAAACCAGACAGCATTTATTAGAGTCAAAGGGCATGAGAGGGACCACATGATTGGCAAGGTTGTATGACAGGGTTGTAACCTGTCTCCATTGAGGTTTATTCTGTGCACTGAGTGAGGTGTTGAAGAATGCAAGACGAAATTTGGAGAAGGAATAAAATCTCTAGGAGAAGAAATAATAATTCTGCAGTTTGCCAATGACAGAGTAATTCTGTCAGACAACGAAGGACCTGGAATAGCAACGGAATGGAATGGACAGTGTGTTGAAAGGAGGGTATAAGATAAATATTAACAAGAGTAAAAGAAAGATAATGGTATGCAGTCTAATAGAATCAGGAGATGCTGAAGGAATTAGATTAGATAATGAGACAATGAAAGTAGCAAATGAGTGGTTATTTGGCTAGCAGAATAACTTCTGATGGATGAAGTATAGAAGATATAAAATGCAGAATGGTTATGGGAAGGAAAGAGTTTCTGAAGAAGCAAAATTTTTTGACATCCAATATTAATTTAAATATTGGGAAGTCATTTCTGAAAGCATTTGTCTGTTGCATTCCACTGTGTGGGACTGAAAATTGGACGATAAGGAGTTCATACAAAAAGATGATACAAGGATTTGAAATGTGGTGCTACAGAGGAATGCTGAAGATTAGATGGGCAGATAATAAACTAATCAGTAGATGCTTAGATGGGTAGATAATTAACTTATCAGTAGGGCTAACAGAATTGCACAGAAAAGGATTTTCTCGGATATTATGACTAAACGAAGGAATAGGTTGGTGGGAGACATTTGAGACGTCAAGGAATTGTCAATCTATCAACTTAGCTTTAGAAGAAAATGCAGGGCTAAAAATGGTAGAGGGAGACTGAGGGACGAATAAAGTTAAGCAGGTTCAAGAGGGTGTGGCTTGCTGTTCTGATTATCAGATGAGGAGGCTGTCACAAGGCAGGGTAGCGTGGACAGCTGCTTCAAACTAGTCTGCAGCTGAGGACCACAGAAACAACAATAGGAGGTCAACCATTTACTATTCTACTGAGTTCATGAACAAATTGCTCAACACACTTTTCGGAGAATGTGTTTAATACAATTTCTGACGATGTTATGCTTCCCTCCAGTTTTAAACATGTATTTTTGCAAACATTCCGAGGGTAAGTTAAAACCATGATTAATTAAAATTGTATGTTTTGGGTACTTTTTGAAATTTCAAAGTTCTCTTAGATATTTCTGCGATCTAATCGTCTCAATCAGGGGTTCGGTAAATGGCGACAACAACAAAGATTAAAAAAAAAATTATATTAGTTTTATTGTTTTCATTTTTTTAACAGATTGTCACTGGAAATTTGAAATGGTACACATGTAATAAATCCCATTGTAACTAATTTATTCTGGTTGTCATATTTATCTGTAAAAACACAAATCACAGGAACTATATACTTCAATTTTGCTACAGAATAAGCCACTTGTGACAGCAATAAAAATACCACCATCAATTTTATAGCAATCTATCCTTTCCGAACACCATTTGTCCCTTTGCAAAAATTTCTGCTGAACTTATCTCCGGTTGATTCTTTGTGCTTCAGTCACTGGCGCGGCCACAGGGAGCGGGGGCGGGGGAGGAGGGGCCCTAATGGGGCTGAAGCCCCCTCCCCCCTCCCCACGGGCACCTCCCAAATATTTTTTAATTTTATTTTTTTCATTTCTAATTTTTTTGAACAGGTTGGCACCAGAAATTTGAAAATTACACTATAATTTGTCAAGCACAAGTTAACGTGACAGTGGGTAGCCAACATGATGCCGCCACTGAGAATGTGTGCTGCCATCACTGAGTGGTTTTAATGCTGCCACAACCAACTTTGATTGTTTCGCTATTGTTGCTGCTATGCTAAAGTTACGTTCCGATTGTTCATATGTGGTGACCCGCTGCTCAGCAAGTCAGCGGCGCCACAGAGCGGAATCTTATCAACAACAATCATGTTACTTGAGTTCAATTTTTGCACATAGAGTGTCGTGGCTATTAAACTGTAACCTAGAAGCTGCTTATTTATTTTACGAGCTGATTATATACACTCCTTTTCCACCGAATGACACCTTGGAGCTGGCGTTCAGCTGAATCTAGCGTGTACGAGCTGCACCATATGCAAAAGTCGTCTATCGAAGTAGATGGTCTATAGTAAACTGTCCTTCCCAGAACCCACACTAATAAAGGGACAAAGTCCATGTGATTCAAGTACCCAGCATAATCTGCACACAACAAGCCTTTCAAAGCAAAATATACGGCGCATTTGTCAGCCTAATGGGCCAATAACTGTACAGGGATGGTGGATCCTTGCCAGCCTTAAGAACAGGAACAACTATACTGACCCTCCACTGCGAGGGGAAAATCCTTTCGAGCCAAATGTGGTTTATACTGGACGAGATATAGCCATTGTGGGGGTGCTGCTGCTGGTTATGGATGACATCAGAGCCAGGTGAAGAATTATGGGAAGAGGAAAGAGCTAGAAATAGTTCCCATTAAGTAAAGCGGTCGTTGTAAGGTTTCTACGTTAAGAGGTAAAATATAAGTTGGAGGCTTTGGCCTGCTGTTTCTTGAGAAGAAAGGCCATTGGGTAGGAATCTGCCACCAATGCCTTCGCAAAGTGAGTCACCAGATGCTCTGCGAGAGCACACAGGTTGGTACCAATGCCATCTGGTAAGGCAAATCAAGGGACTGAAGGTCCTAGCTACCTCGAATGCAGTGGAGTACAGTCCACATTGGTGACACGGTGCAGAAGAGCCCAAGGAAGAGAAAAAATTCTCCCAGCACTCCCACTTGCTCTTTTCATTATGTAACGAGCTTTAGCACAGGGGCGTTTAAAGTTGACAAGCGCATTGCGGGACAGGTGGAGCATAAGATGTTACAAAACTCAACGGTGCTCATGAATTGCCATGGTAACAGTCGCGTTCCACCACGGAACAGAATGGCGGCTAGGAGAGCCTGTCGACTGGGGAACAGCAATGCTAGTGGCTCGAGCTCACATTAGAGATATCACGGATGTCATCATCATTACATTCAGATGGGTGCAGTGTGAAACCTGCGATGTGTACAAAGGCCAATAGCATGATGGAAAACACAACAGGGTAGCCTGTCCCTTGTCAAGTGAGGGGGGGGTTAATGTATCTACAAAAACTGGTCACTATTGCAAAGGTAATCATGTGCTGACCAGTGGAATGAAGGGAAAGGAGGAAAAGTGTATGAAAGATCTATGGTGGAGAAAGTTCCATCAGCAGTGTTAAAAAAGTGGGTTGAGTAACCATCACTGAGAAGGTGTAGTTCGTGTTCCACAAGGAACTGGTCTACAAAGGTGGACCCGACCAGTTGCATGAAAGATGATAGATTAAAGTCCCCAAGAGGAGGAAGGGAGGGGGCAAGTGCTGAAGGAGGACTGTTATTGCAGCAGACTTAGGTCAGCTGTCAGGTGGGAATTAGAGATAACTAATTATTAATGGAGTGTATAAGAGAATCTGAACATCAACCACTTAACCACTTCCAGTATAGTTCGGAGAGGAGCCCTTGTACTACCAATGTGTGCAAACTACACAAACCTGTTCTGACAAAGCACGGAATCCACAGATGATGAGTTAATGTCTATAAATGAAATGTGATTACTACAGACGAACATAAGCTGCAGAGTAAAAGGAAATAAGTTGTTTTGACTCCAGGAGGTGACGGTAATAATCATTACAGTTCTATTGGGTGAGAACAGATCGAGGATCCACATGATAGGTGAACAGATTGAAGCCTATCACGCCTCTGGGTCAACGTCCGTCACTGATAAGGAAGGGACGACATCTATGAACAGCTTATCAGACACCAATTCAGTGGAATTACTTGGTCGTGAGGACAAAGTTAGCACCTCCGTCACTATCAGAGGGGCTTTGTCCTGTGTCTTGTGTTTCTTCTTTCTCTTCTCTTTCTCCACATTGCATCTGTTCATCATTACCTTGACCTTCTCTGAGAATGTATCCACCATTAAAGTCCACGATATAGGCACCAGCATCAATGCAAGTATCCTTGTGGCCTTTCTGAATCCGGCGGACGAACTAGACATCTCACCATTCCAGATTGGCCCAAAGATCTTCATCAGTTTGAAGCAGTAGGTCTTGATACAAAAAAATTCCTCACTGAATAATATTTAAAGTCTGGTGAGGGGTTATAGACACCAGAATGTTGCCAATATGGCCGCAGGCACACAGCACTGCAGACTGGGCAGCAGATACAGTTTTAATGAATCTTAATCACTGAGTAAACTTCACCAAACTCGTCCTTGATCTATTCTTGAAAAATCAACGACTTTGTGGTGATGAACTTCCCTCCATCATTTCTGGTGCAGACCAGGTAGGGTGGAAAGGTTTTCACCCCAAGCCGGCATGCCACGCTTTCCTCCCACAGGGTAGAAGTAATGGTATTAGAGGCTTCATTCCTTTCTCCAGAGATGGCTATTTTGCAATGAAAACTTCACACACTTTATCGTGCAAATTGTCTGCTCAGGTACCAGCCACTCTGATCAGGGGCTCTCCCCATGAGTGTCACCCAGCCACTGCAAAGGCCATCTGGCACGATGGCCATTGCCAGGGGTCCTGATACCTCAGGAGGACTGGTATTGCGAGAATGAAGGTCGGGGTGAGAGTTTAAAATAGGGAAAGTTTAATTTTTAAAACTCACAACCACCAGCTGCGAACCAAATTCCTAAACATGCAAAAACACTGGATCTGTGATTGCTACTGTGACTCGTTTTCTAGGGGATGATATCACACTTTCACAGCTTTCCTTCCCTGCATATGATTAACAAAATAATTCATAATAAAGTCAAGTTCATGAGAGAAAAAGGGTGTACTAACAACTATTTTTGAAAACACGTAAAAGTTCACTTTCTGTTGTTTATTTCACAATATTAGAACCCTGTGGCTGATACATCTGTACGTCGACACATTTATCAAAAGATTTATAGCTTGTGAGCCCCCAGGCAAAATGAATATTGTCGCAAATTGTTTTCACACCATGTGGCTGTCTCAAACACCGTTTATGTTCATGCCTATGCGACGACACGTGTTATATTAACAAACCACAGTCACTTTTAGTGCGATCCACATCTTGTTCCACCGGCTAAATATTCACAACACACAGTAGCACTCGATACAACTTGGTGCAGTCTACGACGAGCAACCACACTTGGCAATTGCCACACAAAAATCTAAAGTCTCCACCTGGAGATCCACATGCCAACTGTGCAGGGCGACGCCGCCCGGCCAGCTACCCCACGTGCTCCCGACTCGTCATTTCCTGGGCCGCGTGCCCCAAAAGCCCAACTGCCGGGTTTTTTTCCCTATGTCATCAACTTCCCCATGTGAGCTGTTCTAACCGACTTGCCAACGTACAGCGCTCATCCAATACATTTCTAAAACATTACTTAAAATCAAAATAATTACACTACACATTAAATAAATGTCTTCTTAGGTTTTTATATTGGTATAAACATCCTTTGTACTATTTATCATAATCGTGCAATTTCTTACATCACAGATAAGTGATTTAACTGAATACTTCAAGATAAAATACACAAGATTAATTGAAAATAAAATGAGAAATAGTTAATATATTACTTTTATAAACAAACATTGCCATGCTAGTTGTGTAACTTTCTTGTATTCATTGGTAATTTATTACTTTTCATGGTCAATTAAACATATTATGCCAAATGTGACTATATCAGTTAATGTATTGTTTATTTATCAACAGGCTATTTTGTAATGAGGGCCTTAAAGGTTCCTAACTGCATCGTATTACTTCAAATGCCAGTAGCATTAGAATATTTTATTTCACGCTGTGCACTGCACTGTGCCTGGCACTCGCCATTGTCCCTCTCTCCCCTCACCGGAAACGAAACTGGAAAATCCTAAGCTGGAAAAAGCCACAAACGTCAGCCTGCTCGCTGGCCTCCCGTCAGCTACAAGCACACAGCAAATCTCAACGTGGAGAATTTCTACCTATGTCCTAACTATAAATGTTGTCACTGAACTGTGTACATACATTGCTGCCATAATTAATAAGATTAAAATTGTGTAACATTTAATGCATTGGCATGGTCAATGTTTGCAGTGAACTTCATACTGTTTAATTATCAAATGCTATTAATTACCAGTATTTCTATTGGGCGGTAATCTCTCAGTATCGAATCCTTTGCCTGCACTGGTACCAGAGTAGTGTGATCCTCAGCCATAAGAGTACATAAGAGTCCCCCCTTTCCACATGGATTGGCTACATGTGCTGGGAGAGGGAAGCAATGGGGATTCATGCCGTAGGGCTAGGTTGGTAGTTTTTCTCCAAATGGCTCACACTGTTATCCGTGATTCTGTGGTGAACTGGGCCAAAACCAGATTGACTTTATAATGGTAAGGAATAGATTTAGAAACCAGGTTCTAAACTGCAAGACATATCCAGGGGCAGTTATAGACTCTGACCACAACTTGTTGTTTATGAACTGCAGATTAAAACTTAAGAGATTGCAGAAAGGTAGAAAAATTAGGAAATGGAACCTGGACAAATTGAAGGAACCAGAGGTGGTTGAGAGTTTCAGAGGGAGCATTAGACAAGGATTGGCTGAAAAGGGGAATACAGCAGAGGAAGAATGGGTAGCTCTTGAGAGATAGGGTAGTGTAGGCTGCGGAGGACCATATAGGCAGAAGGATAAGGCCTAATAGAAATCCCTGGATATCACAGAATATACTCAACTTAATTGATGAGAGGATAAAATATAAAAATTCAGCAAGTGAAGCAGAAAAAAAAGGGAGTACAAACGTCTGAAAAATGATATTGACAGAAAGTGCAGACTGGCTAAGCAGGAGTGGGTAGAGGACAAATGCAGAACCGTAGAAAAATGCGTAACTAGGGTGAAGATAGATACCCTATAGGAAAATAAGAGATATTAGGAGACAAGGAAAGCAGCTGTATGAATATCAAGAACTGACGGAAAATCAGTACTAAGCAAAGAGGGGAAAGCTGAACTGTGGGAGGAATATATAAAGGGCCTATACAAAGGAAATAAACTTGAAGGCAGTATTCTAGAAATGGAAGACAAAGTGGAAGAAGATGACATAGGAGGTATGATACTGCGAGAAGAATTTGACAGAGCGCTGAAGGACTTGAGTCTAAACAAGACACCTGGAGTGGATGATATTCCGTCTGAACTGCTGACGTAGTTAGGAGAGCCAGTCATGAAAAAATTGTATCACCTGGTATGTAAGATGTATGAGACAGGGAAATACCCTCCGACTTCAAGAATAATATTGTAATTTCAATTCCAAAGAAATGAAGTGCAGACATGCATGAAAATTACGGAACTATCAGTTTAATAAGTCATGGATGCAAAATACTAACACGAATTACTTACAGACTTGTGGAATCCAACCTCGGGGAAGATGAGTTTGGATTTAGGAGAAAGGTAAGGACACGGGAGGCAATACTCACATTACGACTTATCTTAGAAGATAGGCTAAGGAAAGGGAAACCTACGTTTCTAGTGTTTGTCGCTTTGGAGAAAGCTTTTACAATGTCGACTGGAATACACTCTTCCGAATTCGGAAGGCATCATGGGTACAATATAGAGAGTGATGAGTTATATTCAACCAATACAAAAACCAGACAGAAGGGCAAGAAAGAGGCACAGAGGTCGGGAAGGAATTAAGACAGTTGTAGCCTTTCCCCAATGTTGTTCAATCTGTACATTGAGCAGGCAGTGAAGGAATGTAAGGAGAAATTTGGAGAGGGCATTAAAATGCAGGGAGAAGAAAAATTGCGGTTTGCCGAAGACATAGTAAATCTGTCAGAGGCCACAAAAGATCTGGAAGAGCAATTGAATGGGATGGACAGTGTCTTGATAGGAAGATATAAGATGAACATTAACAAGAGTAAAACGAAGGTAATGGAATGCATGTCAGAAAATCAGGCGATGCTGAAGGAATTAGATTAGGTAATGACACAATAAAAGTAGTAGATGAATTTTGTTATTTGGGTAGCAAGATAACTTCTGATGGCCGAAGTAAAGAAGATATAAAATGCGGAATGGCTATGGGAAGAAAAGAGTTTCTAAAGAAGCGAAACTTGACATCATCCAATATTAATGTAATTAGGCAGTCCTTTCTGAAAGCATTTGTCTGGAGTGTAGCATTGTATGGAAGTGAAACATGGAAGATAAGGAGTTCAGATAAAAAGATGATAGAAGCTTTGAAATGTGGTGCTACAGACGAATGATGAAAATTAGGAATGAGGAGGTGCTTAACCGAATTGGGGAGAAAAGGAGTTTCTGGCATATCCTGACTAAGAGAAGGGATAGATTGGTTCGACACATTCTGAGACATCAAGGAATTGTCAACTTAGCAATAGAAGGAAGCGTGTGGGGGTAGAAATTGTAAAGGGAGACCGAGGGACAAATATAGTAAGCAGATTCAAAAGGATGTAGGTTTCTGAACGTATTGTCAAATGAAGAGACTTGTGCAGGGTAGCGTGGAGAGCTGCATCAAACCGGTCTGCAGACTGAAGACCACAGCAACAACTGGGCCAAAAACGTGGGTAAACAGCATGGAGACCAAAACATCATCGCAACCATAGGAATAGACGTCCTGTTTTCAAGAGAAGCACCTAGAGAGGCGAGATGAGTTTGGAATGGGAAGGAATTAGGACAGGGAGGAGCGGAAGTGGGAGAGATAATGCAGCCTGTGATAAGACAAAGAAAGGCTGCAATGGCCTCTTGGGGGGAGGGGGATGTGTGCTCCAAATCTGTGAGGCTGCTGGTGTTGATATTATTTCAGCATACCGATTTCTGTGTCTTTCATGATTATTTGTGATGGAGGCAATTCACTGTCAAATAATGGCATCACTTCTTAAAGTCACATACGATAAAAAGATAAAGAAGAAGAATAAAAAGAGGAAACTATACTCACAGAAATGAATGTAAATGAATATTATCTGCTGTGGTTGTTTACAACAGGCAAGGTTTGTGCTGTTGTCAAACAAACCAACAACAGGGATTTCCAGATATTCACTTGATGCATCTAAACCACCGTGGTTCGGAACCCACGTTAAACTGTAGGTCCCCCTCTAACTGGCTGGGTAAGTCAGCTCGAAGGTCAGAGGAAGACGACGGCATACCACCTCCAAACAGGACCGTGCCTAGTAAAGCACTGTGGTGCTCAAACCAATCCTCGAATTGTTGACTGCTTTACCTTTTTTACCTTTGCATCTAAACCATTAATATTTCTAAGCGAGGACAATCACAAGATAACCTCTAACTTTTACTGCAGCTAATGTATCCATAAATGACTTAAGCACCCCACTATTGGTTCCCATAATCACTTCTCAGAATCATAGTAGGGTAAGCCACTGTCCTCCGTAGACTCCTTTCCCCCAATAGTAATTTGCTGTCACGCCCTGTATGTGAATGTCTGACAATTTTTTTAACAAAAGGTGCATATATAAATATTGATAGTACGTTCAGGATTTTTCATATGGTACAGTACAGAAATTGCTAAGGTGACTAAAGTGTTAAGAAAGAAATCCCTATTGGATTTTTAGTGTAGCATAAATTCCAATAGTCACTACATATGGTGGGGAAAAGTGTAAATATATATAAAATAAAATAAACATTTAAATTGTCATTTCTTCCAAGACAACAATCTGCACACTATTATTTGAAATCATTTTACCTCTATAATATCTTCCTAATATCTACTTTCAGTGAGTACTTTATGTTGTGGAAACCTATAAAAGGATATACATATTGAGTTTGAACCATGCTTACTTGAACGTCAAATCTTTTGAAAGTTATAATTATATAAGCTATTAAAATACACGTATTTGACATTCAAAGTTTTTACAGTGACATTTGATTTACACCCCATATATTCTATTATAAAGTGGAAAACGTGCAAATGTTGTAAAAGAACTCACCGCAAGCGTGAGATGTTATCATCAAGCTGGGTAATGGTTTCAGCAACCACGGTTGTCGCAGCTGTGGTAGGCGTCTGGTGGCCACTGTAGTCGCTGTGTGGCTGAGTGGCATGCTGGGGGGAAGACCCACTCTCTGCAGGGGCTGACGAGCTGGACAAGCAAAGAGGAACAGCATGGCAGAGTGCGTCGCACGGGGGCAGGCGGATCTCGCCAAAGGCAGAGCTACTGGGGGACTGTCCACACACACACACACACACACACACACACACACACACACACACACCATTTGAGGAATATCATATGGACCCTAATGTGTATCTCCATTTACCCAGCTGATCAGTTCATACAATATCTAGGTTTTGAGCTGTTTTGTGTGATGGGAATCTGAGGGTAGGCATATGCTTTCAAGATTCAGTAGAACCACATCAGAACACCAGAAGAGAGGAATGACACAATGCACACAAAGCACAGTGTAATACTGTAATACAATTTCTAACGACTGAAAACGTGTAATGCGCTTCTCGCAATGTACCTTGTAATCCCACAGCATTATTAGGAGATGTGTAATAGCCAAAGGGGGAAGCTACCATCAGTAAGCTGCCATCAACGCCACAAAATATTGTACAGAACTATACAGGCATTTGTTGTACTTGGGAGTGTAACAAGAAAGGAATGGCTAGTGGTGGTAGGAGGTATGTAGATGTAGAGTGTGGAATGGTAAATAAATAGAATGAAGGTGCTTCAATGAAGCCTATGGTGGTATCGTGACTGAAGAATGGCCTGCTGGTTAATGGCATTGCATTATGTTAAGTGATTAATTACTTTTGAGCATTTCGGGAATTATCATCTCTGGGAACTTTGATCGTTATCAGTCGAGAGCTCGCATTTCTAAGGCGGTATATTTTTACACTTTTTTCCAAAGTGTTTGTAGTCGTAAGGAATCACATCAGGTTAAGGCTGATAGTGATTGAGGGAGACATGATTGTAGGAAGATACCTCTCTGACCTACTGCATCCATATGTTACTTCTCATATGTGACTGTTTTGTGGATCAACTTCTCAGTAGGCTATTTTTCTTCCTCATATGACATGTCTCCATGAACTGTTGGTATGATTTTGGGTTACTCCTGTATACAAAGATACCCATATTTCTCTGTTATAGGATGTGTGTTTAAGTACCTCAAATGCCAATTCAATCCAGTTGCCTGTATCCAGTGTACTGAAGGGTACAAGTTCACTGGACTCCCCTTTCATCCATTTCTTATGTTAATTAGCTTGTTACGTGCACCAGAACACTGGTAATCATTACAAGTACAGCACAATAGAATTCCTACTAAATGCAAGTTACTTGTTTCAGTTTGCACTCTTCTTATTCTACATCCTACAACGTTTCTGGATAGGCAGACATGTTACAAGCATTTATTTTCTCCCACTCTATTTGTTAACATCATCTGTCATTTCAGACCACTTTCGTTGACATCGTCTCTCTGCATTCTATTTGTGGTCTTCCAGTTGGTCTCTGTGCAAGTTCTGTCCATTCTAGGGATATCCTGGAAAGTCTTCTTGGTTCAATTCTTTCTATGTGGCTGAACCATTTGAGCCTCTTTTCCCCCTTATTTCTTTTAGGGGCTTGATGCATGATGTTCTGTTACATCTTTATTTCATGCCCTGTCCCCCCTCCTCTTACTAAGGGTTCCTTAGAGTAACCACATTTTTGTTTCTTGAAGACCGTTATCATGTCATGCCCAAGTCAGGATGGCCACCAAATCTTCATTTTCAAATTCAAGGTTTTTTCTAGGTTTTCCAGGTTAAAAATAATCATTTTCCAGGGTTTCACGAAACGTAATTTTGCTCAAAGGGGTTAGCAAACATCTATACCATAAAGCAACTAGTTACATATTTATAAAACACATTGCATCCAAGTTGAACCATGTAACATTGTGATAGACACCAAGCAGTGGCGAATCCAGGATTTGTGTTGGGGAAGGGGGGGGGCGCAGAGCTCATAAAAATTGTGGCTTTGTACCTCAAACTGATCTAAAAAGAGCCAGCTAATATTATGAGGTTTTCCTCGTGGTTTTAGGAGATCTGCAGTCCCATATACCCCCCTCCCCAGATTCGACACTGACACAATGTGTAGTACAGGATGTACATTGTAAGTTGACAAACCAGAATAACTAAAAGAAAAAACAGTATATGTTCAACAACGGTTTTCACCATTATGAACGGACGGCAGAGGCTTAGGGATTGATACTAAGCTTGAACTGTCTCCACTGTTTGGGAGCACTGTGGTTGGCTAGTGTAAAATTTTAAATGGAAGCTCCCATTTTTTATTGCAGATTCAGATTCTACAGACCAAATCATGTATAGTTTGGTTGATTTTTTTTCTTTCAATGGGCAACATATTGCACTGTAATGGTAAGAATTATTTGCCATACTTCTGAAGAAATGTACCCCCCAGAAAATAAAATGAAGGTGAATCATAATGATGATGCTTCAGAACCCAACCAAATGATGCCAGATGTACATTTCTTCCCAGCTAGTTCAGTTAAGCGTTTCCCTCAGTGCACTGCGTCTTTCTTCAAACAAGTTAATAATCTCTTCATCCAATAACTTTGTGATATGGAGATCAGTCTGTGTGTGCATCTTGACTCCCATCAGTAGTTCAACTCGTGTCTTCTGAATACTTCTGTGAAATGTTGAATTCGTAGCACATTTAACTGATGGTACCACCTTGTACCATTCCTTTGGGTTATCAATATCAGCACGACTGGCAATTTCTTTCATTACGAGGAAATATTCTTGAAGAGATTCCTCTTGCTCTTCTTTCGCCGATACAACAGCTTATGAATCTCTGCAGTACTCGTTTTCGCGTAAAATTTTTCCAGCAAGGTTTCTTCAATGCAGACCCCTATGTAAGACCCTTCTCACCTTGAACAAAAAGCTTTGCTAAATCTTCGAGTGATTTTTTTGCGAAAACAAGCATTTGCAGTTGCCTCCAGCCCATTAAAACTCTGTTTCTTCGAAGTCAACGATCTATTTTTTAACTGGGTATCGAACACTGCCATTAAGTGATTTAAGAGCACCCTCTACGTCACAAAAGACACAGAAAATTTACACTGATCTTGTAATAATTGCGTTTCGCATTTATCTTCTGTTTCTATATCGGAATCTGTCTTTTTTCGAGTAAACCCAATCTTTTATCACTAGCCATTTGCACAGCATCCTTTCCTTCATCATGAGAGCCATCAACATCCTCTTCAGATTCTACGTCGTCGCAAAATTTCATTGCAAGTTTGTCAATGTTAGATAAATAATAACAAATTTCGGTAATCATTTCATTTTTCGTCCCACTATCTATGCTCAGTATATTTCAGATACCTCCCAACTCTGCTTCAGTAAATGATGTTTCAATCACGAATTTCTTAGCTTCAGGTTCACCATTCCCTGTTTGAAAAGTAAGACCAGAAAATTCTCTCAAGCGTTTTCGATTTCTTCTGGCGTCTGGAACTGTTCCGTAGCTTAACTGATGGTTTTAACTGGCACAGAAGTTATATTTTTATTTACTTTTACAATAGTGCCTAACGTTGCCATTTCAAGATTTTTTTTTTCTTTTCGTCTACTATTTCTCCTTTCTTCAAAACGATTGTGTCGTTCTGTTTTCCGTAAATCTTCACTGAAATGTGAATCCTCGTCGTAGATTCAAAGTCAACAGTATTCCACTTCAAATACCATACGTCTCCACAGGCAAAACGGCACTCGGAAAAGTTCGTCGTATTTATGCGGCAAATCTACATCGTTGCTCATTCAGTTTATCAGGAAACATGCCTCTAAAATATGTTTGAATCATGATTCATCTTTCCGACATAAGCATTTTATTTAATCAAAGTTACTTAAATTAAAACTACAGAGATAAACCGAAACAAAGGATAAACTCTTCCTACTTGTGTTTATTCCGTGATCAGCAAACTACTGTCCAATATTTGGCTTCTCTGGCGTGTCTTCAGTTTCGTCAGCAGGAAATCCTTTAAATCACCCATCCGAATCCCACACATATATTATGATTTACTTTGCCTTCAGGATATTAACAACCTTTTCGCCTCTTTCAAGTTTTCAGTTATATTGTTCCGAATGACGGTTTTCAGTTTCCAGAGACTATACAGTCAAATACATTTTGCCCTGGAAAACTCTGGCTAAAAGATCAATGAATGTTAATGACCCAGCATGCGTAATAATGCACAATGTTGTGTGCGAGATCTTGAACTTCGAGGAGATGAAATGGGGAATGCAAAAACATATCTGGAGCAACAGCTGTGTGGTATTTGAATTCAAGTGTCATTTGGCAAAATAACACTCAACAGCAGATTTTAATGAAAACATTATTTTGTTCTAATGAATTTGTTTCATTTTTTAAATTCTTGTAGTACTAAACAGACAGCGAAATATATATTGTGGAAAGCAACAGACTTCCGTTTGCTTATGGAAAATTTATGTTTCTTGCTTCTTGCGTGGCTATTCAAAGCACTCTTCCCCATTGTAGAAAATTTTATCTTTGTGTTGCACCAAGAGCATAATGCATTCGTTTGTGATTTGGGATCACGTGTAACCCACAGATACACTGTCTTGTATGAGCTCTGATATCGAGTTATTCTCTGTTTTGACATGACGAACAAACACTTCATTCTAAAACACGTTGAATTACTTCATCTGTGCGAGCACAGGTAAGGTCGATTCACATTTGGATTCACTCTATTCTTCTCTGCAACGATTGTTTCACTCTGTTCCATCTCAGAAAGATGTAGATGGCGCTAGTCTCGAAATATATTTAACGATATTTTGAATGTACTGTTACAAAACAGCTGTTAAAGCAATAAAGTACAAATGAAAGAAATTGCATTTCCGCAAAAGTCGCGTACCGTATTACAGAGTTATACTTACATCTTTTTGGAGAACAATTAGTATGTCAAAAAGTCGCAATCAACAACCTTAGAATTGTATTTCATACAGGCCAGGCTAGCGCTCACTAGGTTGCGATGCTTGTACGTATGTTTTTTGAAAACCCTTTAACACGTGACGAGGGAAATAATGTTTTGTGTTGACCATAAAATAAATAATTAATGCTGTTCCTGGTCTATGGTTGACAGGTTCTCGATGTATCCTTGTCCGCTAAGTAAATTAATTATCTTCGTTAGTTGAAGCCTGAAAATTGATATTCAGGAAAAAAAAATCTATCACTAGCTGTTGCGTTTCCAGAATTTTGTAGAGCTGCCAATTAAAACACAAAGACCTTTGCAAATTGTTATGAGGACTATCTGTTTACAGAATGTTTTAGCTAGAAGGTATAGGGCAGTCTTCGCAGTAAGTATGTCGGCTCATTGGTAACATATGCGATTGTCAAAAGGTTATCTCAAAAGATACCGGGAATTAAATTCGTCTTGTAAACATTTTCAATGTATCCTACCAAACCCACTTCATTTCTAGTTATTTAATACAATTAAAGGTTGCCGCCTTCAGTTAACAAGCGGAATTCCACCTAACATCCGGACTATTTAGAAAACTCTCACTTCACTCACATGTGAACGTGGATTTTAATGCCTACGAATTCAATTACCTGTTTAAACAATCCTTTTAGAGAGGTGTCTTACAAAAGCCAGCCTGCCATCAATGGGATGAGAGAGTCGATTTTAATTACAGTCAAGAAATATAACGTAAAAAAATAATAGCAAAATATTTTCAATGGGGTATGTCTAGCATACCCACTCAAATTTTGGGGTATGCTTGAGCGACCGAGCATACCTGTAGTCGGCGCCTATGCTAACAAATCATCACAATACTAACTTTTACGGAGTTTTGTAGCTAAAATCAACAACATGCTTCCGTGAAGAGATTTTTCAACTCAGAATCAGGCAAACGAGATCTGTGTTGATGAGTATCTCTGAGGAGGGGGGTCAATTACGGAAATTGCTAAAATTTAGTACAAATAAATGATGTCTTTCATCCTAACTGCGATTTCATAGTCGTGCCTTACAATTACATTGTGTTTCTTCGACGTACATCGCGTGGTTGAACAACACTTCGAGATAAATACAGAAATAGATAACGGAATACGTAACCTATAATTATAAAACTCTTTAAACTGCCCAGAAATATATTTGAAAATGTTTTTGTACACAAAAATGAAGCGAAGAATATTATTTAACTCGTGGGCACTAGCAATCTGAGCATTTTGCTCACCGTAATTTTAAAACGACTGGCATTTGTTACTTTTAAATATTGAACTTTGAGGTTTTTTCTTGCTAAAACTATAGGGATTGCTTATTTACAGTTATTAAGTAAATTTCGAACTAGTCGTGTAATCTGAGCAATAGGCTATACAAGTGAACGATCATTTAACTCTTAAAGCCGCGAGATGTCATGGGTTAAAAATCCAGGTTTCTGGCTGAAATTCAAGGTTTTTTTCCCAGTTTTCCCAGGTTTTTTCAAATTCAAGGTTCAAAATTATTAAAATTCTCTCGAAAATTTCATCTTCAATCTATTTTCTTAGTTATTATACTTCTTTGACATCTGTTGGTATCTACTGCTTTAATAACATTTCTCTGCAAGTTAAGCTTTCAGTTTTTCATTTTTCATGCTAATTTCCTTTATATCACTTTTTAGCTTATTTCCATTCCTGCTTCTTTAATTACTCTCTGCCAGGTGTTTATGTCTTGCCCATTTTCTGTTCATTTTCTTCCTTAAGCATCACATCTTCTGAATATTCTATGTTTTTACTATCATTTGCTGTTGACCCTTACCAAACGTTCCTAATGATATCTGCGGCTATATTACCTGTAAAAAGCACTGCTCACAACACACTTCCTTTCTGAACAGCTCTGTCCATTATGAACCATGTTGATTTTTTGCCATCTACTGTAACACAGTTTTGTATATTTTCCTCATTCTGTGTTGCAGTCTACTGAGACCATGCCACATCTGTGCCCTTAAGACTTTTTATATCTATGAATACAGTTGCGATCTTCCTACCAGTTCTCACCAATAAGACTTGGGCAATACATAACTCAGGGTAGTAAAAGTTTATGGTTTCTTGTCTCTGTTCATAGGGGTGAGGTAAGTATGTCAGCTACCCAATATGTTTACACAAAATCAATAATCAATATTTAGTGTACCAAGTCTATCATTCTGCGTATGATGACATGAAAATATAGTTAACAAACAAATTAGACCTCTAAATCTCCAGCAATAGGTAATTCTAAGATAAAGAAGTGATTCACTCACGAAGTAATTCTTTATAAATAGAGTTTATTTCTCTTTGTGGACATGAAAATGAGGACGTGGTCTTCGTTATGTAATTTTAATAATTTATTAAGAGACCAAATTTTTTCATTTTTCAAAATTTTTAGTAAATTGAAATTATACCACCATAATTAAGAGTAATAGTATCCAGGGAATACTTAGGTCAAAACATCTCTTGTATCAGAGATCATTTGTCAGATTGCTATTATAAATAGTACCCGCAGTTGAGTTACTCTCTCTCTCTATGTGTTTAGCTCTCTTGCGCTCAGCTCTCTTTGTGCGTAGCTCTCTGTGTGTTGAACTGTCCGCGTGTTTAGCTCTCTATGTCACTAGATTTCATTACGCGCTTAGCTCTCAGTAGGAATATCTCTCAGTGTTTCGTTTAAAGTATTATACACAGTTTCATTCCAAGATAGGAAAAAAACGAGAAAATATTAAAAATGTAATACAGTAAAACCTCGTTTTTATGTTCCTGGTTTTTACATTTTCCTGCCATTTACACCATTTTTTGTCGGTCCCATTAATGTTAATGCACCCTCATTTTTGCGTTATCATATTTACACTTTTACTGCAGTTTACGCATTTTGAAAGCATGTTCGTCAAGAAAAAAATGACGAAATCTACATAAATTGATGCTAGCACGGCTTTCCCCTTAAAGTATAGCACATAAAAATTATTTGCAGTCGAGTTTCTTGACACTTTACATTTCATCAAACGTATATTTCGCGTATCATTGTTGGCAGTATGTATCTAGTTGACTTAAGAAGCGCCGATTTGTAACGATGTAGTTCCTCTTTCCATCAGCTTCTCTGCACAGTGGCTGGCATGTACTCAAACAATTAGAACCAGTTGCTTTGTTGATGTGAGAATAAAGAGTTGCATTCTTTTTGTGATACATATTTCTGATTCATAAAGAACGTTATCTGTCAAAGTTTGGAATCATAATACCCACAACCTCAAAAAAGCGGTAATAGTGTGAGATTCCAATCCTATGCAAACGTCACAAAAATACTTATGCATATGTTTGCACTCGAGAACATGAATAAATTCTGTAATATTGTTGAGTGAAACATCGAAAAATACAAAAAGAACGGAACTTTGGGAGTTTTACAACGTAAATAATTAATGCCAGTATAAGGCAGTAATTCTGGCCTCACAGCGGCGTCCAAATGATATCCATCAAAGTGGTTCAGATAATTTTGAAGCTGTTACATACCCCAGCAGTGGCATCCAAACGATATCTATTGAAGCGGGTGGTTCAAGTAATTTTGAAGATGTTTTACATAGCCCAGCAGTGGCCTCCACAATTATAATGAATGAAATTACATCACAAATTTCTACTTGCCATAAAATTACCAGTTCTGCCCTGTGCTTAAAATAGTAAAAATTTTGGATAACCTTTATTGTATAATAAACTTCCTGGCGAGTATTTATATGCCTATTATGTACTCATATCACAAATAAACTACGAAAATGCGAGGCTGATCCAGTAAGCACATTTTACCATTTAAAACACTACTTCCTGCATTTTACGTTTTCCTGCATTTTACATCATTTTACTGAAGATCCTGGAAAAGCGTAAAAGTGAGGTTCTACTGTATAAACTTTTATATCGTGATCATACATGAAAGTGAACATTATCTTTGGACTTCGATCGGGATAGGCTAGGACAGAAACATTAGAAACTTCTGTCTCCCATAATAAACAGATGAACATTCTTGATATGACATTTGAACTTATTGGTATGTTTAATGCAATAACTTTTCAAAGACCTATCTGAAGATTTAGAGTTTGTAATCAATGGATAGGATCCATAGATATTAATACAAACAAACTTTGACGAAAATAATCACGAATTGTGAATTTATAAAGTGTGTACTGTGAATGTGTTGTGAATGTAACTATTGATTTCAGAATAGAGAGTCTATGAACCTTAAAAAAGTCTTAAACAGGTATTCGAGTATTTAGTTCCCTAATGTTGTCCAAGCATATTCTAAAAGTGAAGGAATATATCTAACAGTTTTGGGCAGGAGAAACTTACGGTGAAATTTTCTAAAGAATAATTCTATAAAGGAAAAGGATCAGGCAAAAAAAAGTATCTTTGTGACAGGCGTCAAATTATCTGAACTATCGGGACTCAATGATTCAATTTTTTATTCTTTGGTTTATTAAATATCAGCCCCCTGAGAAACGGATTATGATGCTCAAACATTATAAAGGGTTTTTAAGTTTAAATGAAATCCAGAAACAATATTTACATTGAAAAATTCAACACAGATATAAATTTTATTAACTGTGAAGAAGTACCAGGTCTACCAACTTAATTTTCATACTGAGGTGACAAATAGAATTTTGAACCTATACTTCCAATACAACTGTGAAATCAAGACGTAATATACAGCTTAAAAGTCGCAAGTTAAAACACTATTATAAAACGAAGTCAAGACAACTGTCGCCCCAGTCACAAACCAAACCATGTCGCCGCCCAGTGACAGAGTATCACACGCGCTCGAGAGTAAAAGTTCCAAATTCTCACTCGTAAATTAGTGTAGTCCATCTAACTTTGCAGTTCCAAGTTAATCAGGGATAAAAGTATTTGTTATAAAACACAGTTTGTCATCACACAAGTAAACGATTGCTGAATTATCTCAGTTCCACAGCCCTACAACCTTGCATAGTCTATCACTTTTCAAGCAGAGACTAATTTCTGCATTCACAGCCCATAAATTTTCTAAGTCCATACATGCCTATCTCTTCAAATGACAAGTTTGTAACGTGGCTTCAGACCGACCAGCGTCACAACCTTTCACCACCACGTGCAAGTTATGAGTCCCTTCCCAAGTGTTCGAAAGCGTGCTCTCCCTGTTCACAAAATTGTATCCTCCCGCACATCCTTAAAATATAATTTCCCCTCCAAAATATTATACTTGTGAATATCACAGAATTAAGTGCTTTGACCACCTCCCTACGAATATTGTTTACATTTAACAAACATATATTAAACAATACTAAAAAAACGGTTGAGACAATCTCTTTGCTCAGATAGCTATTAAGTGCGGCATCTTGCTGTTCAAATATACTGCCGCCATCGAAATATAGTTACACAATTAGTATTTAATTTTTAATGGCTTCTTATACAAATATATTCAGTTATTGTCCATAAATACTTATAATAATTTATATATAAACAATCTGCTGCACATCTACTATTTTTAGTCGGCCAAGAAATATTTAAGTGGCAGTTTACAACATAAAAAAGTAACGTTACTAAAATAGTATTAAATATAATAAAATACATATATAAATGTAATGCGCTTTGCTGGGTTCATGTTTTGTGTTTCTGTGGTGGAATCTATGTTCTGATACAATAATATTATTACCTCAACAAAAAGCAGAACAAGAGAGTAAAATGAAGTTTATTGAAAGAATACGGAAATAACGTGGCACTTTTTTTAAATAGGTAGCGTGGTGCAATGCTGTCCATTCGCTTATTAAACTGTTACTGATAAACATTACATATCAATAATTGCAAATATAAGTCTTTTATTATTATTATTATTATTATTATTATTATTATTATTATTATTATTATTATTATAGTACTGAAATTCGTCGGCCTTTTATCTGTAAGTAATATTGAAATTGTAATAATGGCGTTTGATTCTCCCAAGTCTCGTGAAACCATTTATATAATTATATTTGCTGTATGATCATTCCCTGATTTTATATGGATTTTTAGAATAATATTTGAGGCTATATTGTATTTCAGTTGCAATCTAGAATAGCCGCCCTCACTCAGCCAAGAGTGTGGTTTCCGGTTTCCAAGCACATTAGGAAAACCCTGACTACCTGTCCATTTACTAGGTTCAAACTGTTAACCAGCCGGCTGGGGAACACAACATCCTGGCAAAACCCACCTTTTACATGGAAACAATTAGCTTCCTCCTGTATCTGTAATATCACACAGTTACCTGTCTTTCCAATATTCCCAATACTTTTCTAAAAATCTGTCTGGCTGCAATTATTTCATCTATAGTTAATCTTACAGTTTATAATCCTTGTTGTGCCCTTCTGACTGTGGTTCTATATTATTCATGATTTTGCATAAAATTATACTGTATATACTCTACAGTGCCAATCTGTTATCTTCCGTCGTATTTCTGACCCATTCGCTCCATGCGTCTTTCTTCCTCCTGATAGATTCTGCACATCTCTCATTTCACCGTGGTTCTTTGCATCTCCCTTTTGTTGGAGTCCCTCTACATGCTTCTTCTGCGGTCTTCAATAGTCTGTTTCACTCTAGTCTAGACTCCCACTACATCCTTCCACTCACCTTTTGGAAGTTGTTCTCCCTACATGTTTCATGTGTTTCTCTGTCTTTTAGTTTTCAGTACTTTATTTTTCCCGGGCTTTTTCCCTCGTCTTTGTATGTTTGCACATCAAGTACTTTGTCCGCCAATTCAAAAGCTAGTATTATTTTGGCAGTATTTATTCTTTTGTCTCTTTCCAGTCACTACATTTAATATCTATTTACATTACCTAATTACCAGTTCCTTTAGTTCTTACCTCATCTAGTCCCATTAATCATATGCTTCTTTTTGACATAATGTTCAGGATTGTTGAATCCATTTGTAAGGATGCAACGTTAGTAGCCTCAATTCTGCCATTAATCAGAAGCATGTTGGCTGTCATACTTGGATGATCTGCTCAAAGGTTACGTCAGTTATGGTACTCGTTTTTATCAGATGCTCAGTTGATTGGGAAAAACAAATACATTACCCACTACTGACTTTCTGAGGCATACATAGTTTTACATTGGCCAGCATTTTTCTGTTTTCCTTACTGAACTTTTTTTCTCATTCTTTTCATTTTAGTTGGATGCTTGATACAAAATATTATTTTATTTTTTTGTTTTTTTTTGTTTGTTCACATAGGTGCTTTTCTGTAATAAACATTTTCGTTACTCAAAAACAAGTCTTTCGTACCAGTAGATAGCATCACTATGTAATTATTTTAATTTAATTCTTCCATATGGATAATTATATTGATTAATTACAGTATGTAGATATGAAGTACTTCAGGACAGTTACTATGCCACTAAATACTGATACGTTTAGAAATTATTGTGCATACTCCATAGTAGTTTTCTTTGAGGGTGTAAGTATTTCTGTATTGACTTTAATTCTAGGGCAGAAAATTCTTACCAGTTACATACACTCCTACATTTCAACACCACACTTTGCAACACCATAGACCAGTTACAAGAGCTATAGTTCAGCTTGTGTATGAGGGCACAATGACTTAGTGACAACCTTCCCAAGGGAATCAGTGAATGCATACAAGAGAGAGTAGGTGCAATGTCACACTGGTACATGGGCACACAAAACAGTTATTTTTTAATTTAACTAAAATTTTAATCATTCAAGTAGCATCACTCATTCAGTCAGCCCATGATGTTTCACTTCATCTTGTCCCCCCATCCAGGTGTTTTACGTTTTGTGTGAGGCAATGTGAAAAAAAAAAGACTGCTCTAGCACAAGTGATATACATGGTCTTAGGTGTGGTGACATATTTCGTCATTTTTATCTTAAGATCGATATACACTAACATACATCTTTATTCACAAAATCAAAAGTTAATATAATGGCAGTGTAAAACAATATTGCTTCAACAAGTGCCTTGTTTGTTAATTTGGGAGATAGGTGACCAGAAAACATCTAGAAAATTTATCCAACTCATCAATATATGATGTAACTTAGGAAAATACGTTTGGTTTCAGATTTTTACCTGACTTTTCTATAGTCATTAAAACATTTGTGCCCTGAAATAAAATGATTTGCCACATGATGAATGCAGAGGAACAGGTACAGAGTCAAACTGAAATATATAACTCTTTTAATTAAGAGAAATAACAGTTGTGAAAGGGAGCACGTTCTCTATTACAAATTACAGTCATTTGCATAAATTATGGCTACAGTCGATTTTAGGACATAATAATTACGTAACACCACCATAAATAAAACTGAGACTGTATAAAATATACCCATTGGAATATCTCTTTAAGGACCTAGGTTAGAACCAATGACAATGATATTATTTCTATGATTTCGAAATATTCAGTCATCTCCACTGTCTTAGAACACTAAAGTATATTATATGGCAAAGTTGAATATTTGCGCTGGATCGATTTCGAAATTGCTATTACCTCTTCAGGCCAGTGGTTGCTATAACCAATTTGACTATCCAGATATGCTTCACATCCTGCCCAAATTCTCAACATGCACGGATACAGTTTGAGATGTGATCAAGAGGAAGTAATAGGTAGGGGGCACTACAAAGAAGTGTGTGGTAAGTTAAGAATTTGGGCAGGAGGGCAAATGTGTCAGTATAGCCGAATTGGGTAGGCTGACCGCTAGTCCCAAAGTGGGAAATCCGAGTTCGAATCCTGGACCGGCACAAATTTTCCACTTCGCCACATACTTTCGATTTCTTGTAACATTGTAGATGTTTGAATATTTGAATTCATAAATATCTGTCTCTCTATGCCAACCAACGATATTTGCTCCTTTTTTGTATGTCTGGTAGAACAGACACCATATCTATAAACATTATTTTTCATTTGCAAGCTAAAGTCAGATACTTTCCAATTGAGATGTTGTTTTCTATGTTCACTGTATGACTGGATGTTACATTACTTTGTATTCTCTCTCCTTCTGCAATGCGAATTTGTAAGATTTAGGTCAGTGGCAAATTAAAAAGTTCTTCACAATCAGTATTCAATAGCTATCTAAATTTCAACGTGTAACATGCTGATGTTCTTTCCTTGCAACCATGGATGCTTGTAATTACCAATATTAACTTCTGTACTCTAATAAAATCTTTGTTTCAGACAGTATACATAGATACTGTGAGCTCACTTATCACTTTCCTTTGACCCTATATTTCGGTACGTAACGTTCTACAGTTACTAACAAATATAAAATGTACAGTGTTTCAATAGTGGGATGACACGTAATACAGTGATAATACACAGCTGTCAGACCCAAATGAATAAAAACAAATTCATTTTCTATGCTCACACCTATTACACTTGGCACTAAGCAATTAATTGTAAGATAAGTATGCAGGAGGATGATGTGTTAAATCGATGTAGTTAATATATTAATAACTCTTGCTGCTATACATCTCTGATTGCTAAAACGTCTGTTTTGCTATTTGCATTCTGAACTTTTTGTAAATAAAATGTGTTACTTTACAAATCGCTAATTCAGTATAACTGGCCTCATACATATTATAACAGGGAACTCACCACAGGAGACAAATGTCGGTGCTACCAGTTGAGGCAGAGGAGTCAGACGACATGGGCGACGCAGCTGAAGCAGGAGTCTGGCCGCGGCCGCTGTGGACACTTTGCGGCTCAGCGGTGGGGGCGGTCCTGCTGGCTGCAGGGGCTGGCGTGCTGCAACAGGGAGGAAACTGTGGCAGCCAGGCGACACCTCACTGCAGACCTAACTGCAGGGGCTTGTCCACACACAAATGTTGTGGCTCTACTAAGATGAGTGACTCATCTGTTCCTCAATTCCCATACCAATAGCTTAGAACACTGGACAACTGTGTCTACAAAATGAAGATGAAATGTAACTTACAGGCAAAAGGCTACAGTCATGCAGATGTAATATAGCAGCCATATGCAAACAATTTGAATATATAACAATGACAACTGTAAAAATCTTGGAATGGGAATAATCTTTAAACATACTTCAATGGAGCTACAATCGTATTAGTGTGTTCGTAATTTTTCTGTTAAAGACGTACTTGGCGAGCAGGAGTTGCTGAGCGATCTGGAGCACCACTTTACAGATCGCACGTCCTCCCGCGGCAGGGGTTCGAATCCTCCCTCGGGCATGGAAGTGTTTGTTGTCCTTAGGTTAGTTTAACTTAGTTTAAATAGTTTAAGACTAGGGGCTGATGACCAACATAGTTTGGTCCCATAGAATTACAAACATTTAGTGATATACCCGTAGTGGAAGGGATGCTAAAACGCAACTGAACTGCTTGTGAAGTGAGAGGTGAAGGAAGCTGGGATTTGGAATTACTTCATGTGGTACAGTTGGCTGTGATTTGACACTATATGAAGCCTGGCGTGTACATTCAGGTTATGGGACTAGATAGTAGAAATAGAAATATATATTATGACATGCTGACATAACAGCTTATACAGCTTATACTATGGATCCTGTGATCAGAAAGGAGATGGTGATTAATAATGCAAACAAAGATCGAATTTAAGTCAAGAACAGGATTCCTTACATATAATCTTGAATAACGCAGAAAGAAATACACTTATACGCATTGTTTTAACAATAGGCTATCCTTAAATGGATAATGCTGTTATGGGTGTTATGTTTTCAACATTGCTTTTCATATATGATAATATGATGCAGCCTCAAAGCTGCTACAGTAATGGAATGTAGTTTAATCTGAGTATGCATGTTATATCATAGGGCGAAATTTTAAAAGAAGGATATATGAATTACTAAACACCATACCTAGAGGTGTATTTCTACTGTTGTGTACTGTGCATAAAATCAGAGCAGATATAAAAACGTCATCAGTATTGCTGATGAAATGGGGCAGTAAGAGTTACAAACGTTTTTGTTATATAATAAAACAATGAACAACAGTGACTGCCTTATTTACACATATTCACAAAGGATTACTGTTCCAGGTCTCGATATGGATTGGAAACAGTTTTAATATTAATATCATTGGAAAATGGTAATTTAGAATTTTATATCTTGTCGATATTACATTCATAAGAGACGGGCATTATTTATAAATGTATTTTTAACATGGAACTTCTGTGGAATTGACTGGATGATTATATGGGCTTGGATATTATGAGTGCTCCTCCAAAAAGCATTTACAGCGTTTTGACCCAATGGGGAACCCTCGGCAAGAGTGTACGTAGTGTGAAAAGTGGATTGAAGTGTGCACTTATTCTGAACATATGCCTAGCATATGCAGTTTAGCAGACCTAATGGGTCAAAAAAGTGTCAAAACCATGTATGAAACGGCGATACAATAGATCTTCATTTATTATGTCCACATAATTCAGTATACAGATTTGATGAACATTCTGTGAGTGATCAACGAAATTGTACACTTTAGCTCACAGAAAAATCCATGTGGCTAACGGTTGTATTGTATGACTTAATTTTGTTTTGTTGAAAGTGGATTACAATCTCTAAAACCAGCTATGACAAAAATAAAGCTTTGGTTCCATGAAACTTGACTTGCATTTATAGAAAATTGGTCAAAAGGCTCTACCTGGGAAGTATTGATGTCTCGAAAACAAACTCGCACACGAAATGGGGGAACACAGATCAACGCGTCAAACCACACTTACCCGGTTTCTGACGCTGACTCTGACAGCAGGCGGTCAACTTCGGCCATAGCCTGGGGCTGGCTATTTCTCGCATCTGCCCATCCCTGCGTTGCCATGACTCGGAAGATGTGGTCCCTTATGTAGTCGACGGCGGCCTTCCTCAGGCTGTCCGAGGAGTGCCGGACGGCGACGACAGCCGCGGCCGCCGCGGTCTCCACGGACAGGCGCGCCAACACCTGCCGCTCGCAGTCCGCCTTCAGGGCCGGCAGGCCGTACTGGTCTGCGGCGGCGAGCAGCTGGGCGGCCAGGGCGGGCAGCTGGGGGGCCTGCAGGGTGTACAGGTAGGCCACCAGCTGCCTGAGTACCGGGCCCTCCACGCCCGGGGTGGCCACCTCGCCGACGGTGATGTCCTGGAGGATGCGCTGGAACACGGGGCTCCTGGCGGCCAGCACGGCCCTGTGCGCCACCAGGCGGGTGTCGCCCGCCACCAGCGCCACCATGGAGCCGTACCCGTGGTCCAGCAGCGCGCCCAGGTCCGCGGCTCTGTCAGACGTCACCTCCTGAACTGACTCCGCAGAGGACGAGTCTGAAGCAAATCGCAACTGATCAGACATTTGCCATTACACAGTAACCTCTATACTTGCACCATTTCCATTGACATGTTTTGTGTGTAGCACCTGGAACTGATGGCTAACTACAGGATGTCAGATGAAACAAGCAAAATTCTAGCAGTGTAAAACTGGTACCATAGTAGAAAAAGTTATAAGTAACACCATTTGCCGAATTTAGAATCGGGTCCAACACCTTTCATTTGCAAAATGACCCCCAAAATATAGTCAGGTGCTTCTTTCATTAACTGCTGTCCCAGTCTTTTTTTTTTCCTTTCTTTTTCAAAACGTCAATCGAAATTATGATTTACGTTATTCCTACCCTCTATGTATGGTAAACAATGCGTTCTCTTAATTACTTTCTGTTGGTACTCCTTCAGAAAGCCATTCGAATGAAGTAGTACTTCATCTAGGGAGAAATCTTTCTGACTGCTCCATTTATTTATTGAGCAACAACGTTTTACGACTGCAATGCATGTAACTCTACTCTTAACTGCTGTCGTGTATGTTATTTCAACAGCTAACTGCACCAATCATCTGCTACTAATGCCTAGCAGACAGCAGTGAGGATGCATCTCATTTTCAGCACTCTTGCATTTTTCACATGGACAACAGCTAACCATGGGTTGAGTGATGTATCAAAACTAATAAAGAATATCCTGTCCCATAAACCAAAATATGTCATTGTTTCATAACTGATTCACGCTACCACAGTATTGACTATGTATTGGGTAATTACATAATTTCGATTAATATAAGTATTCAGTTATGTGGTCAAATTCCCACTGGTGATATTGTTACCTACAGTATTACTTAAAAGTATCTACAATGTCCTACATTCACTTCAGCAATTATATAGCTTTATAAATAAAAGTGAAAATTCCAAACATACTGTACACCAACAGGTAGATAATAACGTGGTAAAAGGAAATTGCGCATATGTAACCCAAGATACTTCTCAGAAAAGAGTCTGACTATGAAAATTTACCATTTACCATTGAACGGAACGAGAAGAAGCGCTCCTATTAAGCAATGATAGCCAATGCCTAAGTCACTGCTGCTATGGTTGATTCAATATGTAAAGATTTAGATGTGCTGTCCGTCTCTGAACTTTGTCTATAAGCAAAGTATGCTCCGTTGCATGTTCGCCAGTAAAAGTAAACATCTTGTGAAATTAATAAAGACAGGTTAATGTCAAAGGAGACTCAGATTCGAATAAATCTAGTACGCCTGTTCTTTTCGCTAAAAGTTGTTAATATGTGATCAGTAAATTGAGGTATTTTTTATAAAAATCTGTGCAATCAAAATCTTATAACAGTATATTTAAATTTTCAATAAAGATGTATGAGAGGAGACTGAGAAGCAGTATTTGGTAGATTGCAAAACAAAGAAGTTAAGGGAAAAACCGAAATCCCATATCAATTTTTACCGCAACATGAAACCATTGAAGTTTGTCCTACGCTATTACAAAACACAAAAGTCAGGAGCCAAGTCAGAACAGCCTGCTGGCGGTCACCATGGGCAGTCAGTCGGACAGAGACAAGTCTGGCGGATCACATCTCAATTTCGCTTTCAGTAGCATCAAAGTTCTATGTCTGCAATCATTGAAAATATTACTTCAAACTCTGTGAGAAAATCTGTTTACGGAAGCTTACAAAATCTATAACATACTATATTTAATTATGAAAATCTAGATTCCAATATGTAATAGATAATCACACAAGAATAAAGTATACTGACAAAACTAGCACAAAATATTTTAAATTGTACATTATGATGCTGTGGAAATGCCAATCATTGACACGGTGTCTATAAATGTTCTTTGGAATTAATTACATAAACATTTATGAGAAAGACAGTGAACTGTTGCTTCCATAGATGCTAACTAAAATAATCATGTTGGTTTTACACAAGATGTCACAACTTTTGCGGTGGACAGTATGCGTTGTGAGATTTACATTTATCTTTAAATTTTAAGTTATATCTTTACCTGAAATGGAATCTTGGGCAATGGAGTCCGAAAGTACAAATGCAGCCACGAAGGTGCAGAAGAACCAGATATCACAGCTGCACAGCATCTTGGAATGGCAAATGTGTTTAGCCAACTGGAAAACTGACCCCTCAAAATATCTTCAATAAACTTGCACTCAGCTAAATGACCTGCAAGTTCAAGAAAAATGTAGTTAAAAACTAATTTTCTTTCAAAAAGTTAACTTCAAATTAGCTAGGATGAATTGGTGTTTTAGCGTAACTTGAATTACACGGTTTTGCTACGTTCACTAGTGTATGATTAATAAGCAGAATATGTTCTCTACTGGTGACACAGGCCTGCATCAGTGACAGAAATGTCGTTGCTCAGTTGGGACTGCAATGCGTATGATCAGCAGCTGGCAGAGGCAGAAGTTGTGGGCTGGCAGAAGTTGTGGTCGCACTGTGGATACACTCCAATCGTTCTGGATTCAGCTTCAAATTGCGATCCGCTAAATATTCGCAATAGTATGTCTAGAAAACAACGTCGCCTGGCTGCAGTGATTAATATTCAAATTTCCCGAGCATCTCGGTAACACTGTCGCATCTATCACTCCAGCCACTAACAAATCTACCAATGTAATCCAATAAGGCGGCGATCCCAAAAACTTGATCGATACTCAAGATGCCATCGCAAAGTGTTTTTATGGCACTCTACTTTAGTGATAAATCAATTTTTCTCTAAATACTCCTAATGAATCAAAGTCTTCTACCCACCATCCTCACATCTGACCTTACATGCTCGTTGCATTTCATTTTGCTCTACAATGTCATGCCTGGATATTTATCGACAAAATTGAGTGAAGCAGCACTACTAATGCTGTATTTGATTGTTATGCATGTCCTTCTCCTACTCATCTGCATAATCTTACATTTTTTATGTAATAAGTTCTAGATTCAGTTCCTCGTACCAACTACAAGTTTTGTCCAAGTCATCCTGAACCCTACCCTACCTGAACCCTACCCTACCCTGAACCCTACCTCCCCATACACCACAGCACGCACAACACAGCAGGTTAGTCTCCACTCTATGCTCATTTCATTTACGTAGGTAGAAAATGGTAAGTCCCACCACACTTCCACGGGGCACATCTCCTGATTTCCCTGTCCCTCACCATCGAGGGCAACGTACTGAACTCTTTGCTATATGCTTGCGACTTCATTATCAGTCTGCAGTGCAGCACCGTGGCAAATGCCTTCCCGATGTCGGGCATCATGCAATCCAACTGTTGCCAACGATACATGGTTCGCAAGAAGTCATCTGAGAAATGTCCGTGCTTCCCGTGAGCTGCACGCATGGAAACCTTTTCGTCTGAAGGAAATGTAGTATATTGGAACTGAGAATACATTCAAAAACTCTACATGAAACAGATTGTTAACGATAGGTATTTATGCAGATCCGTTCTCTTACCCTCACTGTAATCTGAAGTCACCAGTTTTTTTCTTTTTTTCCGAGTTTATTCGGACTTTGCGCTAGATCACAGACTGGTGACAAAATCAAGCTAACAAAGAGGCCAACGCCATAAATGCTGAAGTGCTATCCCAACCTGACAGGGCGACTTATCCGTTTCCTGTACTTTCTGCTGCCTCACTACACTGGAGATACCTTTTACTATTTCCTGCATTTGGGGGTTTATGCGATGATCCAATGACGGTATATTTGTAAGCTCATGATGAGTGTATGATTTTTTAAATTTTTAATTAAAAACTTCAGCTTCCGTTTTGCTGTAATCCATGACCACCACACAATGATCATAGTTGTGACTGGACAGAGGTTGTTAACCGGTTTATCGCTCTTACATGGGACCGGAACTTTTTGGATTCTTGGCGACATCATTCACTAACGTATGAGAAGAGTTATGGTTGTTATAGATTATGAATATTATGATGCATAATTAGCAGTTACTATCAAAAAACAGGTTATATGTGATAAGAGGTGTCAAAATAAAGGTAAAGACTTCACGAAACTCATTTCATTTATTTCACTTGGACCATTTTAATACATAATGATGAAGTAAATGAGTCTCACCCATTCGTAATATGAATGTAGCTGGAGTTCCCTGTTGCATAGGAAACGACTTCAACTGATTAATATATTATTAAACTTTAATGCTTCCTCATCATGGAATTTACTGATTATGCCAATTACTACAAAGTGGGTAAACTCTTGAGTGAAAATACTAATAGACAATGGAACGTCAGCTTTATAAAGTGAGGTACAGCGACAGCTGAAAAGAGCTACCATCGGTTCGCTAATGACAGTTAACGACGTAATGTCACCTTTATTCATATTATTTGATGTCTGAAGCAGAATAATGGGGTAAGAAAAGAAAATCACAAATAACCATTAATGGTCGTAATCTGAATGAAAGTGCACGAAATGCCTTGCACACATAATGAAGATAATGGGGTCAGCACACAGAAAAATTACAAGATGTGCAAGTTATTGTATACTTCTCTTACAACAACCTATCACTGTATTGCCCTAAGGTGGAGAGAGTTCTATTGTTTTAAAACTTCCGCTTCCTCTGGGTCAGTGCCCCTGAACTGTTTATCGAGCTGTAGAGTAGTCTTGGTGAATTCTTTTTCAAGATCTTGTAATTTGTCCACCGACTTCACATCACATTAATTTACTGATTAATGATTTATGTACACGACGGCGTAAATCATATTCAGCTGGAAAGTGATTTATACAGTCGCGATACAAGGCACATAAACAGTATTCCTCACGACACTGTCCCCTGTCCACGATACAGAACTGAGTTACGGGCTTTTGTCAGAAGTTAATTCACAAGCTCTCGGGTAACACGGAGCGGGTAATTGGTAATCCTGCATCAGAGTTGCTGAAGACGAACTGCAAAAGGATTCGGTAAGGAGACAGTAATCTTCTTACGGGGGTGAATGCTGACGGCTGCTCGGGCAATTACTCGCAAGCAGGTGGGAGCCACAGAACTGAGGGGAGGAGGGAGAGGGGAGGGGGAGGAGAAGGGAGGATGAGGGGGTGGGGGAGGGGAACCGCGGGCGCACGTGGCCACCGCACCACATCCGACTCTCGTGGACTGTTCATCTTTCAACGCCCGACTTCGAATTTCGTGCAACAGCTCAGTATGTGAATTATTGACGTGGAATCTGAACAACAGAGCAACACAGCGTTTTTCACATCAACGACGTCGTCAGCGGGCAAAGAGGTAAAGAGTGGCAGGTAGAAATGCTGGGGTTGACGCGGCATCCAACATCGACTGTCGACTGTCGGATGCCTGACAGAGGCCGGCGACTGGCGCAGCCGCTGAGGGCGTCTCAGGTGGCTCTCTCTCTCTCTCTCTCTCTCTCTCTCTCTCCCCTCTCTCTCTCTCTCGTCTGCACGTCACCAGCTGTGAAACGCATGCGGGGGCCTCAATAACTGATTACAAGGTGGAAAACATACAATTATCGTACGGTTGTAAGGCGTATTTGACATTTATTGGGCGTTTGAAATCGCCATAGGATTACTACTACAAGACGTGGCAGAAGTATAGTACACCGAGAGTATTTACAGTACAGATTTTGTGGAGAGAGACACTCAGGAATGTTTCCTATGTTTATGCAGAACGTGCAGTTATAGCAAGGTAGCAAAATGTTTAAACCTTCGATAAGTTATGAAAGACGTGCCATGCAATGACATGTATCTTTTAATGTGAAACATTTCTGGATTATGACAGTAGTGTGAATGTTCAAAACTTACTGTAACTGCTCTATAGTATAACTGCCATAAATCACCAAACTTCATCCCAGTTGCTTTATTGCAGAATCAAATCAAGAGGAAACTAAATATGAAGACATTATTCACATTAATAACATGTAGGCCTACACTTTCTCCTATGGTTGATTGAAAACAAAAAATTCTGCTATGTAATTTTTGTCGCTTCTAGGCAAAGTGTCTTGTGTCACAAGATATAAATATTCATTGGCAGACGGATAACACACTTCACCTTTTACTTTCGGTCTTTGTATTCAGTTTTTCCCCCACTTATGTTTTCCTGCTTGCTTTCACTTTCCTTGTAAAAACACGAGAATGAAAGCACTCTCCACAATATCCAGCTATACCGTTCACGACAATGCGCTGTCCTACTGAGTACCGAAAAGGCCGCATTATAGAACAATTTTTCATGGTCGCATCCATTCCTCTGATTTGTTGATCACAGACATGAGGGATAAAGTATTCTGAACAGGCCTTACCCTAGTAATCATCTATATACCTGCAATAATATTTATCATACTGTAGCCATCCTAGAGTGCAAATTTAAAAAAAATCGGTTCGTTTATGTACTTTAACTGTGGTCTTGCTTTGGCATGCAGTTATAGCGAACAGCTGAAAGCAATGGGAAACTACAGTCGTTAATTTTCACGAGGACATACAGCTCTACTGTATGAAAAAATAGTGATGGCATCCGGGCAGGGACTACTCACATGGATTTCATCAAGAAAAATAAAACAGTCCTACATATCGGAGCATGGAATGTTCTAACCCTTAATCGAGTTCGTAAGTTACAAAATTTGAAGAGAGATGGAAAGGTTAAAGTGAGATATGGGGTGGGTTAGTGCAGTTCGGTGGCAGGATGAACAGGATTTTTGGTGCAGTGAGTACAGGCTTGTTAATACAAAATCAACTGGTGATAATTCAGGGGTAGGTCTGATAATGAATAAGAAAATAGGAATGAACAGCATAGTGAATGCATTATCATAATGAAGGTAGAAACAAAACCAACACTGAACACAGTAGTACAAATCTACATGCCAACTAGCACTGCTAATGAGGAGATCGAAGAAATGTATGAGATGACAAAAGAAAGTATTCAGACCGTTAAAGGACAAGACAAACTTTGTAGTAGGAAAGGAAAGAAGAAAATGTAGTGAGCGAAAATGGACTGGGGAAAAGGAATGTAAGACGAGATCGCCAGGAAGAATTTTGTGCAGAACACAATTTAATCATAACAAACACTTGGTTTAATCATCGTGAAAGAAGGTTATATACGTGGAAGAGATCATGAGACACTGGGAGATACCAGATTGACTTTATAATAGTAGGGCAAAGGTTTACAAACCAGGTTTTAAACAGTAAGACGTATCCAGAGTCAGATATAAGCTATGACCATAATATTGTTATGAACTGGAGATTAAAGCTTAAGAGACTGAAAAAATGTAGAAAATTAAGGAGATGGAATCTGGACAATTTGAAGGAACTAGAGGTTCTTGAGAATTTTAGAGGGAGCATTAGGCAGGGATTGTCTGAAATTGGGCAAAGGAATACAGTAGTAGAAGAATGGTTAGCCGAGACAGTAGGGAAGGTCGCAGAGGATCATATAGGCAGAAGGACAAGGCGTAATAGAAATCCTTGGATACCACAGAAGATACTGACATTAATTGCTGAAAGGACAAAATTTAAACACACATCAAGTGAAGCAGACAAAAGGGAGTACAGACGTCTGAAAAATGTAGTTGACAGACTGGCTAAGCAGGAGTGACTTGAGAAGAAATGCAAGACCGTAGAAGAATGAATAACTAGGGGAAAGACGGATACCGCCTAAATTAAAATAAGAGACATTTGGAGACAAGAAAGGCAGCGGTATGAATATCAACAACTCAGATGGAAAACCAGTACTAAGCAAAGAAGACAAAACTGAAAGGTCGAGAGAATATATAGAGGGTCTGTATAAAGGAAATAAACAATACAGTATTCTAGAAATGGAAGCCGAAATAGAGGAAGACGAGATAGGAGATACGATACTGCAGAGGAATTTGACAGAGCACTGAAAGATTTGAGTTGAAACAAGGCCCCTGGAATAGATGATGTTCCGTCTGAACTGTTATAGTTAGCAGAGCCAGTCATGACAAAATTGTTCCACCTGGTATGTAAGATGTATCAGATAGGAGATATACCCCTAGACTTCAAGAAGAATATAGTGATTGTAATTACTAAGGAAACAAGTGCATACAAGTGTGAAAATTACAGAACTATTTGGTTAATAAGTCGTGGTTGCAAAATACTAACACGACTTATTTACAGACGAATGAAAAACTAGTGGAATCCGACCTAGAAGATCAGTTTGGATTTAGGAGGCAATACTCGCATTACCACTTATCTTAGAAGATAAGTTAAGCAATGGGAAGCCTACGTTTTACGCATTTGTGGATCTGGAGAAAGCTTTCGACAATGTTGAATTGAATACACTTTCAAATTCTGAAGGTAGTAGGGTAAAATACGGGAAGCCAAGAGTTACATTCAACTTGTACAAAAACCAGACAGCAGTTATTAGAGTGGAAGGGCATGAAAGGGTCGCAGTGGGTGGGAAGGGAGTAAGACAGGGCTGTAGCATTTCCCCAATGTTGTTTAATCTGTACATGGAGAAAGCTGTTAAGGAATGCAAGGAGAAATTTCGAGAGGGAATTGAAATCTAGGGAGAGGGAATAAAAACCTTGCTGTTTGCTTATGGCGCCATCGCCTCAATAACATTATTAATCCGGCGAGTGGGAGAACCAAATATGTGAACACTTTCAGTGTATTGATGTCAGCGGTCTCCTTGATTAACGTTAGGAAATTTTCGTCACAGGACGACGTGTATTATTGTGTATAGTAAATTTAATTGTGTACGTATACTATGGCTAAAAAACCAAGCAAGTGACTTTAACCGTATGGTCAAAAAACTAAAGGACTTGTTTTTAGAGAGTAAGAGCGATTAATGATAAAATAGAAGTTAGTTTAAAGGAACTTAAAGGTGACATAGTTCAATGTAATAATAAAATAAGCGGCCGCGGTGGCCGAGGGGACTAAGGCGCTCCAGTCACGATCTACACGGCCACTACGGTCGGGGGTTCTAATCTCCCCCTCGGGCATGGATATTTGTGCCATCCTAGTTCGTAAGTAGTTTGTAAGTTTAGGGACTGATGACCCCGTAGTTAAGTCCCATAGACTATACAAACATTTGAACATTTTTTGAATAATAAAATAGACACTGGTTTAAAAGGACTTAAGAGTGACATAGGGCATTGTATTAATAAATAGATGCATGTAATGACAAGATAAATATGGTTTTGTAAGATACGCTCTCTAAGGTACAACAAGGTTTCAATAAACAAATCCAAACCGTGAAAGAGAAAATAGCTATAGGTTTGGACTCGTTTAAAGCCGATAAGTCACAGAAACAGACTGAAGAGCTTGCGAAATTAAATGATACCATAGATGTGTAACAAGTTCAAGTCGAAATTATTCAGTTGCAAAGAGAAAGCGATAGACCCAACTTGTAACGTGTAAGGAATCAAATAAATGGTTTATGTTTGTCTATATCTAATGTAGAGGAGCAAACTCGCAAAAGTAAAACTGTGGTCAGAGGGGAGTCGTCACTGATGCGGACACAATCCAATATAAGTAATGTAGAGATTCCTGGTTCCCAAAGGTCCGACAATAAAACAGCACGACTATAAAATTTGTCAGAGCGTTTTATTGCTGGAGAACAAACTGAGTGAAAGGGAAAAGGAATCAGCTGGATCTATAAAAACATTTCAAGAGGAATGGCGATTCGAAAGTGGCAGTGGGTGGTCGAAGAAGATACCTTCTTTTGTACCAGGCAATGGAGTCCATCCCGTTTTATTCCTAAAATTTTTTGAAGGAGGATGGGGCGACAGAAAGAAGATAGATTATGCGATGCGTAAACTGAAGGCAGAGCTCTGGAATGGGGAATATTACACAGGGCAGAATTCTGTAGATTACTCAGAGGAATATTGGAATTATGGTGATCAAGAGAAATTAGCATTATAATTAATAGATCCTAGGCCCTATGGGCGTAAGTGGGGAGGCTATAAGCGAAATTTTAAGTGGCATTTAGACCGCACATGATTCTCAGATAAACCAACCGATGAAGAACAGCTAATTAGCGTCCTAACGAATCGTTTGCCCTTTTCAATGCAATCTAAATTACTAGCAAAATGATGTGGTGACAAACAGTTTGCTACGATATCTTGGTCAACTTGACACGTTGCGCGAAAAAGAAGACGAAGAATGGAATAGGCGAAATAAAAATGGGTTTTATGATAATAGAATTAATTCTAAACGAGAAGGAGATGTCATAAACAGTCAATTTTGTCAAACTAAACGACCTAAAGTGGGCAATAACAGACCTGAAATTTGTAAATAAATTATTTTAAAAATGACATACTGAGGATAGAATTCCATTCGTGAGTTGTAATATGAATCGTCAGGAGGAAACAAAACAACTATCTGTCTTTACGAACTACTATAATGGTAAATTTTCAGAAGGTAAATTTAAATTTCAGGATACAGGAGTGGATGATAACGTCTTACAACAACAGATAAAAGATAAAGTACACTGTAGTCCTCTATTGAGTATACAAGAAAAAACGACTTGTTGGGCATATTATACAAATATAAAGCAGTGTTTTAGATAGACCTGGGATAATACAGGGGTATGAATGTAAGTTAAAACCTAGAGAGTTAAAACCATTCTTTGTAAAACTATATCCAATGCCTATAACTTTAAAAGAACCGGCTGGGAAAGAAATTAATATGTTATATCAAGGTATAATCGAAAGATCAAACAGCCCATATAATAATGCACTCCTTGTTATCAAAACGCCCTGTGGAAATGTGAGACTTGTGCTGAATGCAAGAACGTTAAACCAATATACAGAAGTAGAGAGAGATAGGCCTTTACCGATAGAAGAGATTCTAGTAAGGTTAGAAAGGATTCAATATATAAGGTCAATGGACTTACAGCTGGGTATTGGCAAGTTAGGCTCCATCAAACATCTAGACCAGCAACAGCATTTCGTTTTGAAGGACGATCGTAACACTTTACGTATTACCTTTCGGTTTAAATGTATCAGTGAGTGTTTTCATGAGAGCGCTTGACCGACATTCAGGTCCAGAATTGGTGCAAAAGTTATTGATATATGTAGATGATGTATTGATTATAGCTAAATCATGGGAATAACATAATGAAATTCTCGAAGAGGTATTAGCAAAGTTCGAGGAAAGAGGGATAACCGTGAAGTTAAATAAATCATCATTCGGAGTGTCTGAGGTAAAATATTTGGGACACATAGTTAGTAGGGAAGGCATAAAACCTGATCCAAAGAGAATCAAAGCAACAGTTAATTGCCTGTATCCTAATTAAAAAAAACAAAATCATGCATTGGAATCATAGGGTTTTATAGGCGTCATGTATAGGATTTTAGTGGTGTAAATCCCGATTTGCTTAATTTGTTAAAACAAAATAGTAAGTGGAAGTGGAAGTGGGGTCCAGCAGAAAGAATTGCTTTTGACAATGTTAAAACAGCTCTAGCTCAATCCAGGATTTTACATCATCCTAAGCTTCAGGAGGTATTTAAAATGCCAACAGATGCTTCCTATTAAGGGATTTCATGCGAGATACTTCAAGGTGAATTTGATTATCCGGATAATCATCACAGTATAGCATTTGCTAGTAGAGTGCTCAATAAACATGAAATGAATTATTCATTAACAGAGAAGGAAGCACTTGCTATAGTTTGGGTATTTCAACGATTCCGCTATTTACTTGCTGGAAATCGAACTATTATATATACTGATCATAAGGCATTATCACTGTTGACAAATAGTAAACTTCTTCAAGAAAGACTTGAACGTTGGGTTTTGTTCCTCCAAGAATTTGATTTTTCAGTAGTGCATGTAGAAGGGAAACGAAATATAGTTGCACATACATTATCACGTCTTCCCGTAGGAATGGATAAAGAATATCCAAGTGGTGCAGAAAGAATAGTATTCCATATATACTTCATGAAACAAAATAGGAAGGAATATAAAGAGATAGATTTGATTCAAACAACATCAGCAACTTCATTGGTTAATTCATAAAGGGGTCTTATTTTGGAGACATGATCCGTGTAAAAATTGGTGCAAACTGTGTTCCAAAACATGCTGTAGACGATCTAATCGCGTATATTCATATAGGATATGGTCATTTCGGTATTAAGAGATGATTACCCCATATGAACAAATACTATTTCTGCAAGAACTTAGGGCGTTTAGTGAAAGGGAATATTCGAAAGTTCAAAAAATTTTCAAATGTTTGTATAGCTTATGGGACTTAACTATGGGGTCATCAGTCCCTAAACTTACAAACTACTTATGAACTAGCCAAGACTATGGACGGCACAAATATCCATGCCCGAGCGGGGATTCGAACCCCCGACCGTAGTGGCGTATTCAAAAGTGTGTGATGTGTCAACGTACAAAAGATCTGAAACAACAGAGTAAAATAAAGTTCTTTCCTATTATACCTAAAGGATTATGGGATCTTTGTGCGACTGATTTTCTTGGTCAACTACCAACAGGGAAAGGGGGAGTTTGTTAAGTTATATGCACTTAAAACAGCTACTGCGTCCAGTGTGATCCGGTGTTAGCGCGATGATAATTTCAAACATTTTAGTATTCCTTTAAGATAGTTAACCAACACCGGTAGTCAGTTCGTGAGTGAAAAATTTATGCAGTTTTTGAAAAAGAAAGGAATAACAGATGTACGGCTTTCCGAATATTTTCCACAAGGTAACCCAGCAGAACGAGTAATAAAAGAAATGAATCGTTTAGGCAGAACCTCTTGTACGAAAAAAAACATAGTACTTGGGCTAAGTATACGACAGATTTCGAGATACTATTGAATGAGTTGCCACATGGAAGTACGGGATTTGCTCCGTTGGAAATAATTGGGAAGTATACTCCTGGAGAACCGATTTTACGTAAAGTAAACTGGCCTCATTGTTGTCATGAAATAACAGTTACACCAGAAAAGGTACAGGAGCGGTTAAAATTAAATGCTAGGAAAAGAATACAAAAACATAAACAGCTTTCATACCAGAGTTTAATGTAAACGATTTTGTAATGGTCAAGGCACATGCACAAAGCTCTAAGCTAAAGAGAAAAATAAAGAAATTTGCGTTTAAGAATTTTGGGCCATGGAAGGTGGTGGAAGTGAAACATAAAAAAGCGTTAGTCTTAGAAGATCCAGAGACGGGAGAGAATAAAGGTTTGTACAACATTGCTCATATCAAGAAATATTACGTGTAAGACAAGTATGTCACACGATCGAACCGCGAGAAAGTAATGTAAAACTGAGGGGAATGATATTATGTCAACCAAAATTAAGAACAGTGAAAATTTCGGAATACCGGATTGGACAGAAAGGTATAAATGAGCTGTTCCGCTGTTATAAATTCCGACGTAAAGATCGACGTCGCTATCTGTCAATCCAATTAGTAAATCCAATGAATTGCTACTGAGTGCTCCCAAAAAAGTAAATTCCAACATAAACGGTGACGTTTCTATACATGAAAAGACAATATACATTATAAATTTTACACTTTAGTACAAAATGTTTCATGAGAAAACCTTGTTGCATCTCCTGAAATGTTCCAGTATTAAGGGATCAGAAATGGTACTTATTTAAGATTATTATATGCGTGTACTTTAACTTTGCTGCGAACTGTATAATTAGCAATGTTGTGTTAATGATTGCTTAATATACATTACGAGATAAAGATCTTATGATTCTGAGCGAAAAACTTTTAAAAGTAATAATACATGTATAATGAAAGATGTCATTCCTCGTGACAGGCTGTGCCATAAAGCCTAAATGGGTTTTTAGTAATATAATGATAATTATTTACATTATTAATTATAATATAATTAATATTAAATTACTTATAAATAATGGTTCTAGTTAGAACAGTTTCTACAGAACATTAAATAAAAAATTGGAAGAGAGAAGAAGCACTGGATAGACATTTATGGCAGAGAAGAAACCGAAAAGCAACGCGGACCCCTCATAATGTGAGAAAAACTGATTTCGAGTAACGGATGAAAAATGGAAAAAATTAAAATAAGAGATTTCAAAATATCACGTTAAGAACATACCGTGAACATTTTGATAAAGAATTGTAAGTATGGAAGTTGCCACCTTCACAATTCGTAGCTTTGTTAACAAAACATTATCGTTTTCGTTAGTTTTCTTAGGAACCAAACACTAAGGACCGGCGGTTTTATGGGCCGTATAAAGCCCAGCTTAGCCCACCCACAAAACTAACCGACTCGCTCCATTCAGATGAGCTTTCACGAAGTGTGTAATATTTAAATTGCGACCGGTATTTCCATTCGGGAAAAATGTATGAAAATGGTCAGGTGGCAAAGGGCTACACAAAACACTTGGCCGCTTATCCCAGTGAATGCGAGGTACGGGCCCCGAAGAGTGGCAAATTTTCCGTACGTCGCTGTTAACACGGCAGCCCAGCGCTCACGGCTGCACACCAGTCGAGCGTTGGTCCGCCGTGGTCAACACACCAGCTGCTGCGCACAATAGTCGGGGGAAATGGAGGCTGGCGCTGGTTTAGGCGGCCAAAGTCTGGAGCTGCGCTACTCACCAGACGCCGCCTCTCCCTGCTGCCTGCTGTGGGCGCTGGCGGCCCCGCCTCTTATCCTCATCCTTATCCTTGTCCTGACCTCCCCCCACTGCCACTGCCAGTGATAACCACAGGCCGCTTCTAAAGTTCAAAGTAGTCTTGCGCAAATCCGACACCGCAACAACGCATGATAATTACGAAATGCAATGACGCTGAAGAAACATTTTTCCCCTGCCGATTTGACTAGAAGCAGTAACAAACTCCTCTTATGCCGGCCGAATAACTGGACAGAAGTCACGTTTTCATTTAAATAGTGACCGTTACTGACGCCCTCGTGCAAGATGAGAGACAGGAGGTCTAGATACTGAAGTCATTCTCCCCAGACCGTTTCACCTGGGAAGATGGTAATTCGGTCTTACCTTCCAATCGTCGCAGGGACGCAGAAATGGCAGACATCGTGGTGAGCGCTCGCAGAACAGAAAAGCCGCGGCCACTTAGCAGCAGAGATCCGCCTGGGTCGGGTGAGGATTCCACACGGATTACCAACAAGATTTCGCTCCCCTTCTAGCAGCAGCTTTCACAGCTCCATGCAGCCAGGAACAGCACCTAGCGACTGGAGAAAGTAACTGTAGGCCATTGCTGTCCTCAATAACCATCTAAGGAGTTATGCACAAATTAAGTTCCTGTATCGCTTACTTCAGTCTGTTGTAGAATAATCATGCAGCCTGTTCTTTGTACACATAATGTGTCAGTTTTCGAAAACAAGTCTCCTGCACAAAATCATCATACTTTCCGTGAACACTGTCTTACGAAGCACATCTTCCGTTCTTCTCCCCATGACGTTCTATCCGCTTAAAATCAGCTTGCTATTGTCTTCATTGAATTCAGGAAGTCATTTCGTACTGTCAGTTTCGTTGCGTCAAATAAATAAATTTATCCCATATAAAAAATTATGCCTGAATAAAGAAATCCTTGCAAATCAAGGATGTCGTTTATGAAGGAAAAAAGTAAGCAAAGGAATTGAAGCGAGGTAATCGTAAAGCGAATTTGCGGATTACCACAAGCATGTTCACAGTGAAAGTACGCGATGGGGTGTTCTAGGACCCCCTTTAATGTTTTCCCGTCGTTTTGAGAGTCCTATAAACCTCTCAGCCAGAATACACACGACTCTCGCTCCGCACGTCGCCTGTTGTCAGCTTGTAGTGGGGGTTCCACGTTCGCCATTGCTGTCCTCTGGTCCCTACTTCGTGGAAGTCTTATCTCGCGCTGTTCTTCATTTTCGTTTGCTCTTGATGTTTTAATACGTTTTGCTCCAACAGTGTTTCTTGATAATGACGTTTTCATTTTCCGAGGCATGTTGTCTGAATGTGATCCATTAAAAGTAGATGCACTGTTGTAATATGTGTAAAGTAACTCAATGCACATTTATCTATCAAGTTTAAATAACAATTAAAGCAATGTAATTAATTTCACTCATTGTTTAGGAAATGTCGCTGATAAAGCGGAACTGGAAAATATTGCCATCAGATTGCAGAAGTCTAGGCACTTGCCGTTTATCAGGAAAGTAGTGTAGATCAAAGCACATGTAACAATGCACTCGTTTGGAAGAATCCAATCACGAAATTCAACAATAATGTTTGTAATAATGTCACAGAACGATCACTTGATGTAATGCTCTAAACGTCAAATCGATTTTTTTTTTTGCTTCATTTATTTATTCTTATATTTTCTTATTCAAATGCTTATCCTTACAGAGAAAGAGCTGAAAACATTGTAACACGCTTACACCAAAGATATGGTCTGTGGCATCACGCTGTATGTAAGCTCCTTGCTGTACAGTCGCAAACGTCATCGCTGGCCTTCAGTCCGAATTTTTTTTATAATTTGACGACTTTCAACCACCATATCTTCCACCCCCTTATTGCTATCGGCATGGAACTCCTATGGTGTACAACGGGAGACTTCGAACAACAATTAGACACGACCATTAGTTTGCATTCTGTAGTTTTCGCTGCAGAGCGAAAAATTACACACACACACACACACGTACAATTTTATATACACCGGTAACTTTCCATCCCAATATACTCCACCGTTTTATCATTATCAACCCTCAAGCAACAATGCAACCAATAAAACCATTTTCAAAGAGTAAATATAATTTTCAAAGAATCATTATTGCTCTGCATTTCGCGTTATATTCTTGAAATTACTAAATATCTATCAGATAGCTATAAAACCGTGTCTAAAACCTTCCTCAGATATAAATTAGTAACTGTACAAACATTTAAGTCTCTGCTTCTTGTCGTTTGGACTTTATAAGCGTACACCGACCATTCACATTAATATACATAGATAAATAGCTATCCGATCGCCATAAAACCATGCCTAAAGCCTTCCCCGGGTAGACATTAGTAATTGCACAAATTTATAGCTCTTTATCTCTATTGGTTTAGACGTGATAAACGTACACCGAAGAGACATTCACATTTATAGATATAGATTTTCTTGGCGGAAAAGTGGGATGATATTTATTTTGATAATTTCTTTTTGTTTTCAAAGAAAGTCAGTTACGTAAAAATTCATATATTTGAGGGGGGTGGGGGAATAACGAAACCTTTCCCAGTAGTTATGAATGCTAATTATCAATTATGATTCATGATCTGTTATAAATTTTGTATTTATAAAGTTTCCAGCGATATGTTCACCCCTAGACGAAATATCGACTACAACCCATTCTTCGAATCTCAAATGACATACAACAAAAGGATAGAACGATAAAGCCACGTCAAGAATTATATCTCCAGACGTGTGAACCGTATTTCAGAAAAAATTTACGTCTCTGGCAAAAGTTATTTATTTTACCACATCATCTAAGAAATGTAACTGACTGAAGCTACTTGAATGAAATGTAGCTGAATGTGCTTCAACTTGTTCTACCTGAATGGCTTTGCACAACGTTATGGTAATCTGACTGCGTACTTTTAACTATATTCTATGTGAATGTAAAGGTATTGCAAAACCTATCCGACTGCGTAATGTTTATTATAATGAGACAAACTGCTAATTGTTTCTGTATGAAAATGTCGTAACAAAGTTAACTTTCTGAAAATTACTGATAATAAAAATCATTGTGTTAATAATTGTGGCCCTAACAACTTGTTTCTGACTGAACTAACAATCTTTAACGGAATGTAACGAACACAATATTTATCAATGCAATCTGACTCAGTGCAAACACTTGTTAACCTGAACACTGTATGAATTGTCCTACCCTGAGATGTGTAAATCATACTGAACTGTAAGCTTGACAAAAAATGATTCTTTCTCACTTTCACTTTTTGATTACTTTCACTTAATAACCTGGATTTTTTATTATTATTTTTTAATTTTACTTTAGCCATTTACTGCATAAATCTGCGCAACACTAAACTGCTTCGTGCTGTACTAACTACTGGAAAACTAACTACAGAAAACATGTATGGCACTTTCATTAAAAATGTGAGGAGGGATAAACTGGAAATCTGTCATGAAACTCGAACTAATTATTAAAAATGAAATATCTTGTTTTACTTTCTAAATGATTAACTTTATGAAAATTACTAACAACGTCATATTTTGGATTTTAAAATCTTTCAGAGATAAATATAACTCAGATATTAAATCTGCCTACAAAATTAATTTTAAACTAAGATAAACATTTCTTTACTGTTAATAAATTTACCTCGATTTACACAAACAATGCTACAACAACACCATATTTCAATTTCTATTTCATAAAAAACGCAATCTCAAAACTAAACTATTACAATACTTTTCCTAACACCGAGAGGGGTCCCTGGCATTAATCGTGAGACCACAAGCTAAGAGCAAGGTCTTTCCCGACCGTTACTGTTACCATCAGTTCAGCCTAACAATGCGAAGTTGTGCCAAATAAACATGCCAAGTATTTCATGAAAAACTTTACCTTATAAAAACTTCAAGAGATGGTTTAACCAACGTCATCTATTCCTTTCGTCCCCATATCTTAAACAGTTTGGCTCAGCATTCAAGTCACAAAACCTCATCTCCTCGTCTATCCTGCCGGAACGAAAACGGTACACAACCACGGTCCCCACGCTTCTGCCATCTCATCCGCGCGCCTACTGCCTAGCAAAGTCTGCACTCTCAATAATCACAACTCTACTTCCCGCCAACAATACTATCACCGTCCTCAATATCTACAGTACTGCCATCGACACATAAGCCTGCAACCAAAGATAAACGACTCATGCCTGACTAGGTGGACACTGGTCTAAAATTCGCAGTACATTTGAATATGAAATGTATACCTTCCCCTAGCAGATATCTTACATAAGGGCCATCGCAAACGTCCCTCTAACCTAAACTGGGCCCAAAATTGCCTTCGTCGGTAACGTCGGAAGTTGCCTCGTCGCCGATGATGAGTTTGAGTATGAGAAACTCCCGAAAGTCCGTAGCGAACGGCAGGGAGACCTGTAGCGTACTGGTGAGTCGTGCAGAAGTTTTAGAGCTTGTGGGGCTTAGCTATGAGGTCATCAGTCCCTACACTTACAAACTACTTATGAACTAGCTTATACTAAAGACGGCACAAACATCCATGCACTTGGGGGGATTCGAACCCCCGACGGCGAACGGCCTGGCGCATCTTAGCATAGCGCCTCAATGCGCTCGGCCGCTCCGCCGCGGCGAATCGTGCAGTAGTGTTGGGTAGCGGCCCTGAGTGTAAGCGAGTACAGTGGGGGAGAAAGCCAGCCGTCTGCAATGCCGGAGCTGCTGAGGACTGAGCTGCGACCGCAAAGAGCGGCCTTCAGCGACGGGCGACGCGAACCGACAGGAGAGGGCAGGTGGCAGTCCCAGGTGGACAGGACTGCTGCTGTGTGGAGGAGGTGAGGTTCAGGGCAAAGCAGCTGCTGGCAACACGTCTGTACGACCGGTTGCTCACTGTGCCTCGTCTGCCTCGGTTGGGAGAACGGAGGAGTCGCGCAGGCGCTGCAGGAGGACCTGAGTGTCGCGCAGGAGCCTGCCGCTCAACTTCCCGCAGAGTACGTCCCGGGAACAGCCGGGCAACCACGAACGTTTCTTAAGCGACCACAACAGGAGAGACGGCAGTAGTTACAGCTAGAGTGGATTTTACCGGCAGCTATCTTGCTTTTCACGCGTTGTTCACGAATGGAATAGGGATCATACAATGCTACCAGAATAACTCTAGGTTTTATCATGAGGTGCTTTCCATAGTGTATACTTAGTTGTACGTTTTTATGAGGTAAAGGAGTGGTGAGAATAAAGGGTACGCTTTGTTACTTTAGGTTTTAGCAATGCGAGAGTGTCGCGGGGATGTTTGGCAACTGAAATGGAGATCAGTGGAGGGGAGCGGCGTTCTTTACGAGGAGCGCTGCTGCCCAAACTGAGAGGCCGGAGTTTGGAGCTGACTGCGTAGCGACTCTACTGCCGCGAACTTGTGTGGCGTAAAGGTGGCAAAGGTAAGACAATGAGGGCTCGTACGGGCGCATACGAGCGTCCGCTTCTCCCTGACTGGCGGTGGTGGAGCCACCCTCCGCCGCGCACCTGACTGCAGGTGGCGGCCGGCCGGTGTGTGCAGACGCAGAATCGCTGGCGCCACGGGTCCTGGCGCCAGACACTCGCCGCGCTGCCGGCCTGCCCCAGATAACCTCTGCCGGCTTCATTTAGCCTCTGAGTCACTCAGCCAGTGCGGCTGTTTCACTTTGCTGCAAGTCGCGCGTCAGCAGCGGCGCAACCGGTTCAGAGTAACGTCTTCGATATATACATTGTCTCATGGCCGACATACTTCGTTTGCAAGCATTCTTGCAAATTACCAAAGTCTAGAATGAAACTTTCACTCTGCAGCGCAGTGTGCGCTGATATGAAACTTCCTGGCAGATTAAAATGTGTGCCGGACCGGGGACTCGAACCTGGGACCTTTGCCTTTCGCGGGCAAGCGCTGTACCTCTGAGCTACCCAGACACGAACCACGGCACCGCCCCAAAATTTCAATTCTGCCAGTACCCCGCCTCCTACTTTCCTTACGCTGTGGCTAAGCCGTGTCTCCACCATATCCTTTTAGTGCTAGTCTCGGAAGTTACGCAGGAAAGCTTCTGTGAAGTTTGCAAAGTACGAGGCGAGGTACTGGCGGATGTACATCTACATCTACATGGGATACTCTGCAAATCACATTTAAGTGCCTGGCAGAGGGTTCATCGAACCACCTTTATACTTTTTATCTCCCATTCCATTATCGAATAGCGCGCGAGAAGAAGGAACACCTGAATCTCTCCGTTCGAGCTGATTTCTCGTATTTTATTCTGATGATCATTTTTACCTGTATAAGTGGAATTCAACAATATATCTTCGCATTCGGAGGAGAATGTTGGCGATTGGAGTTCCGTAAGTAGCCCACGCCGCAGCGATAAGCGCCGTTGTTCTAATGATTCCCATCCCAGATCCTGTATCATTTCCGTAACGCTGTCTCCCTTGTATCGTGACAATACAAAACGAGCTGCACTTCTTTGGACTCTTTCGATGTCCTCCGTCAAACCCTCCTGATAAGGATCCCACACTGGGCTGCAATACTCCAAAAATGGACGGACAAGCGTAGTGTATGCAGTTTCTTTTGTAGTTCTGTTACATGTTTTAAGGGTTCTGCCAATAAAACGCAATCTCTAGTTGCCCTTTCCCATGACATTATCTACGTCTTCTTTCCAATTTAAGTCTGAAGTAATAGTAATTCCTAGGTATTTTGTGGAGTTTACGGCCTTCACTTTTGATTGATTTATCGTGTAAACAAAGTTTAGCGGATTTCTTTTCGTACTCATGTGGATGACTTCACACTTATTATTTAGAGTCAATTGCCAATTTTTACATCATACTGATATCTTATTCAGATCGTTCTGTAGTTGTTTTTGATCTTCAGATGATTTTACTAGAAGGTAAATGACGGCGTCATCTGCAGACAACCTAAGAGAGCTACTTAGATTTTCCCCTAAATCGTTTATGTAAATAAGGAACAGTAGAGGACCAATAACACTACCCTGTGGAACGCCCGATATCACCTCTGTTTTAGTCGATGCCTTACCATCGATTACTACGAACTGTGACCTCTGACAGAAAATCTCCTATCCAATGGCAAATTTGCGATATACCATAACCACGCATTTTGATTAAAAGCCGTTTGTCAGGTACGGTGTCAAATGTCTTCTGGAAATCAAAAAAATACGGAATCGATTTGCGAACACTTGTCGATAGCACCTTTCACTTCGTGCAAGGAGCCAGTTGTGTTTCGCATGAACGATATTTTCTAAATCAGTGTTGACCTTGGGTCAATAGGTCGTTCTGTTCGAGATAATCCATAATATTTGAATACAGGATATGTTCCAAAACCCTGCTGCAAATTGACGTCAATGAAATAGGCGTGTAGTTTAGTGGGTTACTCGTACTGCCTTTCTTGAATATAGGAGTGACCTGTGCAACTTTCCAATCTTTTGGTACAGATCCTATGAGAGAGCGGTTGTATATGGCTGTTAAGTAAGGAGCTATCGCTTCAGCATAATCAGATAGAAATCTAATAGGTATACAGAAGACTTGTTCTTGTTAAGTGATTTTAGTTGCTGCACTACTCCGGTGATATCTAGTTTTACGTTATTCATTACAGCATGTAAAGTTGTGAGGCGGCATCGTTAGTCGTGTCGGGATAGCACAGTAGGTAGAGCGCTTGCCCGCGAAAGGCAAAGGCCCCAGGTTCGAGTCCCGGTTCCGGCACGCAATTTTAATCGGCAAGGAAGTTTCATACTTTTGTGTCCCAGCCTCGTCGCCGCTTTTGTGTCTCGTTTCCGGCGTAGGTGTCGGTGGCCGAGTAGAAAGAGTCCGACAGGAATAAGGATGCACGCTTGTGCAGGTACGGAGGTGAGCAGCCAGTGGGACAGCAGAAACTAGAAGCACTAGAGTAAATTAGAACGAGATATATATTGCACAGAATTTATACAATACTTAACTTTTACTTAGCTCAGTACTGCAGAATGCTGATACACAGTTGAGCTAGAGGCCTGCCTAGTGCCTGTCCGATAGCCAAGTCTTCACTGGTGCCTATCTGATTCCGAAGTGTTAACTGGTTGCTATCTCAGTCCCAAGTGAACGATGTCGTTCAGTGGTGGCCACGAGCGGAGTTGTAGCAGAGGGCGCACGTGGCTGACGTCGTAAGAACGCCGCGCACTTTGGACTTGTGCGACACCACACATACCAAAGTCTAGTTTTCAGTGCCAATGTTTGTTTCAAATATAGTTCATGGATATCGCTGTCTACACTTGATCTATACAAGTCAAGTCTGGTAACCGATACCAGCTTTTAATATTTTTGTTTCACTCATAGTGGGTATTTGTTTGTTGTTGTTATGGTCTTCAGTCCGGAGACTGGTTTGATGCAGCTCTCCACCCTATTCTATCCTGAGCAAGCCTTTTCATCTCCTCATAAGAACGGCAACCCACATCCACTTGAATCTGCTTACTTTGTCTCCCTCTGCGATTTTTACCCCACACACTTCCCTCCAATGCTAAATTTACGATTCCTCGATGTCTAAGAATGTGTCCTACCAAGCGATCCCTCCTTTTAGTCAGGATATGCCATAAAAATCCTTTTCTCACGAATTCTGTTCAGTACCTCTTCATTAGTTATGCGATCTACCCACCTAATCTTCAGCATTCTTCTGTAGCACCACATTTCAAAAGCCTCTATTCTCTTCCTGTCCATACTGTTTATTGTCTTTGTTTCACTCCTATACAAGGCAACACTCCACACAAATGCCTTCAGAAAGGACTTCCTTACACTTAAATTAATATTCGATTTTAGCAAATTTCTCTCTTTCAAAAATGCTTTTCTTCCCATGGCCATTCTGCATTTTATATCCTCTGTACTGCGACCATAGCATGTTATTTTACTGCCCAATTAACAAAATTCATCTACTACCCTCATTGTTTCGTTACCCAATCTAATTCCTTCAGCATTGCCTGATTTTCTAAGACCGCATTCCATTATTTTTATTTTGCTCTTGTTAATGTTCATTTTATACGCTCTCTTCAACACACTGTCCATTCCATTCAACTGCTCTTCCGGGTCCTTTGCTGTCTCTGACAGAATTACAATGTCATCAGCAAAACGCAATGCTTTTATTTCTTCCCCCTGAACTTTAATCCCTATTCCAAAATTTTCCTTGCTTTCCTTCACCGCCTGCTCGATGTACAATTTGAATAACATTGGAGAAAGACTATAACCCGGTCTTACTCCCTTCCCAACTGATACTTCCCTTTCATGCCCTTCGAGTCTAATAACTGCGGTCTGGCTTTTGTACAAGTTGTAAATAACTCTCCTTTCCCTGTATATTACCCCTGCTGACTTCAGAACCTGAAAGGATGTATTCCAGTCAACATTGTCAAACGCTTTCTCCAAATCTACAAAAGCTAAAAATGTACGTTTGCCTTTCCTTAATCTATCTTCTAAGATAAGACGTAATGTGAGTATTGCCTCCCGGGTTCCTACGTTCCTCCTAAATCCAAACTCATCTTCCCCGAGGTCAGCTTCTACCAGCTTTTCCATTCTCCTGTAAATAACTCTTGTTAAAATTTTGCAACCATGACTTATCAAACTGATGGTTCTGTAATTTTCACACCTGTCTGCGGCTGATTTCTTTGGAATGGGGATTATTACATTTTTCTTAAAATCTGAGGGTATTTCGCCAGTCTCATATCCTACACACCAGTTCAAATAGTTTTTTCGTCATGGCTGGTTCTCCCAGAGACTTTCGTAGCTCTGAGGGTATGTCATCTACTCATGGGGCCTTGTTCCGACCTAGGTCTTTCAGGGCTCTATCAAATTCATCTCTCAGTATAGTATCCCCTATTTCATCTTGATCTACTTCCTCTTCCCTTCCTACAGCATCGTCTCTAAGTTCATTTCCTTTGTAGAGCTGCTCTATGTACTCTTTCCACCTTTCAGCTTTCCCTTCTTTGCTGAGAACTGGTTTTCCATCGGAGTCCTTGATATCCATAGAGCTGTTTTTCTTATCTCCAAATGTTTATTTTATTTTCCTGTAGGCGGTATCTACTCTTCCTCTTCTTATACATGCTTCTACAGATTTGCATTTGGCTTCTAGCCACTCCTGCTTAGCCATTTTGCACGTCCTGTCAATCTCATTTCTTAGTCGCCTGTACTCCATTTTGCCTGTTTCATTTACTGCATTTTTGTATTTTCTCCTTTCATCAATTAAATTTAGTATTTCCTGTGAGATCCAAGGATTTTTTGTTGCTCTTGCCTTTCTACCTATTTTGCCCTCCGCTGCCTTCATTATTTCATCTCTCAATGCCACCCATTCCTCTTCTACTGTTTTATTTCCCCCTGTTTCTGTCAATTGTTGCCTAAATCTCCCTCTGAAATTCTCCACAACTTCACTTTCCTTCAATTTATCTAAGTCCCATCTCCTTATTTTCCTACCTTTCTGCAGTTTTTTCAGTTTCAGTCTACAGTTCATGACTAACAAGTTATGGTCAGAGTCTATATCTGCCCCTCGGTATGTTTTACAGTTTATAACCTGGTTCCGGAATCTATGTTTTATCATTTTAAAATCTATCTGATACCTTCCGGTGTCTCCTGGTCTCTTCCACGTATACAACCTTCTTTTGTGATTCCTAAACCACGTGTTTGTTACGATTAAATCATGTTCCGTGCAAAATTCTACCAGGCGTTTTCCTCTTTCATTCCTTCTTCCCAGTCCATATTCACCTACTATTTTTCCTTCTCTTCCTTTTCCTACTACCGAATTCCAGTCTCCCATCACAATTAAGTTTTCCTCTCCCTTAACTGTCTGAATAATTTCCTTCAGCTCCTCATATATTTCTTCGATCTCCTCATCATCGGCAGAGCTAGTTGGCATATAAACCTGTACTACTGTTGTCGGTGTTGGCTTCGTATCTATCTTGACAATGATAATGCGATCACTGTGTTGCTCATAGTAGTTTACCCGCATTCCTATTTTCTTATTCACTATCAGACCTACTCCTGCAATACCCCCAACTGATTTTGTATTTATAATCCTGTACTCACCTGACCAGAAATCCTGTTCATCCTGCCACCGAACTTCACTAATCCCCACTATATCTAACTTCAACCTATCCATTTCCCTTTTTAAATTTTCTAATTTACCTACCCGATTAAGGGATCTAACATTCCACGCTCCGACCCGTAAAATGCCAGTATTGTATTTCCTAATGACAACATCCTCCTGAGTAGTCCCCGCCCGGAGATCCGAATGGGGGACTATTTTACCTCCGGAATATTTTACCCGAGAGGATGCCATCATCCTATTTTCATACGGTAGAGCTGCATGTCCTCGGGAAAGGAAACGGCTGTAGTTTCCCCTTGCTTTCAGCCGTTCGCAGTAGCTGTGTGGCAAAGCCACATTAGCTGATGTTACAAGGCCAGCTCAGTCAATCATCCAGACTGTTGCCCCTGTAACTACTGAGAAGGCTGCTGTCCCTCTTCAGGAACCACACGTTTGTCTGGCCTCTCCACAGATACCCCTCCGCTGTGGTTGCACCTACGGTACGGCTATCTGCATCGTTGAGGCACGCAAGCCACCCCATCTCGGCAATGTCTGTGGTTCATGGGGGTGGGGGTATTTGTATATACCTGAAAAAATGCGAATCGGGAAGGACAATATACGTATGTAGGTATTTAGTAGGTGTCGATATCTAAATATGACCTATAAAAGTTACGTATAGTTACCAATACCAGATTAAAAAAAAAAAAGTGTAAATTGTTTGTAGAACTTATGGGACTTAACTACGGGGTCATCAGTCCCTAAACTTACAAACTACTTATGAACTACCTGATACTAAGGACGGCACAAATATCCATGCCCGAGGGGGGATTCGAACCCCCGACCGTAGTGGCCGTGCAGACCGTGACTGGCGCGCCGCAGTCCCCTCGGCCACTGCGGCCGGCAGTACCAGATCGTCACATTTTTTTTTGTTTCACTTAATGTGCCGCTCACAATGACGCCCAGGTGAGTTAAATTTTACTTAAGCCCTTTCTACACGGGAAATGAGAGCTAACGAGATTACCCATGATGCACCGGTGACGCCGTCCGCGTACAGTGTAGACGCGTCCGCTTGCACAAGACGCTCGCATGCGATCGCTAGCAGGCGGAACAGGGTGGGTCCTATTCTCACGCGTGTGGAAGTGCTTCGCGCATGCGCAGACCACCGAGTGCGGAACCCAGCCGACAAACGAAGCCGTCGCGAATTTGTTTGAGAATGTGTACTTGTCTCCTGCTCAGAGGAACGTTGTTTTTCCTACTCTGTCGTAAGTATTTTAGGAAGTGATACTATAGAGGAATTCCATTAAAAATTTAATATAACCCGTGTAAAAATTTTATTGAATGCAGAGATATAGCTGTTAGTATGAGCAAATGTAAATCAAGAAATTTCCATTGATTTATCCGTCGGTCCTTGGTAGTAGCACAGTCTGGTAAATACAGTCGCCACACTCACCGCTGTCACCGCCGGACACTTGGGGCGACACTAGCGCTCCAAGCGGTCGTAGAGCCGGCTGTCCCTTAACGCCGTACACGACACATCAATAATGCCCGCTTGTAATTACATTTCTGTGTGATTTGCTGAATATTGTATATATTCTTGCATACCACGCTTTATGTAAGTATCTTGACACGTGACTGAGTGTAAAAGAAACGTAAACCGAGCAAAAACTCGTTGTGATCGGACAGAGACTGCAATTGTGCAATATGTTACGAAATAATTCTTTACAAATTGCTTGCAGCTTACCTTGCCGGTAGTGATAGATAAACATAGTATTTTGTGCAGACAAGCCTATAATAGAACTTCTGAGGGTCAGTTGAATATCAACAAATGTAAATTTAGTAAAAACTCGTGAATAAAATGACGCTAACTGCAACATATTTATGACGAAATTTTTCAGACATTGCACCTTACTTTGCTGGTAAACATAGTATTTCTCTCTTGAGAAGCATGTAATTGGCCTTCCCGGTGTTAAAAGGAGCGAAACAATGTTTTTCCCCTGCTTTTTAGTTATGAGAACACCCACTGCCTATGAAACTTTCATCTAATATAATGTTGCTACGAGGTTCTCATTTATATGATATTTTAAGATAATATTACGTCGATTACACGACAGTGTAAATGTCATATTATATGAATGCTCCTAAGTCATTATCACAGTCTGGTTCGTTGATGAGGGAGGAGTGGGAGGGGGCGGGGCGACAATCGCCTCTAAAATAAGGCGGCTCTGTGGTTTCAGGTAAACAGGTTTGTGTGTTAGACTGTGGTTTCCATTACATAAAACAGGAAACATTTAACCTTTCAAACATTAGTAACGGTAACAATGAACACTTCTTTTTCATACATTTCTTATAAATTTGCCTCTATAGTGAATTACTTTCGAATGCGCAGACAAAAATGTGTCTAGCTGTGACGTAGCAGCAACCGCAGTCGTAATACTTGTTTCAGGACACAGTTTAATTTCTTCCGCCTCTACATTATCACGTCTTTGCGGTAGTTTCCTCTTCATTCCCAGTTTCGGTGGTTTGTTTGGAACATCAAACAATGTAGCACAGCATTCCACACCAGATTCTTCCGTTCATCATTCCTGAACTGGTTTGCATCGAAGTGAAGCGAGCAGAACTTCACGTTATCACGTTAATACGCGGCAACTTTATTCAAAGGATCTTGTCGCCTGCAATTTATAAGCCATTTCTTGATCCTAAAAAGAAATAATCTTCAATATGTGTGTGTTGCTCACTAGATAATTGTAAATAAGCATTACCGAAGCTTTATGTCACATACCTCTCAGGCTCTGTAGGAAACCTAAAGAATGATACATATGACGTATTCTTGTTGTCGTTGCTGCAATTTATTGCACTACACACGCTTCCCTTCGTAAAAACCATTTTTTACACCAAAACACACAACACACACACGTCTCGTATACGATACAGAGCAACGTGGCTTTACGTCCGCAAGGAGCGCTGCAGTCGCCCAATACAACAAAAACCAGCGGTAGTGTCGCGACTGTATATGTTAGACTGTGGTAGTACAATATCACACTTACTTAAAAGTAGTATTTTGTGTATGTTGTACACGTTCATTTCCACTTAGTTACCTGATTTTCGGTTTACTAGAACATATTCCGACTTTAAACTACGTCGAAAACCGGTTATTTAAAAAAAAGTCAATATGGCGATCGACCAAGAACCGACGAAAGAATCAGTCGAAATATCCAAATCAGTTTGTTGTACATACCAAGAGCTGTATCTGTGTACCCAATAAAAATTGGACACACGTTATATGAAATTTTAACTGCAAATCGTCTTATTACCATCTTCTAAAATATTTGCTATTTTTCCTGAAACATGCTGTAGTTAACTGATGAAATATTTGTTTTTGGTGAGCATTATTTGCAGCTTAATCAAAGTGAAAGGTCTATGTATGAGCTTGTTCATCATATACATAGGCGCCTCCAACCGCAGGGGCTGGAAGTATGTAATCGCATTTTATAATGAGGGCGTTAACACATGTAAGCGACGCAGTTAAGCATGACCTGCACGAAAACAAATAGAGTTTCACAGTGGCAATCTAAAATACAAATAAATGTTGCAATCATCACAATCTATCGTACAGTTTCGAAAAGTGATGTTAACGCGGCGATTCATTTGCTGTAAATTGACGACAAACCAAGGAGACGCGTGAAGCAGGCGAGTCAACAAATGCGTACCGTTTGACCGCTTCTCTGTAGTTCGGCGGTCTACCGCAAGGGGCGCTGCAGCTGACGACTTCCTGGTGCGTGTCGCACGTCTCGTATAGCGCTGTCAAGAACAAAACCGTAAAAGCTACTTATGGAACAAATAAATAAATGGAACAAATAAATTATTACTTTCTGCGCATTTTCTATTGTGGTAGTCATGTTGCGGCTCTGGCGACGACGGTTGTTAACGTTGGCAATTATGCAACAGAACTACTAAAGAGACCGCATACACTACGCTTGTGCGTCCTCATTTGTAGTATTGCTGCCCAGTGTGGATTTTTATCAAATGCATTTGACGAAAGCCATCGAAAGAGTCCAGAGAAGGGCAGCTCGTTTCGTATTGTCACGATGCAGGGGGGAGAGCGTTACGGAAATGATACAGGATCTGGGATGGGAATCATTACAAAAACGGCGCTTATCGCTGCGACGTGGTCTACTTACGAAATTCCCAAAATTCTCCACCGAATGCGAAAATATATTGTTGACTACCACTTACATAGGTAGAAATGATCATCAGAATAAAATACGAGGAACCAGAGCTCGAACAGAGAGATACAGATGTTCCTTCTTCTCGCGCTCTATTCGAGAATGGAATGGGAGATGAATAGTACAAACAGTGGCGTAACTATGGGGGGAGGGATGAGGGAGATAGAACCTCCCCCCAGAACCCGAAAGAAAAAGAAAAAAGAAAGAAAGAAAGAAAAGAAATCGTATAACAGCAATCTGGTGAAGGTAAAGATTGAAAACATGTTGTGTTTTACCATAAGCTTTCATTGGAAGGGAGTGAATTAGTTTCTTCAAAGGGAGTGGTAGATGGTAGTCTGTCTGGGAACTGACTAAAGTTTTGCTCGTCAAGCAGATCTATCCCCCCTCCAAAAAATCCAAGTCCTAGTTACGCTACTGAGTATAAAGGTGGTTCGATGAACCCTCTGCCAGGCACTTAAAAGTGTTTTGCAAAGTATCTCATACCTAGATGTAGATGAGACTTTTCCATTAGCCAATCGCACACAAATGCAAATGTTTTGTTAAGAAAGCGTCGTTTTACGAGAACAGATCCGAGTTTTATCATAATAACAATGATGTCCATATAAATGTATTGTTTACAAAAAATAAATGTAATTTCCTAGAAGCGTTGTCTCTCGAAATTGTAACGATATATATAGCTCCAATTATGCATATCGCTCTAGCATTGCGAGCGATAACTCTATATAGAAGAGGAAGTGTCCCGAATGACTGACTGACTGACTGACTGACTGACTGATTGACTGACTCATCATCGCCCAGCCAAAACCACTGAAGATAGAAACTTGAAGTTTTTAGAGGATGTTGATCTTACTCTGTAGTCGCCATTTAAGAAGTGATTTTTTCGATATTCCGTCCGCAAGGGGGTGAAATAGGGGATGAAACGTTTCTTGAAAATACGTAGCTATTCAGGCAATTTTGAAGCTAGAACTACAAAACTTCGGATTTTAATTCAGGGTTCGAATTTAAAAGACACTTGTTTCGGCATTTTTTGCAATTCGACAAATATGGGGAATAGGTGACGCAAAAAATTGATTTTCAAAGATATGTTGCTGTTAACTCAAATTTCAAGCTATAACTACGAAACTTAAGATATGGATTCTTCATCAGGATAAAAAAAAAAAGAATCATTGAGATGGATGAATGGTCAGCGTTGATTCCGCGGATGTCTTCTGTGGAGAAGTGTTCAAATGTCCGTTAAGCTTATGGGACTAAACTACAGGGTCATCAGTCCCTAAACTTACAAACTACTCATCAACTACCTTATACTAAGGACGGCACAAATATCCATGCCCGAGGGGGGATTCGAACCCCCGACAGTATGTGGAGAAGTGTGTTCAGGTTTGCTGGGAACTGGAACTTTTGCCAAATAGGCGTTGTGTGGACTGTGGCACTGGAGAAAGCTTCCCAGCTTGGCTTTCCTCACCAACTGACTTGCTCCAAGGGCAAGAAAAGGACATCGGTTCGGACCGACACTTGGTTTGCCAACACGAAACTGAGTATCGAAAACGGTCTCGTAATAGTTGCCTGTTGGATGCGGCAGTAGACGTTAGAAGCTTGCGCTGCAGAGACCGACGTTACCATTAATACCGTTTGCGACTGTCACGGCTGCTGTCGCATTTGTTATCTGATTTTGACTGTGTTCCTATTGGAGGGGCTGGAAAAGTTGTCGAGGTTGATGAAACCCCCGTCTCAACCAGAAAACACGGGAGAGGACGAAAACTGAAGAACGACACAGAACATACTTGGGTATTGAGAGGAAAACCCGAAAGTGCTTCATTCTGCGTGTGGAACCAAGATCAAAAGCAACACTTGTAGCGCTAATAAAGAAGTTCATTTTGCCACGAACGAAAGTAATTACCGATGGTTGGAAATCTTAGTAAAATTTAAAGAACGACGGTACAGATCACCAATTTGTGAATCATTCAGTGTAGTTTGTTACCTCAGATGATCCTTCGGTGCTCACCCAGAAATAAACACTGGTGAAGTCATTCATTCTATATGGATTTCTGAGAATATCGCCATTTTCCTATCATATTGTTCACGTTAGCTGCATAATCCTATGAGGCCTCAGAATGGTACGTAAAATTTAATCTGCCCACCCCCATCCATTATGTCTACCGTCAACTAACTTTCTAAAACAGGTGTGTACATTTCAATAATAATTCTCAGAAAGCTTTAAAATCACAAAAACCTTTCGGATTAGATTTTCTCCAACAATATTCATCGAAAGTTCTTGAAGTGCAGTTGACCTTTTCCCCCTCCCGTTGATTTAACTGCCCCCAGTAGCCTTCTATTGTATTAATACAATTTAGTCTCTAAATTCCTGTTTGTGGTTTACTGTGAGATGTGTATAACCCCTATGGTCCACTATATATCTATAAATGTGAATGTCTGTCAGGTGTACGCTTATGACGCCCGAACGACAAGGCGCAGAGACTTTAATATTGGTACAGTTAGTAATTTATACCTGCGGAAAGTTTTAGGCACGGTTTTATAGCGATCTGATAGATATTTAGTAATTTGAAGAATATAACGCGAAATGTCGAACAATAATTACTGTTTGAAAATTATATTTACTCTTTGAAAATGGTTTTATTGGATGCATTGTTGCTTGACGGTTAATAATGATAAAAGTGTGGGGTACATTGGATTGGAAAGTTATCGGTGCATACAAAATTCTACGCGCGCGCGTGCGTGCATATATATATATATATATATATATATATATATATATATATATATATATATATATGTGTGTGTGTGTGTGTGTGTGTGTGTGTGTGTGTGTGTGTGTGTGTGTTAATATTTCGCTCTGCAGAAAAAACTACAGAACGTAAACGAATGGTCTGTGTGTAATTGTTGTCCGAAGTCTCCCGTTGTACACCATAATAGTACCATGCCGATGGCTATATGGGGGTTGAAGATATGGTGGTTCAAAGTCGTCAAACTATTTAAAAAAATTTGACTGAAGGCCAGCGATGACGTTTGCGACTATGGGAAGGAGGTTACATGCAACGAAACGTGATGCCACAGTCTATGCGTGTTACAATGTCTTCAGCTCTTTCTCTGTAAGGATAAGCATACGAATAAGGAAATATAACAATAAATAAGTAAAGCAGTAAAAGAAATTTCTTTTAATACAGTTCTTTTAAGAAAATCGATTTGACGTTTCGCGCATTATCCATCATAATCAACCTACACGCGAGCGGAGCCGCGGGTTTAAGCTAGTGCCTTATACAAAGTAAAACTATCCGAAATAACAACAGAACCTCCATCCACAAACTGTTAATGACGTTAAAACATCTTTCGTACGATTTGGTACAACCTGAAATATAAGATCATCACAATCCCCCCAGGAATTACAAGCCCAAAAGCGATATTCCTACAACACCATGACCCCTCCCAGTTTTACGTTTCCCAAAATCTGATTCGTCAACTTCAACAATGACACCCGGCCCACCCAAAGAACTCCTGTATTTGATGAATTCGCTGCACACCTCCCTGTAGAAAGTTAACCAGTCTATTACAGTAGATCTTGTGAATTCTGCCTTATTAACAACCGATTCAACAGAATTATGGTTACAAGAAATAGTATACCAACATAATAGTTTCTAAACTGAGCCAAATTTTGTCGAGCCGTGTGCCGCGCCTGATAGCTCCCCATACGTTACACTTCCTACACAGCACGCATTCACCAGCAGTGCGCGGCTTACGCACTTCCACTAGGGACACATTAACACCGCACACACTACACTAACACGTAGGCTATCCCCGATAAGCCCAGAAGATTGCAGAAATTTAAATTCTTCCGCCTTTTATCATTCAGGACTTGGTTCAATTTTTTGGCATTAAACTTTTCTATATCTGCCACTTTCGAAGTAATTATAACAATAAAGCTTCTATTCGTATTATTACTACACATTTATTAATACAGTTGGCGTTAGTTCTTCGCAACTGAAATATTAAATTGATGGCTACAGTTTTACATGAGTTAGATGAAACGTATTGACAGTTCTTTTTACAAGCAATACAACTGCAGATTTAAACGAAAGACCTCTTTTCGTTGTACTGTGATTCTTTTAATATGACACACGAGTGGAACACGAAATATCAGTTTGCTCATCAGCATCAGTTGCCTTACGATTCCTCAACAATACATGAGACGTTTTTTTGTGCTTTTATAAGAGCTGAAATATGATTGCATACATAATGCTCGATTCTAAAGGAATACAATCGTTTATATTTTGAGACTTCTGCCACAGTCGGTGACGCCGAAACGTAAAGCAAGCAAAAAAATGGCTGTTTAAATAAAAAGGTAGTGATGAAATATTGACGCAGTCGGCAAGAAACAATTTTATAGTTATAATGAATGGTCTGTATGAATTTTTAACATTGTATAACGTTACTGAAAGCCGATTTTCATCAGAAATTACGCACTTGCTGATATATAATCTCGCTCAAGAGCAGCTTGAATATCATCGGATCGATAATCACATTCACAACGTGCCAAAAGTAAAAGATTCATAGCGCACCACGAACACCGAGGCTATGTAATTCTGTTGCTTTTAAAAAAGGCTGGCAATATGGTAACTTACTTTTCACCTCTGTGGCTGGTGTCCGGACACTTGCCACGCCGGACACTTGCCACGCCGGACACTTGCCACGCCGGACACTTGCCACGCCGGACACTTGCCACACTTCTACGTGCTCCGAAGGGTCGGGTGCCCCTGTCTCCTCCTCCTCCTCCCCCGTTCGGATATCTGCACACTAGTCGCTCCCGCATATCATATTGTGACCGTCAGTATGGAACTTATTACAATGGCCAAGGGCAAGCCTTTTGCCCATTACAATGGTTACGCGATAACAAGATGAGGATTGCTTACGCCGAAAATAGAATCATTGCATGGGAAAGCTGCTTTCGAAGAACGGAGACGTACTGAACGTAGAGAACACCTGTCAGGATCACCTATCGATGCGACCTGTATTAGTGGTGAAAATAAAAATAGTGTATCAGACCTTAATGATGAAATTAGCTGGTCGCAGTTCGGTTCACTAGCGTGGCAGTGAAATTTGACTCAATGAAGCAAATACATTAAACATCATTCAAATGATCCTCCTGTAACCAGAATTCATAATTACATCTACTACTTTGCAATTTCCTACTTAAGTTCCCATAGTTTACATCTTAAAAGAATATTTTTCTTCCTTCTAATGTTATGGTCATACCGTCAAAGATTGTAAGTTTTAAAATTATTTCCTGTAACTTTAGAGCGGCAACTAGCTTTTAAAAATCTCATTTTTGTTATACTGATAAGGTACACTTTAGGTTTTAAAAAGAATCTGAACTTCTGAATTGCACCTGAAAGAGACACCCTAAAACAGATCTACTCCTAAGGTTGACAAGTTCGGCAGCTATAGTGTTGAAATAATTGCCATATCTCCAAACAGACAAGGATAGAAATAAATTTACAGTAGATGCAGATCTCATGAAGTACATTTTTGCTGTAGTCCTTAAAAATTAAAGTTTCTCACCATGTTACTGATTATCTTTAATCAAGCCAGTAAAATCTAATGCTAAGTATTAGGCGTATTTTCTTATCCATTAGAAACTTTTTGAAAATATATTTGATCATTTTGTCTGCAACATCAATTATTTGATAGAACTATTTCATTTGCATCACCAAGGGTATCTACTTATAAAAAAAAATGGGACTTAACGATGGGGTTATCAGTCCCTAAACTTACAAACTACGTATGAACTACTTACAACTAAGGACGGCACAAATATCCATGCCCGAGGGGGGATTCGAACCCCCGACCGTAGTGGCCGTGCAGACCGTGACTGGAGCGCCTCATTCCCCTCCGCCACCGCGGCCAGCTATCTACTTATATGTTATGTTTGCAGCAGTTCTCATTTCGAATTGTGGAATATTTACTTCGTCTTCTTTGGTGACAGAATTTCTGAAAACTGTATTTAATAACTCCGCTTTAATGGCACTGTCATCAGTAATATTACCGTCGATATCGTGCAATAAAGGCATTAACTTAGTCTTTCCGCAGGTGTAGATAACTTAAGACAGGATGTCTTTGGATTTTCCGTCACATTTCTACCTAGAATTTCGTTGTGAAAACTTTTAAATGAATGTCGCATTGAAGGCTGCGCTAAATTTCGAGCTTCAGTAAAACTTCGGCAAATTTGGAGATTTTGCATTCGTCTGAATTTTCTGCAAAAGCTTTGTCCTATTTTGTGTAGCAGGAGAACCAGTTTAGTCTCTTATTAATGTATTTGGTAGGATTTCCTCCAGCGATGTTGATACTATTTCTTTGAATGTAAGCCACATATGGTCTTCACTTACATAGTTAATTTAGAAAACTGGAGACTCTTAGTAAGATATCAATCTTTTTTTTCATTTTTTTAAATAGATGTATTTAGCGTTTAGTTTTGGTAAATACCTCTGTTACGGATTTGAACTTGCTATAACTTTGTGTTCACTTATGCTTGTGTATGTCGTGATCTCAGGAGTATTTGTGACTGAGAGCTCAAGTGTGTTTTCGAAACCATTCACAATTTGAATGGGCTCGTGAACTAATTGTTCAGAATAATTAAAAAAAGCATTTAGAACAATTTCGGAAGATGTATCTGCCACCCTATCTGAAGGTGTAGTTCTGTTAACAAACGGATGGTAGATTTAAGTGCCGGCCGCGGTGGCTGAGTCGTCTGCGGCGCTCCAGTCACGGTCTGCACGGCCACTACGGTCGAGGTTTCGAATTCCCCCTCGGGCACGGATATTTGTGCCGTCCTTAGGATTAGCTAGTTCACAAGTAGTTTATAAATTTAGGGACTGATGACCCCGTAGTTAAGTCCCATAAGTTCTACAAACTTTTGAACATTTAGATTTAATTCACTGCCAAAAATAATTATATGAGTAGAGTATCTATTTGTAATGAGACTCAAGTTTTCTATGAACTGTTCAGCGGCTGCATCATCAGAGTGCGGGGGTCGGTGAACGGAGTCAGTTATTAATTTATTACGGTTGTCGAGTACAACGTCTCCTCATGCTAACTCACAGGAACTATCGACTTCAGTTTCGCTTGTGAGCTAGTACACAAATTACATTACGATTTCCTTTTGCGCTTTTTGTTTCTTTTATAGTGCAGATCATAGGAATTATGGCTTTTCCCTTTAAAGAACTAGGGTGTTTGCTCTGCGACTCAGTAGATACCAAAGCTAACCAATGTGGAACAACAGTCTACGATACAAACATTCTATATTCCTTTATTTCCTTATTTCAAATATTTTAAAATTGTATGTCGACCTTAGGTGACCTATCAAACATAGACGCTCTTGTCTATATTTTGTAAATGTATTTTCTGTCATTGTTTTGAACATTGTCCAAATATACTTTATTAACTAATGTTTCGAAGCAAGAGAGTAAATTTATGAAGTTTATAATTCTTCTTTCCTCTGTTTTTTTATTGCAATTAACATATGTACAACTACAGTGATCAACATTAAGGACCAGCGAAAATTCGAATTATCTTTCTGTAGTTTCTTTCGTGTTTCTTCCATAGCGATGGAATGTTTCTATCGCAATCAGTAAGTGTGCAAGAAAGCTACTGTACAGACGGAAGGAGAATGGATCCATATTTGTGGTTGGAAGAACTAATTATACACTGAAATATACGACGGTATTGCTTTAGTTTCCCAATAGTTATAAATATTTAGATTTCGGAATATTGGAAAGAAGTTGTTCATTTCGGCGAGATGTCGAAGAAAAAGATCTCTTCTGTAAGGACTGTATCAAGTAAGATCGGAGACAGAGGTTTGGAAGCAAACAGCAGGAGTATGGGGAAGGGCGTCCCTTGCCTGAGCTGAGGGTCCGCTAATCCGACTACCTGCGCAGGGCCAGCTGCGGCAGGAGTCCGGCACAGAGTAACATATCTGTCTGCCTGTGCTCCGGCATCCCTGTGGCTGCGCCGCCGTGTTTACGCCGCGCCGCAACCACACAGAGTGGGCAGCAGTCTGGCGTGCTCGCCGGAATTCTTATGGAGCGTTGCCAGAATTACGCGCCTTGCGTTTACTCACAACTAATATTGCAGAAGACGAAACCTAATTTGGAAATTCAAATGCAATGTTCGATACTGCGATTATGTGTTAGGTCTCAAGCAATTTTGCTAAGCCCTTCAATGGCAGTTTCCGCGTGTTTTATTCTTCCTGCATTATGGGTCAAACATGTCCAACACCTACAATGACTAGAGGTATTCCGAATGGGTAAATACACAGCAGTTAATTACAAGGGATAAAGACATCGGTAGTAAGCATGGCATAAGTTGGGTTTCGCCGTATTTCTCAAAATTTTGCTATCCGTTTCTGAGTGATAGTCAAACGTTTTGCTTTTTGAACCATGAAACACCTGTCTGCGCCTGCACGAACAACAATTAAAATCTGACCGGCACTTTTGTTTGACAATACTACTCGCAGACTAATACTTTGCCAACATTTATTTACTGTATACGGTTTTCCGTTGAATACATTATCTGTTCACAACCATTGAAAACTGTTCATTTACGTTAACTGTAAGTTCATGCTGCACGGGATTAACCGAGCGGTCTAAGGCGCTGCAGTCATGGCCCGTGCGGCTGGTCCTGGCGCAGGTTCGAGTCCTCCCTCCGGCATTGGCGTGTGATTTTTCCTTAGAATAATTTAGGTTGAGTAGTGTGTGTGTGTGTGAGCTTAGGGACAGATGACCTTAGCAGTTAAGTCCAAGATTTCAGACACATTTGAACATTTTCGTAAATTCACAAGACTCATTAATATTAGCCTGATTTCTTCAATCGGGTTTTACAGCATCCTTGAGCTGGTGCCCAGAGACTGTTTTGTACAAATCTGTAGAGAAAGTCACCAATCAGTCGCATTTTTTGTTTTTATTTTCCAGATCTCCATAGATTTCGGGCACAGTGTGGCTCTTCTCAATGCTTTATGTTTACATCTATACCGTCGTGCTGACCGTAACTGTCAACCTGGCGGTTTACATGTAAGCACACATTAAAAGCTCCTGAGACTGGCCACTCAGCGGCCGAAACCTAGGTACATCTGAAAAGTATATAACAAAAAAAAAAAAAAAAAAAAAAAAAAAAAAAAAAAAAAAAAAAAAAAAAAAAAAAAAAAAACTGTAATTGATTGCTGACATTTCCTATAGATTTGTTTAAATGAAATTGCACGAACGTTTTGAAAAACAAAAAATTTAGCAGCTCGTCTCGCACGGGGTGGCACTCGGCTTGCGCCGCGCCGGCCCTCTGCATGTGCCCTTGTCCGGCCAACAGAATTACTTATGCTTGCAAAGCGAACATTTTGTTCCGACATCGGCAAACCGCGCCGCTGCTGCACTAAGTATAATTTAAATTTAACCCCCACTCCAGCAGGGAGGCTCATCTGACGGACTGACACGTTTAGAGTCAACTTGCTCGTCACGATTTATAAGAACGTTAGGAAGAAAAGTAAGAGCACAGCTTTTACTTTACGTAAGAATGCGGTTACTTTTCGTGATATAACTACGAAATCGAAAGAAATATACTGACACACAAAATCATCTGGAATAACCGCAAATATCAGCGGCCGGCACAATGACGTAGCATACGACGTCTTTGTTCAAAGCCGACGGGTGGTATCGGACACTAGAATTCACCCCAAGTTCTTCGCATTATACTTTTCTACGTCTACCATTTTCCACAAAATGATAACTACTTCCATAAACACTTGACTTCCACTAATTGAAGCAAAATACACTTTACATAGCCTTTAATTTTAAAAAAGTGAATGACAATTATATATTTAATACCTTGCATACGATTAATTATATTATAAAAGTTTGTAAATCTATCGGAACAAACTGCGTGTTCATCAGTCCGTAGCTTACGAACTACTTAAACCTAGGTAAACTAACCTAAGGACAACACACACCCATGCCCCAAGGAGGACTCGAACCTCCACAGCGAGGCGCTTTAGACCGCTCGGCTACTCCACGGCGGCAGTTATATTATAGGTAATTGTGAAGGACGCTTGCACGGGCTGCGGTTTCGATAAATCTCGAACGCGCTAGCACACTTCGATACATATTTTACATCTGTACCAAACTACATTCGAAAATCACGTTTTTTATTTTATTTTAAAAAATTCACGAGATACCGACACGTACGTAGGCCTCCATACCAAGGAATATTCTAACCTTGGTGCATACTCATTTAAATCTCAGTTCCATTATTATCGGCGGTTTGCAATAAGAATAAATATAAATAATGGATAGAATGACGTAATATATGACGTCATTGAGCCAATTTTTCAGCTTATCGAGTTTTCTAATTAATGAAAAATGAGCTTTCATTGCCATAATACTGGTCTATTAAAGTTTAAAGTACTGTTCAGTGAAAAGCATTTTAGAGATTTCTTTTACACTGGACATTCCTATGACTGCAATAAAGATACGTCTGTCTGAATGCCCCCCTTTCCTTCTCGTGCGTTATGGGCGGTGTCCTGTGCTTTACTTGCCACTAAATTACTACCAGCGAACAACCAGCAATCACGTTACTATAAATCATCATTGTTAATAAAGTTACTGATTTGCTGAGCGGTCAACGGCACATTCAAGAACCCGTGAACCATAGAGCAGGAACAGCATTAATTATTCCAACACAGGATTATTCCCCTCACTGTATGCGGTCGGGTTTTCAAAGAGCATTCAACGGTCGCGCCAACATCAGCACACGGTCGTCGTTGCCGTAAGTCAAATAATAACCTCTTTTCGTTTTTCAAATTCCACCACTACTAGAAAACCATCTGCGTTTTTGTATGAGTAAGCTGCTTGCAAAAGGGCAGATAAAAACCTCAAGGAATGGCAATGTTTCTGACAAAATTTTGCAGTAATATCAATTTTATATCGGCATAACAAATCAATGGTTAAAGTGCAGTTTATGCAGCCAATCAGGAGTCGCGATGCCGTGGCCAATGAGATTGCTTGTTTCATGACTAGTAAATTTGGCGTATTCGAGGATATCGGTGCGGCGTTTGTGTGATAATTGAGTTTCCCCGTATAAGAGATTTTTAGATAATTGTCGTATTACGGACATAAGTGACCTATTATTAATACACCACAGCAGTCAAACATGTTTTATTTGTTTTATGACCAGCACGAAGCACTGATCATTTTAAGTGAAAATTTCAGTATGTGAGGGCGCGTAGCGCCCGAATCTCCGGTTCAAAAACACTCAATTTAAAGGTGTACGCTCGATATATATCATTTCAGTCCGAACTACCTCGATTGCAAGCATTCTTGGAAATTATCGCAATTACTTTTACTGACCGAACAAGAGTACATAAAAGAACCTGTCAACCATAGAGCAGGTATAGCATGTTTTATTTACTTTATTATATATTCGAAACAGCCGGCCGCGGTGGCCGAGGGGATTGAGGCGCTCCAGTCACGGTCCGTACGGCCACAACGGTCGGGGGTTCGAATCCCCCCTCGGGCATGGATATTTGTGCCGTCCTAGTTCGTAAGTAGTTCATACGTAGTTTGTAAGTTTAGGGACTGATCACCCTGTAGTTAAGTCCCATAAACTATACAAACATTTGAACATTTATTCGAAACAGTGATCAAGTGACATCCATACTCATAGCAACTCACTTGTAGATCGTCAAAAACTTTTGCATGCACCGCTTCGATTTGTTTACACAGTACAATTGTAACGCTGTTTCTTATTGGCCGCGACTCCTGATTGGCTGCTCTGCCGTTACCAATCTAGCGAGCGCGACGGCTAGCTGTTGCCGCATAAACTGCACTTTTACCCAAATCAATTTAGCACCAACAGAAACAATAAAATAAGAATGGAGAACAAGCTAGTATGACTGCGCTACAGATTCTCTTGCCACCAAAAACTTTATTTACACGGTATACTGTAGATATTGTGAGTTGTTCCAATGTGTTACATCGTATTCAAGATGTCGGTTATCTTCATGTTTTCGATAAAACACTAGAAGTCTCGATGCACTAGATTTGTGAGGCTGAAGTGTTGTATTTGCCTATCTTCACAATGGTGACTGCTACCAAAATATTCCATGTAACGGCTTATTAAGTATCTGTCCTCACGTCATTCTCGAGGGATTCATATGAATCTCGAAATATCGTACATGAATACACTGTAATAAGCTCAAAGCAAAGAAAGACATTCCGGAATCTAAACCTAATACAGTGAAGCCATAAGAACGCAAATAGCGATTTATTTCATTCTTTTGGAGATTACTCTCTAGAAACAGGCACATGCGACTGCTTTCCGAGAAATGTTTAAATTTATCTCTTACTTTATATGATCAGATTCTGTGAAATGAAGCGTTTCTGTAACCGCAAGATACCCTCACGTTTCCTGTTAAACCCTGAAAATTCGTCTATTAGTTTTCAGATGAGACACCGACATCACGGTTGTCGATGAAAACGTTAAATTGTCATGTTGTTCTGTCCCTGATCATATTTTTATGAAACTAAGTCTATATGTTGTCCCAAGGTATGCTGAAGTTACCTGTGAAAACCCTACGCAATTCGTGCAGTAGGTTTGGAAAGGTGGTTTATAATAGATGAACAGACACGAAGGTCTAGGAAAACACTTCGTGATTTGATTTTGATGAAATCATGCATGGATCCTGAACCAATGTTCGTTCATGTTTCCTGTGAAAACTGCATAAAACTTAGGCCAGTAGTTTTTAAGATTGAACAGCGACAGGCCTACTTTTACCGATTTAGTACAGATATGGTGTGCAGCTATACAAATCAACATATTCCTGCAATATTTTACAAGTGCTGTATGCCGGTAAAATCTGTTGCGTATACGGTTAGTAGTAAAGAAGTAACAGATTAAAACGTGATGCTTGATGGGGCGGTTTTCCATGAACGTTACTCTTTACGTCCTCATATCTCACGAACTACGTGTAGTACTGTGATAAAATTTCGAACGTACATTCAGCTTTAAGTGTGTATTGTCTGCAAAATTTCCTGCAAGTACAATTAGTAGTGTAGAAATTATAAATAGTAACGTTATACCAAATGCCATAGTTTTGATCCATGAACAGCGGAAAAGTAGTAAACGAGAAACTTTTTTTCTTTTCATTGTTGTCTGCGAGAAAAAGTTTAATAAAGGTTTGAAATTGTTTAAAGTTCGTTGCAATTCGCCAAGTACTGTCATTCTCATATAGTGTGTTCAGAGTCCCGTCGCATTATGTAGCAGTTCTTTGCAATTCCTATTGTTCATGACGTTTTATCTCCGAACCATGTGTCGTACGTGGTTCGTACTCCTACAGCAGTTACCACCTCACGTACGGAATGTGTACCAAATTTGGTTGAAATCGGTCGAGTGGTTTAGGACAAAATGTGCAGCATTGTCGTTTGACACAGCAATTTTTTTGCGCATCTCGTTGTCTATGACGTCATCTCCTTACGTATGTGTCGTAGGTGATTCTTAGCCAGACAGCGATTGTTGCCTGATATTCAGGAACATGCGTACGAAGTTTGTTTGAAATCGGTCCAGTAGTTTAGGAGATGTGGAACATACATAAATATATACATACACCTTATTTTATAAGATGTAAGACTGCTGCCCAATGTGCGATCCTTATCAGGTGGGTTTGGCGGAGGACATCGAAAGAGTCCACAGAAGGGCAGCTCGTTTCGTATTGTCACGATACAGGGGAGACAGCGTTATGGAAATGATACAGCATCTGGGATGGGAATCATTACAACGACGACCTTATCGTTGCGGCGTGGGCTACTTGCGAAACTCCAATCGCCAACATTCTCCTCCGAATGCGAGAATATTTTGACTGCCTGCTACGTAGGTAGAAATTAGCAGAATAAAATAAGAGATATCAGAGCTAGGAGAAATTCAGTTGTTCTTTATTTCCGCGCGCTATTCGAGAATGTAATGGTTGATGAATAGTATGAAGGTGTTCGATGAACCCTCTGCCAGGCATTTAAATGTGATTTGCAGAGTATCCCATGTAGACGTAGATACTTTCCAGAGAAAAAACTAAGAAAATACACAGAATACATCAAACTGGGGAAATACGTGAGCTACGTGATAAACAATCTTGGACCGGACACCACCGTACATGGAAAAAGAATGTAACAAACTTTTCAAGTATCCAAATATGGGAACATGCTAATTATCCTATATGAACGAATGGGGATAGGTTGATATAGGTACATGGTCTCATTTAAAATTAGTTTTTATCGATGGCTACAACCAGCTGAAAGTGTCATCAAAAGTCTGAGCTAAGACAAAATTAATTTTAAGGTTAACGTATTTAAAAACTGAACTGCGAAATAATGAGCGAATCAACATGTTATTTTTGTGATTGTGTATACATAACATTAAGAGTGTCTGAAATTAGTCTGTGTCCTGAAATGTCATAATGCTAACTATATATAGTAAAACGTGTAAAAATAACAGCTTGTAAAAAACGGAAATGAGCGGTTACAGCGTCCGTCTAGTGATCAGGAGGTTCCGGGTTTGAATCCCGGCCGCAGCACAACAGTAAATTCAACGCTTATCCTTACAATGTAGAACGCTCTAACGTGAAACATACGCTGCTACGGTATTCTACTCTTCCAAGTATTTATAGTGTGCAACGGACCTGACCCATCCTATCCGTGGCTCCTTCAAGGAAGACATCAACAGCATGTCATGTCGAAGCCAGAAAGATGTTTCTTGCCTACCTACAATCAATGAAACTTTATCACTCAGGTAAAGATGTATATGACATCTCCTGTAAGAAAAAAAAATCTTAAAATCAGCAAAGTGTAAATAGTGAGGATCAGTTCGGGTGCTAAAGTGATGTCGCTAGTTACTGAAATGAAAAACTGATTGGGATCACTTTTATTATTTAACCTGTTTAGAAAATGCCAAATTATAAAAAAAAATTAGATAATTTAAGATTAAACTTCCAGATAGGTCGACAGATTTTAAAATTATTCTATTTCGTCGGTTTACGTTGAAGGCAGTCGCAAAGACAGAAATGTTAAGCAATAGTCAAAAATGTTTGTTACTGCTGTTGGGTGGAGCTCGCCTAAAACGTTTGCACAGAATATCGTTAACTGAGCGGACGGCTGCTACTAAATATTGTCGCGTTGAAATGGAAGCAGGCTTGACTTCTAAGGCAACTGAACACAGCACTTAAACTGAAAGCACGTTTGTTACGAACATACACGCAGCACTGACTGACTCTCAGGCAGAGTGCTCTATTTATACACAGACAGAATCTACCAGAAATTAGAACAACAGTTAAAATAAGAAACAAGTAGAATTTACAAGTGAACATAAGAAAGATGTAGAACATTCTGGAATTACAAAGAAAAAAAAAATTTTGCCGGTGGGCGGGATTGAAGTTTGGTGGCAGGAGGAACAGGATTTCTGGTCAGGTGAGTACAGGGTTATCAATACAAAATCAGCTAGTGGTAACGCAGGAATAGGTCTGATGACTAAGAAAATACGAATGCGGGTAAGTTACTATGAACAGTATAGTGAACACATTATCGTAGTAAAGATACACGAAGCCAACACCGACGACAGTAGTGAAAGTTTATATGCCAACTAGCACGGCCGATGATATCGAAGAAATGTATGGGGAGATAAAAGAAATCATTCAGAAAGTTAAGGGAGACGAAAATTTGTGATGGACTGGAACTCGGTAGTAGGAAAGGAAAGAAGGAAATGTAGGTGAATATGGACTGGAAATGTAGGTGAATATGGACTGAAAGAAGAGATCGCTTGGTAGAATTGTGCGCATAACACATTTTAATGATTATCAACACTTAGTTTAATCATGAAAGGAGGCAGTATACGTGGAAGACACCAGGAGACACTGGAAGGTACCAGGTTGGCTTTATAATGGTAAGCAATAGATTTAGAAACCAGGTTCTAAACTGTAAGGCACATCCAGGGCAGATAGACTCTGACCATAAGTTATTGGTTATGAACTGCAGATTAAACCGTAAGAGACGGTAGAAAGGTTAAGCGATGGAACTTGGAAAGATTGAAGGAACCAGAGGTGGTTGAGTTTCAGAAGGAGCATTAGGCAAGGATTGGCTGAAACGGGGGGAATGTAATATAGTAGATTGGGTAGCTCTGAGATAGGGTAGTGAAGGCAGTGAGGACCATATAGGCAGGACAAGGCCTAATAGAAATCCCTGGATAACATAGGATATACTGAACTTAATTGATGAGAGGAGAACATATAAAAATTCAGAAAGTGAAACAGGAAAAGGAGTACAAACGTCTGAAAAATGAGATTGACAGGAAGTGCAGACTGTCTAAGCAAGAGTGGCTAGAAGACAAATGCAGAACCGTAGAATGCATAACTAGGGGAAAAACGGATACCGCCTACAGGAAAATAAGATATTAGGAGACAAGAAAATCAGCTGTATATCAAGAACTCAGACGGAAAACCAGTACTAAGCAAAGAGGGGAAAGCTGAACTGTGGGATGACTATATAGAGGGCCTATACAAAGGAAGTAAACTCGAAGGCAGTTTTCTAGAAATGGAAGACGAAGTGGAGGAAGATGAGATAGGAGATACGATAGAATTTGACAGAGCGCTGGAGGACTTGAAGCGAAACTGCTGATATTGTTAAGAGAGCCAGTCGTAAAAAAATTGTATCACATGTTATGCAAGATAAATGAGACAGGGGAAATACCCTCAGACTTCAAGAAGAATATCTTAATTCCAATTCCAAAGAAAGAAAGTGCAGACAAGTGTGAAAATTACAGAACTATCAGTTTAAATAATTCGTGTGAGTATTTCGCAACCATGACTTATTAGACGAATGGAAAATCTTGTGGAATCCTACCTCAGGGAAGATCAGTTTGGATTTAGGAGAAATGTAGGAACACTGGAGGCAATACTCACTTTACGACCTATGTTAGGAGACAGGCTAAGGAAAGGGAAACCTACGTTTTTAGCGTCTGTCGATTTGGAGAAAGCTTCTGACAACGTCGACTGGAATATTCTTCCAAATTCTGAAGGTAGCAGGGGTAAAATATAGTGAGCGAAGAGTTATATTCAACCTATACATAAACCAGACAGCGGTTATTAGTCTAAGGGCAAGAAAGGGACGCAGAAGTTGGGAAGGGAGTAAGTCAGGGTTGTAGCCTTTCCCTAATGTTGTTCAATCTGTACATTGAGCAGGCAGTGAAGGAGTGGAAGGAGAAATTTGGAGAGGGCATTAAAGTACAGGGAGAAGAAATAAACATTACTGTTTGCCGATGACATAGTAATTCTGTCAGAGACCGCAAATGATCTGGAAGAGCAATTGAATGGAATGTCTCTTGAAAGGAAGATACAAGATGAACATTAACAAGAGAGTAAAAGGAAGGTAATGGAATGCAATGTCAAAAAAGAAGGCGATGCTGAAGGAATTATATTAGGTAATGAGGCAATAATAGTAGAGGAATTTTATTTGTGTAGCAAGGTATCTTCTTTATTTCGGCCATCAGAAGTTATTAAATGCAGAATGAGCTTGGGAAGAAAAGCGTTTCTAAAGAAGCGAAACTGGTTAACATCCAATATTAATTAACATGTTAGGAAGTCCTTTCTGAAAGCATTTGTCTGGAGTGTAGCATTGTGTGGGAGTGAAATGTGGACGATGTGTTCAAACAAAAAGATGATAGCTTTTGAAATGTGTTACTACAGACGAATGATTAGATGGGTAGATGACGTGCCTAATGAGGTGCTAGGCGAGAAAAAGTTTCTAAGAGAACGGGTAGATGGGTTACACACATCCTGAAACATCAAGGAATTGTCAACTTAGCATTAGAAGGAAGTGTGTGGGGTAAAAATTGTAGAGGGAGACCGATGGACGAATACAGTAAGCAGATTCAATAGGATGTAGTTTGCCGAACGTATCCTCAGATGAAGAGACTTGCACAGGACAGGGTAGCGTGGAGAGCTGCATCAAATAAGTCTGCGGACTGAAGACCGTAGGGAGTATAATAGGGGAGATAGAATTGCGCCTTGAAGTAACCCAGCTTTTGGATAGAAAAGTGTTGACATTTCGGTTCACGTAGATACTGGTCGGTCTTTAGTAAGATTGACGAGTTGCCTGGACCAAACTATTAGCGCAATACTGTGAGGGGTCTTTATCGGCAACACACAACTGAGGCGCGAGGGCGACTGCCTCTCTGCGTTAGTGTTTCGCTCTGCTTGTGTGTGTCTGGCGCTATCCTGCCAATACGTCGCCTGTCAATGGGAAAACACCGTACGGCTTGCCGACCAGTAGTTAGTCAGCTAACGTCTCGTTTAGGCTTTTCTCTCAAAATAAACAGCGTCTTCTGGAATTGACTTTCCTCGTGCATCCTAAGTTGCAAGTGAACATGCTTTGTGAGAAACATTCTTTCAAGCGACTTTCTGAGAGATTTTGGAAGTGCCTGTCGTTTCTCGCCAGACGGAAGGGACTTTTAAGTTGCTGTTACGCGCAAGACCGTCCGGGGTGGCCTGCTGTGGGGCCGTTCCCTGCACCTGCGCCTTCTCGCCACCGCTTTACAAAAACTCTGCGTGGTTTTCTCTATTTTTTTCACTTGAGCATCTTGTTGCGCTTGCGACATGATCCCGTAATTTGCATTTGCATTATCACTGAAAACGACTTTACCCCACGAGTTTGTATTCTAAAGATTCGTCTTCACGCGTAGAATGTGATTGTGTGGTCGGAATATGCTGGAAATGGCAGTGACGAAAACTTGACTCCTTCCAACGCTAATATCTGGGAATAATTGGCACCATAACAAGTATTACATGTGCTTGCAAAACTTGTCTATTTTCTGGATAATTTGTCTCATCGAATGGCTTTGGCTAAGTAATATCTAACGTCTGAACTTCACGTGCCATAAATATAAAAACTTAAAGTTATATTTTGGAAAGGATAGGTGTTACTCACCACAGATGCCTGTCGGGCTGTTTTCCTTTGTTACTATTCTCTCTCATTTCCGTAGTCATTGTGCGTCCTTTCCTGTGTTTTAATACCTGTTCAATACCGTAAAATGCAGACACCCTGAAAACAACCCCGTCCATATCAACAAACATCTACATGACCGTTAAGATTGTCAATACTGCATTTCACTTCCAAATTTCCTCCCACCCGCTTATTTCACTTTACAATTAGTTCCGTTAAGCTTCGGTAATTAGTTTCTATCGGTTTAATCCTAATGGTCATTCTCAGAGCATGTAATTTAACGCAATTTTCTGCGCATTCATGAACGTAATTCACGCGTCTTGAAAGTTTAAACACGTCCACAGAATGTGTGGTCATTCACCATTTTGAGTTATTCGTTACTCTCAAGTATTACTCTGCCATTGATTTGTCTATTTGTATGTCAACTATTTTAGTCCTTTATTGATCAATGCTCCATGTTTATAATTCCACCCATGTGATTGAACTTGTGTTCGTAAGAATGTGGAAGGTTGTTTTTAATATTGACCGACTGCCGCGTAATGGCTTACAGTGGCCGCCTCGCGCTTTAGGCCTCGTTTACTTCAGTTAAGAACGCACGGCTTCGTATGTCGTCTGCATTGGCGTCTGCTGGGTAGCCAGACATTCTTACTTGACAAGATGAAGTGTCCTGATCTCAGTGTAGAACCAACATAACCGTCGACGAAACAGGTAACCAGAGACCTCGCTGGAGCTCTGGTAAAGGGTATTATCTCCTCCACGTAGCGAGGGTTGTTAGACAGGTAGGCTCTGAACGCACTCTGCCCTCTGCATCGCTTCTAGCGCGCCCTGCATCCGGTGTGTGGAGGGGAGGGATTTGGCGTGGCCTGAGATCTCTCTTACCGTGTCCAGCAGTGAGTATATCGTCTAATCGTGCTGAGAGGATGGCATGCCGTTAGAACTAGACTATGTTCGTGACCAGGATGTCTCGGTTTATCAGTAAGTTTCCTCGAGTAATTCTTTCGCTATGCGAGGCGAAGTTTCTTAGCTTACAGAACGAGTAATTACGTGTAAATTTAGTAATTGCATTTTCATTCTGGTGATTTTGTGTCCCGAGCTTCTGAATAAGCTTGCTGGGTCTCCCCCCCCCCCCCAAACGAATTTACATCCCTTTTTACGGAGGTCGTTTAAGGGTGCGGCCATTTGCGCAAAGTTAGGCATAAAAAGCCTAAAATTTGCCATGCCGATGAACCTAAAAGCACCCTTACTAGTGGCAGGAGGGAAATTTCATCACCCCTTCAGATCTTTCAGGATGGACCGCGACTCCCTTCGCTGAGACTAAATGCCCCAGGAAAGAGAACTGCTGACAAGCTGATGTAACCTCTGATGGCTCGACTGTCTGTCCTGTCATCCTCAATCTCATCAAAACCAGCTCTAAATGTTTGTCGGTTAAAGGAACTACTGTATACCACGTTATCATCCAAATAATTGCAGACGCTTTTAAATTTCACATCTCTCATAACTCGATCCAATAAACTGGTAAAGGAATGCGCCGGTTGACAGACCGAATGGGACCCGGTTAAATTCATATAAATTCCAGTGTGTGCAAAACGCGGTAGCTGGCTTGGAGTCTTCTGTCAGCGGTATTTCGTAATACGCTTAAGATCTAAAAATAGAAAAATACTTGGCACCGGCGAACCACGTAAAGGCATTCTGTAAATCCGGTAATGGCACTGCCTCTAATATCACATTATTCGACATCCTATAAGTCACCACCGGTCGATAATACCTCTCAGGATTCGGTACAAGAAAGATAGGCGAGGCCCTTCAGCATCTGCGTAATCTTTTTCCACGATGGCTTTCTGGAAGGCGATAAACGGTACGGACCCTGTCGCACCGGAATCTCATCAGTCGAGCGGATTTTGTACTGTATTAAGTTGATGACACCCTGCATGGTTACCCTCGATTTGCAAAAATGCTTTGTATTTGGACTGCTTTATTTAAATGGTTTTCCACCTAATAACGCTGACCATTATGGGCATTGCTAATAAAAATAAATGGCTCATGCTCTGACAGTGCTGTGACAGCTGACTGCCGAGTTTCTTTATATATATAAACTGAACGCCTAAAACCAGAAAAAATTGTTATAGACTAAATTGCGCAACTGATAACGATACCCCGGGTATTTGATAAATTGTCCCAACCCTCGATAGAGAATTGGGGTGAACTGACAACTGCCCACAATTTAGCCTTTACTTGCATCCTACTCGCTGATCGGATATTAGTGGCTGTGATTAATTTGTTGTTAGGCCCTCAGCTTCTTTGTTAGATTTAAACGGGTGGAGGAAACACTTTTCGTAGTGAATTCCGACCAATTCAGGAAAATATTTATTTTCTGATACTGTAACCTTGTACAAGTTACATGTACAAAGAAACAAAAAATAGATTATGAACACTCGTTGCCGAGCTGACAAAAATTGTGCCACATGCTCTAAGTTTAATTAACAAAGAGACTTGCTGGTCTCCTAAACATATAAATTTTAAACAAGCTTCACGCCACACTGCATTGAAAACGAGAGGTAAACGATTTAATGGAATCTTAAGGATATCCCTCTTCACAGACGCACCCGCTCAACAACCACGTTCACACTGCATGCACTAAACACTCCGTTTGTTTAGCAAACAGGGAGACAGTTGTCAGTTGCTGACTTTAGTGCAAGACGTGAGACTGCTCAACTTCCACCAAGCTCAGCCACGTGGCCTCCACGTGGCTCATTCTGCCTTAGGTCCGATTACAGAAAATTCCAAAATCAATGAAATACCGGACAACCCGCGGTAGGAAATGAGATGTTGCTTGTTCCCGTGGCTGCTGTCGATCACTGAAGGTGCATTATTACTTAGACACTGCCAGACTATGGGCCCATTGTGTAACGGCGCGAAAATTTGTCCAAGTCCCATTACACAAAGAAAACTCCGTAAATTTTCGCACTATTTTCTCCGAACAAACTTTAAAATGGGGGTTTTCCCAAAAGCTTTACTAAATCAAACTAACAAACGTAGTGAAATCTCGAAACGTGAGGTAGCAAACGGATACTAATTCCCGAACGTTAACGTTAGTATCAAACTATTTTAGTTAATCTAATTGACGAAAAACAACAAAAATCACTAACTTTCTGCCATATTAACACAAATCTGCTTCAACTATTGCGTTACGAGTCAGATTCAGGGTAAGACACGTTTGTTCACCTACTTGCTTACATTACCAGCAGTCGAGCAGAGGACGTCCGTCCTCTCGGGCCTCCAAGCTAACAGAGCGAGACATGGCGTCTCCTGAGCCCAACGGACCTCTGTTTGTTTCAACGCCAGGAAGATCCCTGCCACTGGCCGGCCCCTCAAGACAAGCGACACCCGAGAAAGGAAAGCCACTGCCAACCTCCCTCTGTGCCTCACCTAAGCCAAAGATTTCGCAACTACTCCACCACCTGGAAACTCTTCGGTTAGTAATTACTCAAACATTCACGCACGCTCTTTTTCATGAGGAAAAAGAAAGTCTGACAAATTATAAATAAAACAAATAACGTAGTTCCAGATCTAACTGGCCAGAGAAGTTAATCAGCGTTACAGTTCATAGTTATTCTCCATGAAACTGTCATTACCATTTGATGTACTATGGAGCTAGCCTATAGGTCTTAGAGCTACTGCAGTACCGCTGCAACCCAATCTACCATACCGGAATTGTTCCAGGAATGTCAGAAGTTGATCGCGCTGACTGTCTGTAAGATAACCCAACTTGAATCCATCGTCGTCGAATGAAATAGAAATGACTTGAGCGGCTAAATTACATGAACAAAAGGCTATTCTGTCCCTCGGTGCGAACTTAAAGTGAAAGGTATTCAAAAAAATCCATAACAAACCCAGTCTTGGGCAAGAAATCCGCCCCCAAAGTCAATGGAACATACAGATTCTAGGCTACCAGAAGGGTGACTGGCCAAGTATAATTGCAAATCCTCAACCAAATTCGGCGCTATCCTAGAAGGGGTAACTTCTGTCCGCCAGCCGTACTACAACTTTGCAACGGAGGACGGAGCTCAGCAAACTTACAAATAACTTTATATTCCAAAAACCGAGCGTAATCAGTAATGGACACAGCACTACCGGAATCCATCAGTGCACACACAGGCTCTTGATTAATCGCCATACAAAGGGAGGGGCGATCGCCGGACTCCTTTAGTGCCTTTGCAAGAAACCTTCCGGCCACGACTCTTCTGCCGCCTTGTGGCGTCAGGAACCACGACCCGGACAGCCCGCGGCGGACAAGATCCCACAAGGTGGTCCCTGGCGCCACACCCAAAACACTGCCCCCCCCCCCCTAGTTCGTGGTCCAGTAGTCTTACTTCGGGCAGCCTATGAAACCCGGTGCTCAGACGCCTTAACCCACGGATCAGTCGGAAAACTATTAACGCGATAGGAATGAAACTTTCACTCTGCAGCGGAGTGTGCGCTGATACGAAACTTCCTGGCAGATTAAAATTGTGTGCCGGAACCGGGACTCGAACCTGGGGGGCAAGCGCTCTACCGACTGAGCTATCCCGACACGACTCACGATGCCGCCTCAAAACTTTACTTCTGCCAGTACCTCACCTCCTACTGTCCAAACTTCAGAGTGAAAGTTTCATTCTGGAAACATCCCTTAGGATGTGGCTAAGCCACGTCTCCACCATAGCCTTTCTTCCAGGAGGGCTAGTCTTGCATGTTTCGCAGGAGAGCTTCTGTGAAGTTTGGAAAGTAGGAGGCGAGGTACTGGCGGAAGTAAAGTTGTGAGGCGGCATCGTGAGTCGTGTCGGGATAACTGAGTCGGTAGAGTGCTTGCCCGGGAAAGGCAAAGGTCCGAGGTTCGAGTCCCGGTTCCGGCACACAATATTAATTTGCCAGGAAGTTTCTTTATTAACGCGATGATCATAAATTGCATATTTCGATTGAGTTAACCAAACGATCAAGTTGTTGGAAGGACGGCCTACCATAAACACGGTCCACGCCCTGTCCTCCGAAGTCCTTCCATTACATTACTGACAACCTCCGCCTCTGTAAAGTCCATCTGTAAAGCTAACATCGCGGTCCTAACACGATCAGCATAACACTTTGATGTCTCATCTGCATCCTGGATCTTCCAAAAAATGCAACCTCGTCAGGTCACGCAAACCTCGGGTGGAAATCCTTTCACGAATAATCTTTTGCCTCATATCCTTCAAAGTTCCCTCTGAGCTCAATACCTCCGCAATGAAATCTGCAAGACGTCCTTCGGCCAACAGGTACCACATAGCTAACAGTCTGCTGTGAAACATGTAATGCGTCCGTGTTTCTCAAAGCGAACGGATAACCACAAAAACTGTCGGATTTTCTGTAAGATATTAACGGACGACTCCTTTATCTCTCTACATAGTAATCCTAATGTGAGGCAGCTTAGCAAATTCCTCCCTGTTCAGGGCACATTCTACTAGTCGGCAAATCAGCCGACTCACCGTCACCCTCACTTTCTAATGCCATAGCATTAACATTCACTAACATTCTGCAACCCCCCCCCCTTTAATTTAATCTCGAATGAACACTGTTAAGCTAATTTCAGCTGCTACAAATCGTTCAATCGACAACTATAATGATTAAGCTGAGCTATGACTCTAGACAACTGCCTACACGTAGGCCTATTTTCAGCCAGATAATTCCACCATATCACTAAGATCCTGTAACCCTTTCGAGCAAGAAGCGATTGTCACCTACCTCACCTAAGTTGAGAGGAGACACGACGACTGGAGTCACGTCAGCTGCACACAGACGGGTCATAAACTCCTGAGTGTTCCCCTCGTCATCAGTCTTATTTTTAATTCGTATCTCAACTGATCCTTCTTTATATAGCTTCTAGAGACTTTGCGTGTGTTCTCCATATTAGTAGCCTGCAACAGAACAATAGTACATTCAATAATCGTGAATACTAAATCGTGAATACTCGGCATATTCAAACCGTAACAGTATCAACAAGGCTTGACTCAACCCCAGCATATAACCACGCTCTGGCCAGCATTGGTAACGGTTTAGCTACCTCTGGTAGCAAAGAATGCGTGGAAATGGGTAACCCCCCTTTTTTTATTTGGCAAACCTTGATGCTACAACACTATTAACCAATCTCAGTAAAATTACAAACACCAGCCTAAAAATGTCTAGAGATAAGTTAGCAAAAGTCTTCCTTTTCCTTTAGGATTTTTTTTTTCACACACCACACATCACACACCACAATCCAAATTACATTTTCTACAAATATACATCTACTAGCTGAATACCCGGCTTGGCCCGGGTATGTATGTATTTATTTATTTATGCAGGCCTTAAGTTAGTACTTCTATTCCTTCTTTCTGTCCGTCTCCTACTTAATGTCATATTTATGGCAGAATATATATCGTAAATAAGGCTGTATTGCGTAGTATAAAAAATTCTAAGTACAGTATCCAAATAAAGAAACATAGTAATGAAAATGAAATAAAATAAAACAATCGTTCGTTGTTTCGTAATTTTACTATAAACAATATTTCTTGTTACTTGTCTGGGATCTAATATGAAAAATTTGTTTAGTGAGGCCATCAGTGAGTGAGCGGCATAAAGCTGTCCGTCAGAGAAAGAGATTTATCAAATCCACTCTACAGTATTGGATAGATTGCCCTGCGGTTTCTTAATCTCAATAGAAAAGGCGTGTTTCACTGCAAACTTTATTCTCATGAAGTTCTAAGCAAGATCTGTTGTAAATGAGTTTCATGTACTCCTTCCTTCTCATCCTTTCCTTGTAACTCTATAGAAGTCTATTGCTATCAGCTGTATCCATGTGCGCTTCGGAACTGAAGGTTGTCAACACCACTGCCGAGAGATACACTGCCCCCCCCCCCCCCCCCACTTATTCATTTTTATTGAAATATGTGTTATACAAATGGCTAACAGCAAATTTATTGAATTGTATAAGTGTTTTGTGTCGTTAAAATCCATTGCGAACAGGGTTAATAGTAAAGAAGTAATACAACAAAACCTGATGGTGATGGGGCCGTTTTCCTTAAACGCTACTGTTTCCATGCTCATATCTCAGTAACTACGTGTCTTACTGTGGTAACATTTCGAAAGTACATTGAACCATATGTGTGTGTATACATTGCGTAAGATTTCTTGAGGCTACAATTTGTAGCGTAAAAAATATAAAATGTAACTTCAAAATATAAAATGCAACTGGGTCGGGTCGGGTCGGGTCGGGTCGGGGCGAGTGACATAGATGCCACACTTAATAAGGCGGCGGCAACAGGTGATACTGAGGTGTAAACGAAATGTCCGCGACGTTCATGGCATCCCAGTACACAAACAGCAATATCCTCCAGTGGAATTGCGGTGGTTATTTCCACCGTCTAGCTGAACTGCACCATTTATTGAGCCAATTCCCTATGTTGTGTGTAGACCTCCAGGAAACTTGGTTCCCTATTCAGCGGACCCCTGCCCTTCATTGTTACCGGGGCTATTATAAAAATCGTGTAGTCTATGACAGTTTCCGGAGGTGTTTGCATCTTCGTTCTCGCCAATGTTCCCAGTGCACCGGCACCACTACACACTGCACTCGAGGCAGTGGCTGTGACGATTCGGGCAGGGCAGGAGATTACTATCTGCTCTTTGTACCTTCCTCCAGACAAGGCAGTGTCTTATGCAGAACTCGCTGCCTTGGTTGCTCAACTCCCCTCGCCGTACCTCTGCTGGGGGACTTTAATGCCCACAACCCCTTGTGGGGTGGAACTGATATTTCGGCCCGTGGTAGAAACGTGGAGCACCTCCTGGCGCAGCTAAATATTGGCCTGCTTAACAACGGAGCTGCCACTCACTTCAGCTTAGCCCATGGCATCTACTCAGCCATAGATCTGTCGCTTTGCAGTCCCAGCCTACTTCCACATTTAACTTGGAGGGTCCACGATGACCTTTGTGGAAGCGACCACTTCCCTATCATGCTGTCGCTCCTACAGTCATCACCTGCAAGCTGCCTGCCCCGATGGTTACTCTGTCGGGCAAACTGGCCGGCCTACACTTCGGCTGTAACAGGAACATCTCCAATCCGAGACGATGTTGATTTGGCTGTCGATGATGTTACTAGGGCCATTGTTTTCGCTGCCGAAGCCACAGTCCCGAAATCCTCTGGTTTTCCCCGTCATAAATCAGTGCCCTGGTGGACACCGGAAATTGCTGGGGCTATCAGGGAGCGTCGTCGAGCACTCCAGCGCCACCGCCGCCATCCTTCTTGGAACACTTGATTGCTTTCAAACGGCTCCGTGCCCAAGCTCGTCGGCTTATAAAGCAAAGCAAGCGAGATAGCTGAAAGAGGTATGTAGCCACTATTGGCTCCCGTGCCTCCCCAACTGAGGTGTGGAAGCAGGTTAGGCGCCTTTTCGGGCATCGTCCACTGGCAGGAATCCCCAGTCTCTACATTCGGGGTATCCTGTCCACAGACCCAGCTGCTATTGCGCAGTACATGGTAGAACATTATACTAGCAGCTCAGCATCTGCATCTTACAGTGCGGACTTCCGCACCCTCAAAGAGTGTGTTGAACAGCGGCAGTTTTCTTTTCACACTCGCCACCAGGAAAAATACAATGTGCCATTCAGTGAGTGGGAGTTTGAGAGTGCCCTAGCTGCATGTCTTGACACCTCCCCAGGACCAGACAGCGTCCACAGCCAGTTTGTCCATCACCTGCCTGCGGCTTTTCAACGACGACTTCTCACCCTGTACAACAATCTCTGGATGAAAGGTGCTTTCCCATCCCAATGGCAGAATAGCATCATTATCCCGGTGATGAAACCTGGTACTGATCCGCAGGTGGCTGAGAGCTATCGCCCAATAAGCCTCACCAACGTTCTGTGCAAGATCTTCGAATGTATGGTGAGCCGGCGGCTCTTGTGGCTTCTTGAAGACTGGGGACTCCTCGTCCCCCAACAAGGGGGCTTCCGCCATGACCTCTCTGCAATAGATAATTTAGTGTCGCTGGAGTCGACCATCCACACTGCTTTCACCAGACGTGAGCACATGGTAGCGGTCTTCTTCGATCTTCGCAAGGCGTAAGACACCACTTGGCGCCACCATATACTGGCTACACTGTATGACTGGGGCTTACGTGGCCCCCTACTGACGTTCATACAGAATTTTCTATCGCTCAGTACTTTCCGAGTTAGGGTTGGTACCTCCATCAGTAATCGTCATACCCAAGAGAACGGGGTCCCCCAGGCCTCTGTTCTCAGTGTACCTTTATTTTTAGTTGCCATAAACGGCCTTACGGCGGCTGTGGGGTCATCGGTCTGTTCGTCCTTGTTTGCCGATGACTTCTGTCTACACTACAGTTCTGCTAACATTGGTGTCATTGAAAGACGACTGCAAGGAACCATTCAAAAGGCACAATCATGGGCCTCAGTGCACAGCTTCACATTCTCAGCATCCAAAACCCGAGTGATGAACTTTTGTCGTCGTCAGGTCGTTCATCCTGACCTGGAACTCTACCTCGCTGACGAACAGCTTCATGTCGCAGAAACGCATCGGTTTCTCGGCATGCTGTTCGACAACCGACTGACTTGGGGACCACACCTCCGTCAGTTGAAGTGAAAATGCTGGCAGCATCTAAATATATTGCGCTGTCTCGGCCACACTGCCTGGGGAGCTGGCCGTCAAACTCTGCTGCATCTCTGTAAGGCCCTAATATTATCACGATTGGATTGTGGGAGCCAGGTGTATGACTCTGCGGCACCTTCAGCATTGCGGACCTTGGATCCCATTCTTCACAGTGGTGTTCGTCTTACAATAGGGGCGTTCTGCACCAGCCCTGTGCCAAGTCTCCTTGCTGAAGCTGGCATCCCACCCTTGAGGTTTCGTTGGCAACAGTTATTGGCCTCATACGCCGTCCACGTTCATGCTTCGCCTCATCATCCTAATCGCAGGCTTTTGTTTCCAAATACCGCCCTTCCCTCTCCGGAACGTCGACCCCGATCAGGACTGCTAATCGCGGTTCGGGTACATACTCTCCTTTCCTCACTAGAGTCCTTACCCCTACCTCCCGCAATCTCCTGCCAATCTCATATCCCTCCTTGGTCCAGCCCTCGCCTACAACTTCACCTGCAGTTGTCCTGCGATCCCAAGACGACGGTTTCGCCACACACACTTCATCAACAGTTTCTGGAGATCCTTGGTACGTTCTGTGATGCAGAAGTCATATATACTGATGGCTCCCAGGTCGAAGGCAGAGTGAGTTACGCCTATGTTCATGGCGACCATATTGAACAACGCTCCTTTCTTTCTGGCTGTACCGTCTTTACCACCGAACTGATCGCTGTACTTCGTGCTCTCGACCACCTTCGCACATGCCCCAGGAAGTCATATGTCATTTGCAGTGACTCCCTGAGTGGCTTACAAGCTCTCGATCAATGTTTCCCCAAACATCATCTGGTGCATATATCCAAGAGTCTGTGTTCAGTCTCGGCGTGTCTGTCCTTTTGGTGGCTTTCGTCTGGACCCCGGGCCACATAGGCATTCCAGGGAATGAACGAGCTGATCGGCTGGCCAAGCAGGCCATCGCCTCGCAGCGTCTGGATATTGGTACCCCAGAAAGGGACATCCGTTTGGGTCTGCACCATAAGATATCTATGGCTTGGAACTCAGAATGGTTGACATTAAGCACGCCCAACAAGCTCCGTGCGATCAAGTCTTCGACAGCAGCTTGGAAAACATCTCTTAGGCCATCTCGAAGGGACTCAGTCATCCTCTGTCGCCTGCGTATAGGCCATACATGGCTCATGCACGGCCATCTCTTATGTCGAGAGGACCCGCCAAACTGCTGTTGTGGCGCTGTGCTGACTGTGGTCCACATCTTGGTGAACTGTCCACTTTAGCTGCATTGCAGCAATCTTTTAACCTGCCTACTGCGCTTTCTTCGATTTTAGCTGATGACGCATCTATGGCTGACTGTGTTTTGGGTTTTATTCGCGCAGCTGGATTTTATCATAAGCTTTAATGGTGGATTCATATGCCTGATCTTCAGGCATACACCGATTATAGTTTTAATCTGTTATCAATTTTATCTTGTCAGACCTATTTCCGACTGGCAGTTGTATGTGCAGAATGGCTGGCTCATCCATTATTATCCTAGTGATCAGCCAGACAACATCTGCTGTGGTTTTAAGCATAATTGATTGTTTGTTCCACCTCTATTGTGGTTCCTTTATCTTTTATGATGTAATTATGACCAACACTGTCTTCCGTATGTCTTGTGTACTGGTTGCAGGTGCTTACTTTTAAAGATCCACGAAACCCTGTGACACCTTTGCTGGCAACAGGGGACTGATGACCCGGAAGTTTAGTCCCCTTTAAACACCCAACCAACCAACCAACCAACCAGCAGATAGCAGCCATCTGCCAGTAGCCTGCAGCCAGCAGAAACCAGCCAGCAGCCAGCAGCTATTATTTCAAACTGCTGTATAAAATTCTTACATCATTCACAATAAACATACCGTTTACTGCATTCCTCTATCGATCTTTGTTTTCGAGATATTTAATTTTGAAATCAGGCAGTCTTTTCTGGTCACCCTGTACAATACGCATTTCATCATTTGAACAAATGTTTTTCAAATGTTTGTATAGTCTATGGGACTTAACTACGGGGTCATCAGTCCCTAAACTTACAAACTACTTATGAACTACTTACGAACTAGCACGGCACAAATATCCATGCCCGAGGGGGGGTTCGAACCCCCGACCATAGTGGCCGTGAAGACCGTGACTGCAGCGTCTTAGTCCCCTCGGCCACCGCGGCCGGCTCATTTGAACAGTTACAGCCCGCTGTTCCACACAGTATATGTGTGTGTGTGTGTGTGTGTGTGTGTGTGTGTGTGTGTGTGTGTGTGTGTGTGTGTGTGTGTTAGAGGTCTGCAGATCGCCGGTTTCGCTCTCTCGTACTCGGTCGATTGCGCAGAGCTCGTCGGTGGCGCGGCGAGTGTGTACGCTCGGATCGAGTGTGTTGACACTCCAACGAAGCTGCGTGAGGCGGGGCGGGCAGAGGCCGCACAGCGTAGTGCTGCCGCTGTAGTCGCGAGGAAACCTTCCCAAGTCACTCTCCTATTTTTATGAAATTTGGCATATTTTATAGTACACGAAAAACTATGGGGCACATATTCAATGGGTGAAACGGTCCCTCGAAAATTGGGGCTAAAATAGAAATATCGCGATAACTTAGAAATTAGTGAAGAGATTTTTATGATTTTTGGTATGAAAGTATCTTTTGATAAAAAACAAACATCGGCCTAGGTATAATCCAAGGGGGTGGGGGGACAATTAGGGGGGCAACTAACCCTAAAGCGAACTATTTGCCGGCCGCGGTGGCCGAGGGGACTGAGGCGCTTCAGTCACTGTCTGTACGGCCACTACGGTCGGTGATTCGAATCCCCACTCGGGCATTGATACTTGTGCCGTCCTTAGTCGTAGTTAGTTCATAAGTAGTTTGAAAGTTTAGGGACTGATGACCCTGTAGTTAAGTCCCATAAGCTATACAAACATTTGCACATTTGAGTGAATAATTTGCTTTGCTCAATTTTTATTTAATCAAAGCAGTATCTATGAAATCTTCAAAAGGAATGCGAATTAAAGAATAAGTGTTTTTCTTTTTTTGTTTGTTTCATATACCAGTATGGGGGGGTGAGGGATAAACAACCCTTATTTTGCAGCGCTTGTTTGATACTGCCCATGAGACTCCTTGTGCATCTATATTTTTGAACTGTTTCATCTCATCAATATACCGGTATTTAAAGTCGCTGGATCCTAATCTGAAATCAGATGATCAAAATTAAAGACCAATGTGAGTGGCCATGCGACCTCCACGCTCTACTTCACGAGCAACGCTAACGCCGGCGCTTAGGAGCAATGCACACTTGTTAACATGTTTTATTCACTTGTATTCACTGTTATTTCCAAAGGTTGATTGTACAGTATTTTCAAAGTTGCATGTCGAGTTACTGTCTATTCAAACATTTTTTCGAGTTTTCGTCCGCTATGCTGGATCAACGATATTGAATTTTGAGAATCTGATTTCAGATTAGGATTCAGCGACTTTAAATACCAGTATATTGAAGAGATGACCAATACACATGTTCTTTGGCCGTGTTTTCAGTAGTGATTTGACTTCTCCCGTGGCGTCTCGGGATGTAGGCAGGCAGACAGACTAAACTCTTATAATTCTTCGACGCAGTCCTCGGCGGTGTCTGATGCGCTGGGTAGGAATGCTTCGGGAGTCAGACGCAGAGCGAGGAGGCGCAGTGGTCTGCACGCTCAACTCGCATTCGGTTGGAGTCCCTGATGACAGAGCCGTCGACGGGACGTCACACCCCAGTGTTCCTCCATATGCTACATATGCTACGCATCTGCAGAAGGGGGAGGGTGTATTTTGGACCAGATAACGTCAGGAGACCTGAATGTGTTCGCTATACTGTGAACGTCGGCTAGCTATTACACGTAAATTAAAGTTGGCAAGTGACGATGCTGGCTACGGAGAAGGAAAAACAAGTGCGCCAGTGGGCCGCAGAATAGCGCTGAGAAAAAACTCGACCGAGCCAGAGGCTATCTCGACGCCCATGGTCGCCGATACGCTGAAGGTCACCTCCCGGCCCTCAGCCAAACATGTAAACAGCGCTTCACGTGCCGCACTGCGCTGTGGCGCCAGCATTTCTACAGCCGCCACACACTCCGAGTTGTAACGGAGGTGAGTGGCGGAGGGTGCCTGCTGCCGCTACTCTCTGCTCCACTCCCAGAGAGAACGAGGGAAAAGCGGCTGTTTGTGTGCGTCTATACAGGTCCTGATGTCTCTCATATATCTGTTATCTTAACGTGACACGAATGTTGGTAGCAGTGGAATCGGTCTTCTGTCAAGTTTAAATTCCGGTCCCTTGCACTTACGCAGCGGTTATTCTCGGAAATAACGTTGCCACCCCCTCGACGATTCCAATTTCACTTTCCGAAACATCTCAGTTTCACTCTCGCACTGATCAAACCTACCAGTAACACATCATCCCCTTCTTCCTGACTATTGCTTTTTCACCAGGGATGGAAATATTGCCTTGTCTAATTCCTTCCAGGACGTACTCTGTCGGAACTTGAACAGTCCATATTTTCCAGATGGCCAACTCCGCTCTCGCAGCATCTGACACCGCAGTCTGTTGAGCGCCTGCGTAGCATTCCGGCGACGAGGCGACCGCCCCTTGAGGAGGCGTCCCGCTCTTATTCTGGCCCTGACCAGCCGGCCTCCTCCAGGCGCTGTCTCAGCGGATGAAAGCAATGCGCTTCCTCCAGCTTATTCCCATGAAGCTGAGTCCGGTTTCAATCTTTTATACTGCCTGTTTACCTGATTCGACCTCTTAACGGCAGCCTAAATGGAGACAATTAGATTTTTCCCATTTTTATAGTTTTCAGTAAATGGTGAGAAACTGTACAATAGCAGGTTTCTTCCCCGTGTATACTCGACAGTCCACCAGTTTGCCCCAGGTCATCCTGTAGTTCGCTACTGACATTTCCACGGTTGGTAAATTCTCATAAGTTGATATTAGGCGAGGAGACTCATGGAACTTCCGACATTATGAACGAGGACATTATTTTACATCTACATAAATTCTCTGCAATTCATATCTAACTGCATGGCAGAGGCCCCATCTAGCCGCTTTTACGATATTACTGCACCGGTTCATTTTCTATTAGCGCGCGGGAGTAAGACACAAATGAATGTTTCAGTTTTAGATTTGATTTTTAATATTTTGTTATGTAGTTCATATCTCCGTATGTGGATGACTAGTAACAAAATATTTTCGCAATCGCTATAGAAATTTGGTGAAATAAATAGATCTCGCCGCAATAAGTGACGTATTTTCTTTAAAGATTTTCACCTCATCTGGTGCATCATCTCAGTGACACTGTCTCCCCTGTATCGGGAGAATGCAAAACGAGCTGCCATTCTCTGAACATTATATCCACAGTGAGTCCCACTGGTGTAGATCCTGGGATGAGCAGGGATTCTCTAAAATAGCCGCGGCGGAATATCCGTGCGCACTGAGGCGCCGTGCTGCGGTGCGCGCGGCTGTTTTCCGTCAGGGGTTCGAGTCCCCTCTAGGACATGGGCGTATGTGTTGTCCTTAGGTTAGTTTAACTTGGTTTGAGTACTTTGTTTGCTAGGGACTAAAAACCAAGCAGCTATGTCCCATAGTTTTACAAACTTTTGAATTAAAAACAGGAAGCACAAGTGTATAGTAGGCAGTTTCTTTAGTAGAACTTTTGAATCTTCTACGTCTTCTGGGAATGAAACGTTGCAATTCTTTCGCTTTCCCTAAGATATTTCCTATGTGTTTTTTTACAATGAAACTCATTCATAATTGTAGTTCCTATTTGTTTAGTTGAATTTACTGTCTGTGGATTTCAATAATTTATTGTGTAAATAAAATCTTATCCAAATGATTTTGCAGCTCTTTTACATCTTCTGTTGATTTCAGTAACCGAAAAAACGACAGCATTATCCGGCAGTAGTCTGTGAGAGCTGCTCTGTTTTTCTCCTAAACAGTTTATTAAGGACACGTAGAGTAGGGGCCCGATAACACTTCCCTGGGAAACGGCAGATGTGACTTCTCTTTTGCTCGATGACTTTCTGTCACTTACTACGTACCAAAGCCTTTCTGAGAGGAAACCGCGAAACCAGCCGCGCAACCGTGGCGATAATCCATAACCAAGCAATTTGAGCAGAAGGTTCTTGTGAGGTACAGTGTCAAAAGCCTTCCAGAAGTACGGAATTCTATCAGACATCCCTTGTCAATGGCAGCCATCAAATCATGTGAGTAAACAGCAGGCTGTGTTACACAAGAACGATACGTTCTGAATCCATTTAACTATGTGTCAAAAGGTCGTTCTCTATTCAAATGTTCAAATGTTTGTTAAGCTTATGGGACTTAACTACGGGGTCATCAGTCCCTAAACTTACAAACTACTTATGAACTAGGACGGCACAAATATCCATGCCCGAGGGGGCATTCGAACCCCCGACCGTAGTGGCCGTGCAGACCGTGACTGGAGCGCCTCAGTCCCCTCGGCCACCGCTGCCGGCAGGTCGTTCTCTTCTAGGTAGTTCATAGTGTCCGAGGAAACTATATACTGTGAAACGCAGCTGAAACACGACGTCACTGACATAAGCCTGTAATTTAGTGGGTCACCAGTGTTATCGGTCTTCACCATTGGAGTGACCTGTGCAACTTTCCAGTCTTTGGGTACGGATCTTGCGCCTGAGTGAGCGGTAGTATGTGATAGCCAGGCGTAGGGCTACTGCGATAGTACACTCTGAAAGAAACCTAACTGGTATACACGCTGGACCGGGAAACTTCCCTTTGGTTAGTGATTTACGTTGCTTCAGTTCTCAAGAAATTTCTATTTCCAAATCACGCATGCTGGCAGTCTTCTTGATTCACATTCTGGAGAATTTGTTTCGTCTTCTTTGTTGTTTTTAAACTGTGCTTTAACAGAACTTTCAGTAGCACAACCATTGCTATCGCGTAGTGAAGTGATTGTGTTTTACCGCTAGTATACTTTACATATGACGACAGCTTCTTAGAAATATCTGCCAAATTACGTGTCAGGCTTTCGTTGTGGGTACTACTATGACCTAAATTTCGAGTTACTGTAAACGTTTACCAGTTTAAATTTGGCATTCATTTTTTCCTTTGTTTTTATAACAGTTATCTAATCAGATTTGTGTACCATGGCGGGTCATCTCCCTTTTCTGTTAACTTATCTAGTATTAATCTCACAATAGCTGTCGATATCATTTCTTTGAATGTAAGCCACGTCTGATCTACACTTACGTTCTAAGTTTAGTTAGGCAGGAGATCCTCACTGAAGGTAGCGCTAAGGGAATTTTAACAACCTTTTTATATACTGTAAACAAACTTGTGGTACTCTTGAAATTCGCTTTACTACTTTCTTTTCTTCTTTCGTTATGAATGACGACACGTGTTCTACTTGCAAGAATCTCGATTTGAGGAATAAGTCTGAGCTGCTACTTATTGCAGTAATGAACGGTACAGTAGTGTATGAAATGCCTTCCTGAAGTCCAGGAAGACAGTATCAACCTGGCTTCAGTTGTGTAGCCGGTGCCAACCTCATACAGAGAACGACTGAAGCCGACCTTTGTGAGACCAGTGTTTGCCGAATATAATTGATTTTTGGCAGGGAACATGATTCTGAAATGTGACATAATACGTGAGAAAAGATCATGCTGCATAATTGCAGAAATGACGCATTTCACCGATCCTGTCATCCAATTTGTACATATCTCTTCGGTACTTATTCATAACATGTATGGCCTTTAGTTATTTTACAGTTTCAAGGTACTATTCCTTGACGCAAAGACCTCTGAATACTGGTGCTAGAAGTACAGCTAAAATATTTGCATAAAGGCTGTAATGAATTTGGTGTTCTATTCTGGGATGCCTTGCACGTCTGCCAATTCGGCGTTCGTGCAGTGACTGGAAGGGAAAAACCACTGAAATATCTTACGTGGTGAAGCGGTTTGGGAAGAACGAATTCAGTATTTCAACCTCTACTTTCTCATTTTCCATATGGTATCTGAGTGAGTGAGAGTAGTACCTCCATGCAGATATTGGTCTTGCGTGAGAGGAATTTGTTGCAGCGTCTGGTCGAGTTGGTAGGGAGCAATGTTTTTGTGGCGTCATTTAAATTTGGTAATTATCACTACCATACGCAGTGTCAGCTGCTGTTTCTTAAAGCAGAATTGAAATAATGTAATTCTTAGCCAGACGTTATTGTTGTTACTTGATTAATGTTTTTGACACGCGTTCTGGGAAAAGTAATGCTTTTGATCAACAGTTATCGGGTCTGATCTGCTGTCAATATCTGAATTTAGTAGTCTTTATTCCTGCTATTATGGCATATAGTTGACAAGAGCGGTCGTTTCGTCAGTCTGTGTGAATACACTGTGCCCCGAGGCCAGAGCCCGCCTGTTGCAGGCGCGCCTGAGCGCACACACAGCGTCTTCCAATATTCTCCAAGTGACCGACGACAGAGACCAAGCGGCCTTCATCTGGAGAACTGCTGTGACGCAGCCCACCATGCTGCTTTCCCTGTGCGAGCCTCTTCAGTTATGGGTAACAACGGCAACGCAAGTCCCAATCGCCAGTCAGGAACATCTGGGAGAGACTACAAGCCGAGCAATTACTTAACGGACCCAGCAGAACAGCAAGCGACAGTGGTAACATACTGGCCCATTACTCCTAGCAGACCCGCCACCTTCACCTCGCCACTCCAGGAGGACAACACACCGGCACATACTGCTTACCGGAAACTGACGTCCAAATGACGTCTCACTGATGTTTTGGTAAGTCCCACCTCTGGCAAAAGTTGCCGTGTCAGCGGAACAGCACGTTGGCGGTTATTACCAACCTGCCTCCCTCACGCTTCACTAACGGATGCCCTGCTCTGCTTCACGTGGCGTGGTGGTCACGGCGCTGGAGTGCACAGCGGAATGAAGTTGATTTCGTTCTAGCTGTATACTAACATGTTGTTCCTTGTCTTATCGTTTTAGACACATCCTTGGGTTTTCTTATGAAAGTAGTAAAAGCACTTTCTGCAACAATTACTGGTAATTTCATTCAGTACTGCAGAGCCAGAAAACAATATTTGTTGAAACTCCTGTATTCATTCCTGTTCGTTTCATGTAGCGTGGGTAGATGGCGCAGTTACTCCTGTGTGACCAAACATCTTAGCGTAAATTCGGAAACTACGAGTAATCCCGTTAACTGTGATCGAGAGTGTTTCAGTTATATAGTAAAATATGATTACGCTGAGCCGTTTGCTGCGAGTTAGAAACAGGTGCTGCTGACGATCACATTGGAAATGTTGCAGGCTCTCTGAAAAGGTATTCTTTTGTTACTATTTGCCGTATAATGGCACAAGTTCAGCTGTTAAAATTAAGTGGTTGTTGGTCCAAAGATACACTTTTGAACATCCCAGTTTTCAGCGAAATTGTGTCCTGAGACGGCGTTTTCATACTTCTGAGAATGCAACACTTCACTGATAACTCTGTAGGTACCGTATATGACAGTTTGTTTAAAATTAGGACGTTTGTTGACGAATTTCGTGAGACGTTTCGACTTTCATTTCGTCCACATCACAAGCTTTGTATGGATCAAAGTATCTTGCTGTTCAAAGGACGATTATCTTTTAAGCAATATATTCCACCAAAGCAAAGTAGATCTCGGATGAAGACATTTGTACTGTGTGACTGTCAGTGTGGGTACAATTTGGATTTCATTGTATATACGGGCTCAACAACAGGAATTTGATTCCACAATTTAGGGGGAAGTGGCGACGTAGTGGCAACTCTTATGAAACCATATTCGAAATAGTGTCATATTCTGTTTGTCGATAGTTGGTACGCCGTCTTCATAACAATGGAAGAGGCGCGTGTGGAACTGTTGGTAAGAGCAGGCGCCACATGTCAGACCTGCAGGAGAAGCTGAGACGAGGAGAGTCTGGTGTACGCCCGCTGGCGAGCTGCTGGCAGCAGAGGCGCTGACGCCGGCCACGCCCCACACACCGCCACGTCTCAGACAGAGCAGGCCGACAGCAGTACTGGCGACGAAGGGAGGACAGCGCACTGTATTGTAGATGCCAATTCGAATATCGGTTCAGCTGACCGTTGTGACATGTTACTGAGCTTCGTGGTATCAGTCCGTAAGACTGTGAAATGCTACAATTAATACTTTTTTTAGATGTAGGATTTGTGCATTTAAAATGGTCGTGGTCTCCACGCGTCTGTAACAGGGTGAAAAAAGGCACTCGCAGATTTCACCTTTCTCTCGTAACGGGGATTGTACAGAAATATGCCACTGAACGGTAAAAAGCTCGTAGGGGAAGGCGGTCCGACGACGAGAATCCTGTGCGTTTCACAGGAGACATTTTCCAGACGTTAATGTGAGTGAACATTCGCAGAAAAGTACGTTAATGTGCACGAAACAGAAAGTTACCGATGCAAAACTTGCAATATACTATAATGTGTTGTACTCTGCTTCGAGACTTTTCATACAAAGAAGTATTACTAATGATTGGGAAGTATATCAGAAACAACTTGTTTACAGTCTGAGTGAATTACAAAGAATAGAAAGAAAAAATTCTAAATAAGCAAATAAATAAGTGAATAAAAATCACTAGGCTGGAAAATATATTCAAAGGGTACAAACACTGGTAATATTAAACGATCGTCAAAACAATACTGATTGCGATATAGTCACTTGAATGATTTGATGGACAAATTTTAACTAAACTTACTAGGTATAAAAAACGAGGCACGTGAATGAAACTTTGTATTTGACAATCTTATATTATTGGTTTACTACATGCCACGTTTCAAGTCTGTCATACTTCTAGTCCTACAGATATGACAATTTGAACTGTAAGATTTATTTCTGGTGCTGATTTGCTTAGCGACTTTGCTTAACACTTTCTGGTTGAATATGGCTCGCAAAAATCTTTTCTTTATTATTCCGAAGAGAACGCTTATTGTTGTACAAGATGGCCAGATTTAATTCATTCAAACAACAGCTTCCCCGGGATACATCTCCTCAAATTCGCTTGAAATTCACGCTGACTATGAGCATCGTTGCAAATGAAGCCAAGCAAGTCATTGCACGTCAGCCAGTACTACTTCGACCACAGTTAAACTTGACCAATGTTCATAGAGGAGGTGTACTGTTGTGTTGCCATATGGCTACCTCATATTTATCTGTTCTTCCAGCCACAACCATTCGTTCAAAGACTGTAAACAACATTGCAAGACTTGTCACACTTCATTGTGACCAGGTTGTCTACTATTACCTTGACAAAAAAAAAGAAAAAAAGAAAAAACAAAAAAAAAAACAAAAAACAAAAAAAAAGAATTACTCTACAATGCATTGCAAAATATGTACCGTCGCTTAATGTCTAAGTTGGATTTGATGCAGAAAGACTTTCAAATAATTATATTAAGGCAAAGCAAACAAAGTAAATTAAAAATATCATTACTAAATAATTGTCTGAAGTCAAAATAAGTAGTAAACAGTTCGAAAATGTTATTATTTACGTTAAAGGAAACATCCTGTACAATTATGCCATCTGTAGTCATCCCAAATATCGCTCCAAAACCTAAAAACAATCAAAAATTCTGTCAAATACACATTATTACATTCTATGTATATAGAAATATGAAAGAAAATACTTTTTTCATAAGTTAATAAAATTTGGGGTTGAAAGGTGAAACACGCTCTATTTGATGCCATGATTTTCTATGGGCAACCTGGTAAATAAAAATGTGCTTGAAGCTCAAAATTATATGATAAATTTGAGTTCAGGAAATTTTTTCTCACTAAGGAAGGGGTGATGAAACACGTCCACGTAACATGTTCCATTGAATTTATTCTCCGTGAACAAATGTTGACGAGCTTCAGACTTTTTTTTTTTTTTTTGAGTGCAGCAAGACACTCCACTCGCAATATCCGAGATACCATGCATTATTTATTGATTTAGTTCAAACTGTATGTTAATTCCAAGTGTCTATATTGTACATGAGGCCCCAAATATCTATTAGTGTGTACTGTGATATGCTCCCACTGGCCCTGACTTCCACAGACTGAATGAAACTTTGTGTGTAAGAGAGTTTAGGTAGTGCTAGGCGCGCCTCGTCTGTTTTGTGTCGGCGTTCCTTTCAAACTCTGGGTGTTGAATGTCTCTGGGCGTGAAGTAGGTTTGCCACCTGCTGAGCAGAACCCAGCCTCAGCAGAGATTCCTAATGCAGCCTGCTCTCAACCTCCTTAGCTCGGAGGTGGTCAGCTTACCTGCCTGACGAACGGTGACGCTCTCTGGGCTCCCCTCCACTACCCCTCCTTGGTAAAGGCTAGGCAGTGGTCAAGAGAGCTGTTCATTCGCTTCTGGGTTTCTCGTAGGGCGAGTACCTCTGGGTACGATATCAGACTAAGCCTTCAGCTTTTCCATCATTCAGTGCACATGAGTGGTTAATAATTGTATAGCTAATTTGCTAAGGTGTTTCCTAGTGAGTGTAGCGTGATAATTTTCCCCGAAAATTGTCCATTCTAACTTGTAATTTGTGTACTTGTCGACCCATGTGTGCACCGATTAGCGTGTTCCCTGTCGTGGTTATTACCATTAAATAGATCTTTTTCCTCTGTGTAGAAAGAACCGCTGCACGACGTCTATCGTGTTTTTAATTTTCATGTATTAGAATTATTTCACTTATCTGAATTTTTGTGACCGAACTTTGCATTGCCTAAGCCACTAGCTTGACACATAACAGAATCGAAGTACTATTTCATTTTGCACGAGTGAACCTTCGACCTGCATTCCCCACATTTGTTGGCTGTCGTCTTGGTGTATTGGTGTCAGGTGCTTGGTAAGTACCTGCAGGGCTTGGCGTATGAATCTGTGTGTCAACGTGCTGCAATTCCTCCGTTCCCCCCCTGTGGAACGTGATCATAATTAACCTGTACTCAACTTTGCAGGTGGGCAAGTTTATGGCCATGTAATTGTGAATATTTTGAATATTTTAAGGTGTTTTTATTGTACTTTTTTAAAAATGGTCTTCCCCGTTGTTGTTCTTGTTTTGAGCAATAAATTAATTTGTTAAACTATAATCATTTTGTGCTAATTTAAATTCTCCCTTATCATTTATTTTGGATTAATGTGGGACAATTTGTTCATGTATCTTGTGTCTCTGCTCCCTTCTGAAGTAGATAATAGTTGCGTTTCCGTTGGCAACATTTATTTTTGATTTACATCCATGACTGCGGATCATTATTTAATTGTGTACAGTTTCCTCGAAAGGTTACAGTAAAGTTAGAACTGTTACTTGACGTATAGAATCGGAGTTTTCCTTAAGGGAACTGTATGCTTCCGCCGCTGTGTGAATATCGCCTAAGTGAGCAAGCAGTCAATTGTTAACTTCACAAACACGGCTAGTTAACAGGCAAAAGTACAGCGGACAAGTTTCACTTGGCGTACCGCTGCCAGCATTGGTCCTTCTAGCGTGTTCTGATATTTTTTTTTTTTTTTATTTCATTAATTCAAATATCCATCTGCCCCTGAAATTCTGTGTGTGTGTGTGTGTGTCAGTACAGTAGTGAGCAAGCGCTTAAATTTTTGTCTTTCTCTTTCAGCAGTTCATTTTTGAGTATTTTGGTGGAGTGTTTTTATTTACGGCAATTTTCGTGCCTTTAACAACATGTGAATTGCATGTGAAATTTTATTGAAGCACCAGTGTTCTGCCACGTGGGTTGCTAGGCTATTGCTTTGTGTTTCCGTCGTTGTATTCGCTGTAAGATTGAAATGGATATTTCCACAGCTTCGTCGATTGAAACGCGTAGGCGCGCAGCAATGAAAGAGCAACAGAGTAAAAGAAAAAGGTCGTGCGAAACCGAAACTAACGTGGTGTTAGATTCTCGGGAAGCCCTGTCGGTTGAGAACTTAGACATTTCGAACCAAGGGATAACCGCTCCCATGGACAAACACCACAGTAACACGGGAATCCCAGAGCCTACACTTGCCGGAGGCCGTGGCATGCTTAATGTGGTAGCGCTTGAAAGCGAGTCGGGTCCGCTTCGGGACAAACCAGTGGCCGGACCGGAAGCTAAGCCGGATGCTCCACCCGCACCACCACCAGAGGCCGCCCCCGTGAACAACGATCTAGCAGCTTTGCTGAAATTCGAAGCGAGATAGGTGGAATTAAAACGCGACAGGACGAGGTTATCGGTCACCTGGACGAGATGGCGAAGGTAGTATCCGAAAGGATTGAACACAACGCCGACGCCATCAGAGTAAACCAGAAAGAGATCGGCAAGGTAAACGCGAGGGTCGGTGCGGCGGAGGTGCGCACAGACAGTATGCTAGCGAGCGTTCATGAGGTGACGGCACTCGTCGACTATGCAGAAGCAGGTGTCGGCGACGTGAGTAACCGAGCTGATACATTTGATGCGCGCGTCGGTGTAGTGGCCGGCCGCGTCGATGAAGCGATCTCTTCTGTCGGTGCCGTAGGCGGACGTGTAGGTACGGTGGAGTCTGAGATTGTTCAATTGGAGAACCAGCTCGGGACATCACCGGCCGAATGAATGAAATGCGGGTCGCCGGCAGAGAGCCCGCGCCCAGTAGCCACGCAGTTACCGTGCGTGAGCGGACGGATAAGTCAGTAATGCTTGCTGTGGCCGAGGCCCCGAATCTGATAAGGACGTCGATTGGGCTTTTGAAGATGGTAAAGTTACGCCTCATCCACGTCCGGTGAGCTGTCCAAACAGGGCGAACCGCAGTAGCCTAGAACCAGCTCCTGCCTTTGACTACAACCAGTTTCTCACCGTGCGAAAGTTCGAAACCTTTCGAAACGCTCCCACCGGTATCCACCCCCGCAATTGGCTGGATAAATTTGGGTACAGCCTCCCTCCAAATTGGCCGGAGGGTAATAAGGTAGACTTTGTGGTTGGGTTGCTCGAAGGCGAGCCCGCCACAAGGATGCGCGCATTGCTAAGAAACGGGCTCGATTACCGGGGGTTCCGTGAGCATTTTCTCGCGTCCTACTGGTGTGAAACCCATCAGGATCGCGTGAAGCATAGCATCTTAATGATGCCGCATTACAATCCCTCCCCTGTACTCAACCCCTAGTGAGTTCGTGCAGGTGATGCTTATGAAGAACCAGTTCCTAGATTTTCCATACCCGACACCTGAAGAAATTAGGATCTGCTTAACGACATTGCTGAGGAGATTGCGCAACGCCATCATTGTCGGAAGATGCAAAGAGGACCTTGAGCAATTTCAGGCGATGCTAGATGAGCTCGAGTTTGATTATGAGTCGCCAGCAAGTAGTTCAAATGCGAGCGGCAATTTTAAGAGGAACGGCTATCACGGGCAGCATCTCCCGCCGCGTCCGCATGACGCAGACAGCAATGGAAGTACACAGAGCTCGGGCAGGGCAAAACGAGCGCCCGAGTCCGTACGACGGCGCATGGCAGGCAAGGATAGTTTCCGTGTAAAAAGTCAGGGGCGCAAAAAGAAACGATGGGGTAACGGTAATGGTAGGAACGGCCATCAAAACCGTGTACACTGGACAAGGCCGCCGAAACCTGCGCAAGATATCGAGGCGCTATCGCCTGACCCCACCACAATAAACCCGAAAGCCTGCTGGGTCCGTCTACTGCGAAGGAATGACGACCTCCCTCCGTTTCTGAACAATAGGTGAACTTAATCGAACAGGCAACGGAACCGGGAACAAAAATTACGGACATGCGCGAGGTTTTTCTAGCGTAGAAATCGATTGTGACTGCGACTACGGAACGCGTAAACCATGTATAATTTTACGACTTACGAGAGGTTCTTCTGGAGGAGGAGCCGCACGCGACAGGGGCGAAACTAGAAACCGCCCTGGAAATTGAAATTCAGGGCGTGAAATTACGGTGTACGTAAGACACGGGAAGCGTTGTACCGGTAATGAGCGAGGATGCCTTTAACCGATGCCCGGCAGTAGCTTCTTGGCCAGTACTACCTCTGCAACGCACAGAGGTTAAAGGAGATTTGGTTGGAAGGAGCGTGGAGGTTAGGAAGAAGACCGAAATTCAGTTTAACGGCCAAGGCTATACTTTCGTCGCCAATTTTATTGGTGTGCCGTCGCTCGCTGTGGACGTATTGCTCGGCGTTCAATTTTTAGTAGCGCACCAGGCCACACTGAACTTTGAGGAAGGTGAAGGGCGCCTGTCACTTGATGGGTCAAACATAAAGTTAAAATTTGACGAATGCACTACGACGTTTGATTTCCGATGGTCCCTCTTGTCACTTTCTCTCTGACTTCCTAGCCGATTATCGGGCGATATGTGGTGCCGACCGGTAACCTCTGATTGCGGTCAACCGACGCTATGGTTGCTTATTTCGGATGAACAAGCCTACATTGCGTCCGAGATTGAACAAAAGGTCAGTTCGATAGAAGACGCTCCAGCTCTGGCTAAGGCTGAATTGTCCCGCATTTTGAACTTTCGTTATCAATTCAAAGTGCGGGACCATATTAAGTTTTTTGTGAGGCCTTACTGTATACCGTAAGATGAGGTGCTACAAAGATGAGGTAGCAGAGGAAATTGTACGAATGAAAAGAATTGCGCATGAAAATGCTGCTGAGCTAGAGACCATTCGGACAAAGAAGTCGCGTGGTGTGCACCGTGGTTATAGCTTAAGATGCTATAGAGAATAAGTTTATTAATGTATTCATTTTATTGTATTTATAGGTTCCATTTTTGCTGGTGTTGCTGTTGCTGTTGTTTTTGTTGCTGTCTTGAGTATTTATGTGTACCGTGTCAACCTAGGTACCACGAAATTTGTGTCGTAAGTGTTTGTCTGTATTTAGTAGCATGTTAAGCGTTGCGTACGATGCGATATCTGGGATGAATAATTTGGTCTTGTGCTGTTCTGTCAATAGACGCATAAATGCTTCCTGGTTCTGCGCCAATAGTTGGTGTTTGCCCTTCGTTGTGGGGCCGCCAGCTATTGTGTCTCTTGGAGCACTGGTCGGTACGATGTCTGCTAAGTTTTGTTCAAAAACTTGAATGTTTTTGAAGTTCCTAAGCTCTCGTCTTTTGGTCGCGTGTGTGGACGCGAGAAGTTTCAATTCCCGGTACTGTCTGTACACAGTAACTGGAGTCATTACATGTGTGGCAATGTCCTTGCTGTAGGACTGTGTTAAGTACCCCCATTCAGGTAGAGGGAAGTGCAATACAATTGACGCGGCTCGCCTCCGGAGAGCCGCAGTATTTATTTAGCACCACGGCGGTCCCGCCACCGTAGTGCCTGTGCAGGCTTCCACCGCCCGAGTGGGGTGGGCGTTGTTCATTGTGGCGAACGGTTCCCCTGGCTCTCGAAACGTGTTATTTGTCTCTGAAAAAGGGCACGATGAATCGCAATGATTCTTACAATTTTCTGCAACTTGGGCGCTATTAGTAACCATTCGTAGTACAGCCAGTAAGGAACTCTTCCAGAGCAATGTTTCAGACATTGCCTGAGTAATGCGTAATTGGAAAAGACGAGAAGAGGGTAGGTATAGAAGTAAACAGACGACCGGACGCGAGACCACGAGTTTTATGAAATAGAAGGAAACGGGTTCGGAACAGTACGGCCCTTCCAGTTTACGAAGCAGAAGAACTGGCTAGAGTAACGCCCATCACAAAGCAGGTGGTACAAGTCCCGCTCTTGCTGCTCTGAACAATAATATGTTTTTAATTCAGGAATCCCGTAAGTAAATGAAGCTGTAAATAATTGATGTATTGTATGTGTCATATCATCTTGTATGATTTAATATGATGTACATTTTCTCTCACCCAAGTTAATGCTTTAATGTGCTCCCTTTCCCGAGATATTATAGAATACTGTATTTTGTGACTGTAATTACCTTATGTCGCATTTTTATTATTTAGGCATAGTGTGTTTTATTGTGTTACACAGCATATTAACATGTGTTAGTTTGTAGTGCTATTGCAGTTTTTCTCTCATATTGGCGTAATGTGTTTCATTGTTGTAATATATTGCATATTAAAGATGTCTTTTATTTCCAGGTATATCCGGAGCATGCATTTGTTTTCTTAATTATTTTGTATCTGTAGCATACCATTTTGGTGAAGATTCAAATTGTTTACCTTGTTTTGTTGTGCAAATAGCATTTTGTGAAAGTTCGTTGCTTCATGACGGCACGTCAGTGCTAGGTGCGGTTGGTTTGCCAATTACATATCATGAAGAGCGATACAATGTTACAACCCACTGAAGCGGGATAGTAAGTCACTAATATTTAAAAACTGATTTCCGCTACCGGGAGACGCAAAGTGTTTGTGCCCCATTTTCAGACAACCCAGCACGCAAGAGAGAAGGAATGGCGCCAGTACTTAGATGGTGGCTGGTTGCGGTAATGTAGCTCGGGTTGACGGGTAGATAATGCACGACAAGTAGCCACTGCCGATGCTTGCAGTGCCTCGCTTGTGACACTACCGCTCAGCCGTACTTCAATTCCGCGCTTCTGCCGCTCGCGCGCCTTCTGCTTGCTGCCTTCCCGTGTGCTTGAATCTGTGTACGTATCGGCCACGTAGGGATAACTACGTTTTTTGCCTCACAGGTATTCGCATTGACTTAATTGTAAAATTTCTGTTCTTGTACTTATTCTTAAGTGATACGTCTACTATGGCAGCAGAGACTTAATTTTATTTCTTTTATCACAGTCTAACATATACAGTAACGACACACTCGCAGATATTTGTTATACATTACGACTGCAGCGCTCCAAGCGGGCGGGAAGCTACATTTCTGAATACGCTATTGGATGAGTGCGAATAGCATTGTTTATGTTGATATTTACAGACTTTTCACACTAGGGAACGTATGTAGTAACATAAAAATAGGTAATAATTTAAAATTTGCTCCACTTTAGTCTTTATTAGGTTTACTGAGATCCCTGACGAGATGCGAAAAGATACTTTGCATGACAATTTATTCACAATTAATTTGTAACCTACAGGCTTTTGCTGAATAATATCATTTTCTCTTAAAAATAAGAAATGGCTAAGAAACACCAGAAGACCCACCTTTGACAAAAAGTCGTCGCTTTTCTACTCAGAAACTACTCTCTTTGGCGTGACGTCACGAGTGCTGGACTGCTGTGCACATCGCTCTCGATTTTTTATATAATTTTAGGATTAATATAATTATTTTAATTGTTATTTCGTGACAATATTCAATCTAGAGGTGTTCTAGTAAAGGTTACTCAGTTATTTTAGTGTTTGTTGTGCCGTAATTGCTTTAAGTGGTGTTATTTGTGTTCGCGTGTGCGCCGGCATCGACGTCTTACTGCTTTGTTTACATCTGCTGGCGAGTGGTTCCAGCCGTAGCGGTCTCCGAAAGCTAAGTTCCAATAAGTGTTTGTGTATTGTAGTTAAATTATTAAAGTTTTAGATTTCAGGAGGTGTTATCGCGCTAGTTGTTTATTAACTTTAGTACTTTTCAACAGGTGACTTGCTGTTTTTAACGTAGTTGAGGTTGGGAAACTTTAGTTACGGTATTTGATAACTCTTGTACTCTCACAGTGTTTAGTTGTTTTATTAGTGACGCTTGAATTTGAACTTGTTTATACAAGCAACAGTGTAAAGTTTCTGTGGTAGTGTTATTTGCTCTTTTCTGATACTATTAGTTGTTGTTACTTGATTTGTAGAGACTGAGGTTTGTTGATTGCTGTAGTTAAGAGGTACTTCCTACTTATTTTGTAGAAACTTAACTTCATAACGTAGACGTCTAGTTTTTCTTAACAAATTATTGTAAAATTTTACCATGAGTGAAAAGTGTGGGCTCTGTCGTAGGGTCATGCGTAGTGGGCTGCAGTGTGGGATTTGTAGTAAGTATTTTCATGGGGGGAGTGCAGTGGGGAAGACAGTGGGCATTGTGGTGAGGTTCTCTCCTGGAACTGTAGGATTTGCAGCAGGAATAAGTTGATAGAGGAGCAGGAGCGTTTGATCTGCGCCCTTCAGGTGCAGTTGAAAAACGCTGAAGAAGAACTAGGTAGGTTGAGGAGGGGAAGAGGGGCTGGGGAATGGGAACTGGCAGTTGGCAAGAAGGTAGCTAGGAGAAGGTATTCAGATAGCTTTACATTGCAAGTTGCAAATAGGTTTGACCAACTGTCAGAGTTGAGTGGAGATGAACCTCCTGTAGCTGTAGGTGTAGGAAGTACGCAGCAGACCTCAGCTTTTGGTAAGCCGAAATCTGTAGAGAGGTCTCTTAGGAAGAAGAAGGTTCTGCTGCTAGGTAGTTCTCATGGCAGAGGTGTTGGCCAACAGTTGCAGGAAGTACTTGGGAGTGAGTACCAGGTCACCAGCATAGTGAAGCCTAGTGCAGGGTTAGATCAGGTCACTTGTAACATAGGGGACTTATGTAGGAATTTTTCAAAAGAGGATCAGGTAGTTATAGTGGGTGGGGCCGGGAACAGTCTTGATAGGGACGATAGGGACGAGGAATATGATATAGGCGGTGATCTGGAAAGGATAGCAACTGAAACTGGTGGCACGAATGTGCATTTCGTGCAGCTGTTTCAGCGTCATGATAGGCCTTGTCTTAATACGGCTGTCAGCCGTGTTAACATGGGGCTTGAGAAGGCGCTGATGACGGAGGGCATGGATCACATTGCAGTGGTGCCAGTTGAAACTATCCAAAGGTCGGATTTTACTACGCACGGTCTGCACCTCAATAGGTATGAGAAGGGGAGGTTGGCAAAGCTCATAGGTGACAGTGTAGTAGGGGGTGGGGGTTTCACTCATGGAAAAATTCCTGTAGTAGTTGGTGTTAGGGCTGCACCTTTTTTAGACTGAAGACAGCTGATAGATATTCCTGCTTAAAGGAAGTCCCTCTAAGAAATGAACCACCTTTGACAAAGTCTAAGAGTATAAGTAATAAGGGAATTACTGTTTTTCATCAAAATATACAGGGTATCAGAGATAAAGTTAATGAAATGCTTATTGATACTGATTCTGACATTATTGGAATTTCAGAGCACTTTTTAAGTGGTGTGACGATTAAGAGGCTTCCTTTGCCAGGATACAGGTTAGCTGCCTTCTACTCTAGGAGTTCTTTGCAGTGTGGGGGAGTGGCCATGTATGTGAAAAACGATTTTTCATCGGAGTCAATCGATTTTTCTAAACACTGCACAGAACAGATATTTGAATGTTGTGCAGGAGTTGTTAATGTTAATGGAACTAAACTAGTAATAGTTGTTATTTATAGATCCCCTGACTCAGATTTTAGAATGTTTCTGCCCAAGCTGGAATTGGTTCTGGGTTCACTGTACAGGAAGTATAAAAATTTAATTGTGTGTGGAGATTTCAACATTAATTGTGTAGGTGATAGCTCAAGGAAAAGTCAGCTGTTAGATCTATTTAATTCCTATAACATGATGCAAACAGTATTTTTTCCAACGAGAGTGCAAGGAAATAGCAGTTCTACCATTGACAATATTTTTGTTCATTCTTCATTATTAGAGGGGCACTCTGTCAGCAGAATAGTAAATGGCCTATCAGACCACGATGCCCAACTTTTAATTCTAAAAAGTATTTGTTCTCAAACAAATGTTAAACATAAATATCAACTACTCAGAAAAGTTAATCCAGTTGCAATTGAGACCTTTTTAAGCCTAATTAAGGAACAAGAATGGCAGGATGTTTATAGTGCTGATAATGCAGATGATAAATATAATGCTTTTCTGAACACATTTATTATGCTGTTTGAAAGTTGCTTTCCGCTAGAACGCTCAAAACAGGGTACTTTCAGTAACAGACAGCCAGGGTGGATGACAAAGGGGATAAGAGTATCATGTAGAACTAAGCGGGAGTTGTATAAAAATGTTAGAAGCAGTCAGAATGAAGATGCAGTAGCTCATTACAAACAGTACTGTAAGGTTCTGAAAAATGTCATTAAGAATGCAAAAAGTATGTGGTCCGCAAAAGGAATAGCAAACTCTCGGGATAAAATTAAAACTATCTGGTCAGTCTTGAAGGAAGTGTCTGGTCAGGAGCAGCAGGTAGAAGATATAACGTCAGTGCGTAGTAGGAATGTTTCTGTTACTGACAAGTTAGATATATGTGCAATATTCAATAATCACTTTCTGAATATAGTAGAGGAACTAAACAAAACTCTAGTTTCTACAGGTAACCATATAACGTTTTTAGAAAATGCGTTTCCGAGGCTGTTGCCTGAAATGATCCTTCATGATACTTCCATAGGTGAGATTGAGTCAATAATTAAATCACTAAAGACTAAGGACTCTTGTGGATATGATGGGGAATCTAGCAGAATTCTAAAGTACTGTTCTCCATATGTTAGCCCAGTACTAAGCCATATTTGTAATTTTTCCTTTCAGAATGGTCAGTTTCCTAACAGATTAAAGTACTCAGTAGTGAAACCGCTTTATAAAAAAGGAGAAAGGGATAATGTAGACAACTATAGACCTATTTCTATGCCATCGGTTTTTTCCAAAGTTATTGAAAAGGCTGTATATTCAAGATTAATTGATCATTTCAGTTCACATAATTTCCTGTCAAACGTACAGTTTGGTTTTATAAGTGGTTTAACGACCGAAAACGCTATATTTTCGTTTCTCTGTGAGGCACTTGATGGGTTAAATAAGAGACTACGGACATTAGGCGTCTTCTTTGATTTAACAGAAGCGTTTGATTGTGTTGATCACAAAATATTGTTGCAGAAGTTGGAACATTATGGAATACGGGGAGTAGCCCACAACTGATTCACCTCTTACTTTAATAATAGACAACAGAAGGTAATTCTCCGCAGTGTAGAAAATGGCTATGATGTGCAATCCCAATGGGGCACAATTAAGTATGGGGTGCCCCAGGGGTCTGTTTTGGGACCATTGCTGTTTCTTATTTATATAAATGATATGCCTTCGAGTATAACAGGTGATTGTAAAATATTTTTGTTTGCTGATGATACCAGCTTGGTAGTGAAGGATGTTGCTCGTAATATTGACACTGTATCAATAATGCAGTTCAAGAGATAAGTTCATGGCTAATAGAAAACAAGTTGATGTTAAATCACAGTAAAACTCAGTTTTTACAATTTCTAACACATAATTTGACGAAATCTGACATTATGATTACACATAATGGGCATGTGATAAGTGAGACTGAACAGTTCAAATTTCTAGGTGTTCATATAGACAGTAAGCTGTCATGGAAAGCCCATGTTCAGGATCTTGTTCCAAAACTAAATTCTGCTATATTTACCATTAGAACAATATCTGAGATAAGTGATTTTTCAACACGAAAAGTAGTCCATTTCGATTACTTTCACTCACTTATGACGTACGGCATTGTTTTTTGGGGTAACTCGCCTGATGCAAAAAGGATATTTCTGGCTCAAAAACGGGCGGTTCGAGCAATATCTGGTGTAAGTTCGCGAACGTCATGTCGACCCCTTTTCAGTAGTCTGGGAATTTTGACTCTGGCGTTACAATACGTTTTTTCTTTAATGTCGTTTGTTGTTAATAATATCAGCTTATTCCCACGAGTTAGTAGCTTTCACTCGGTGAATATTAGACAGATGTCTAATCTACATTTGCACCACACCATCTTAACACTTGTGCAGAAAGGGGTGCAGTATTCTGCGGCATCCATTTTCAATAAGCTGCCACAAGAACTAAAGAATCTTAGCACTAATCCACACGCTTTCAAATCTAAATTGAAGAGTTACCTCGTGGCTCACTCCTTTTATTCTGTCGAGGAACTCCTAGAAAAGTTAAACAATTAAGCTAATTTATTTTTTCTTTATTGATTCTTTTCACTTTGTCTTAAGATTGTCGTGTGCAAAGGACTACTTAAAATTTTTCTATTACCATTATTGTGTAACAATTAATGTATTGACTTGTTCCATGACCATGGAGTCTTACTCCTGAAGTGGGTCCTATGGAACACAAAAAACAAATAAATAAAAATAAATAAGGCTTACCCACTACAATTCCAGTAAAATCAGTGAGCGTGAACGTAGGAAACGAATATAGAATGCTATAGCTGAAGGAAAAACGTCACAGATCTGGCAAGAAAACGGAAAAAGCAATCAAACTGTTTTCAACAAAGAAGAACCAAATTCCACAATTGTTGCTACAACTGGACCACAAACGGCAAGAATCGTAAAGAGATTGTCTTCTTAAGCTAAAGTAATGACACGCAAACGAATACGCGCGTATCAGAAAGACGAGTGAAGCCTAAAAATGTGCGAAACATTAGACTACAAACCGATTTGATACGCGTCAAAAAAACTCTTGTCATAGTAAGAACACACCTTAATAGAAATTTATATTCATCTTATGTTTATGTTGTACTTTCAGCGGAATAAGCTGCAAAATATCACATATTCGTAAGTATTTGTTCACGACGAAGTTGTTCATTAGACCTCTCAATCAGTTAAATTCGGCTGTTTTTGCATTAATGTCCGTGTTATGTATATGTCTTAATATTCTACTAATGCTTGTAACCCAAAAACTATACCAACTATTTTGTTAATTACGCACACAAATAATTATAAACAAACATCACTCCTACGGCGGCTTTCCCACCGCTAGGAGCGCTAGTGTCGCAGCAACTGTCAGTTGGTAACAACTTCCACAGCAGTGAGTGTCGCGACTGTATATGTTAGATTGTGGTTTTATTAAAACAACCATTGTGAGGACATATATATTTTATGTTTTATAAATATGTAATTGTAATGATATTAGGAACGTCGTCCTGCAGAGTGGACAATTACAGGCGACGTGGTGTAACATTCAGAATCCTGTGAAGACACCTGGGAACCTGCTCGCGGCCACCGCCAGGGGAGGCTCGCTGTGACGTCACAGCGCTCGCCATCCTCGCTGCGCTGACGCGAGCAGAAGCAGAAGCAGAAGCAGACCAGCTGAGCGGACGACGACCGGTCCAGTCCAGAGGCGTCCCTGAGGGCAGCCGGGCTGGCTCTGCAGCAGAGGCTCCTGAGACGAGACCTTATATGGACTGCAGCTCGATCGCTTGCCGTAAGCTGTCAAAAAACCACAAAACTGACTTAGCCCCTTGCCGTGTTGTGCAAGAAGAGCTCCGTAACCTGTCACCCGGTAAGTGCACAGTCCATTTGTGCAATACTAGTCTCGCCTGTTGCTAATGAGCGGGCAGAAGAGGGTAGCAAGGTAACGGCCCCACGTAATGCAAGGCGACACCACGGGTGCGGCAGAGTCACTGTCACTGACGCTCAGGCAAGCTGCTGTTCCATCCGTGGCGACGACGAGACGCTCTCCGAAGCAGTCGTGTGCGAGGTGACGAAACCGAGATGCTGCCGTGCTGGTGCCAGATCTACTGTCAGGGACACTAAACCAGTATAAGTAGACTTACAGTGCGGACAGTAGCGTCCGCCAAACTACTTTGGAACAAAGTCCCTCCCCATGCCCCTAAAACTGAATAGTGTGTAAATATGTGTGACACACAAAGACGGATTGATACAAGATTGTAGTAGACCTGATGTTATGTTTTTCAACTTCTAATATTGAAAATAGAGGCTTAAATTTAGCCTTCGGGCAAGGACACATCTACAAGTGTGTGACAGACTACAACGAGAGTGTTTAAATAGTTGTCTCATTTTTGTTTGTTTCTGTCTGATTTTGTCTATGATATGTGCTTTTATGTGACCTATGTGTTAATAGTACAGGTGCTTGGTAAGTACCTGCATGGCTTGGCGTATGAATCTGTGTGTCAACGTGCTGCAATTCCTCCGTTCCCCCCTGTGGAAAGTGATCATAATTAACCTGTACTCAACTTTGGAGGTGGGGAAGTTTATGGCCATGCAATTGTGAATATTTTGAATAGGTTTTGTATTTAAAAAAATGATCTTCCCCCTTGTTGTTCTTGTTTTGAACAATAAATTAATTTGTTAAACTATAATCCTTTTGTGCTAATGTAAATTCTCCCCTTATTTATTTTGGATTAATGTGGGGTAATTTGTTGATGTATCTTGTTTCTCTGCTCCCTTCTGTAGTAGATAATAGTTGCGTTTCTGTTGACAACATTTATTTTTAATTTATATCCATGACTGTGGATCATTATTTAATTTTGTGCAGTTTCCTCGAAAGTTGCTTATCTTATAGAATCAGAGTTTTGCTTAAGGGAACGCTATACGTCCGCCGCTGTGTGAATATCGCCGTAATTAGATTTTGTGAGCAAGCAGTCAATTGTCAACTTCACAAACACGGCTAGTTAACAGTCGAAAGAACAGCGATCGAGTTTCAGAGGGTTAAGGTGGACTGGCCCACGGTGGTGAGCAGTGTAGGTGGCCACGCAGTCGGCCGAGCGCTGCACGGGCAGGCAGGGAGCCGCGAGGCCAGCGGCCAGAGCGCGGAGCCTCGGCGGGCAGGCTGCAGGCTCGGCCGCTGGTCCTGCCTCTCCTGCAGGCGAGTGGATCTCATGAAAGCGGCCTCATGACTGCCAATCTGAATGCGTTTGGGATGGACGTGTTACGTGGACTGTTAGGCCCTCACATATATGCAGTATATTGGATCAGTAGTTCTTGTCTTGCATTTCCTACCGAAAAAAGAATCTCAGAAACTCATGTTCACAAGTTTGAACATCCCTATCAGCTACAGCTTGCTTGAAACATTAGGTCAGGTATTTGTCTGTCGCTCCAGGATTTTGTTCAATTCTGTACACTGATGTTCACTGACAGAGAGAAAACAGCCAAGAGACGCAGCCAGCTGCTGGCTGGCAGGAACTCTCCTGCAGTCAGCGCGGAGAGGAGCAGCGCCTCGGCAGGTGAGGTTGCATGCAGATTTGTCTCTGAGGTAACGTGACAACTGGGATGAAATGTTGTATTCCCATTCGCATAATTTGATTTGACCTGCCGGTTAGGTATTCTCCTCAGCGTTTGAAGTCTGTGTAATTAAAACTGAACATTTTCTTTGCCGCTAATTAGTCTACTTCCACTGCCTAGCAGCTAGACGCTCTCTGCACGACTTTTCCCTCAGGATCAAGGTGGGGAAAGTTACCCCCAGTGAGGTTGTGGAGAGTACGCAAAAGCGTTGCATTCTTACAGGTGTGCCAAAGATCCGGGTTTCGAGAGGAGAGAAGAAACCATAGGGTGACAGGACTCTGTTTTGTGGGCGACTTTCAGTAGAATGGGAATCAGGATCTGCATGGCGGATGGGAGGTGAATGCGTTCATTCAGGCAGAGGACGTGGCACCTGGGGATTTGGGGGTACTTATAATAGGACGGTGAGGCCAAGACCGAGGTTTGGTGGAGACTGAAGAGTAGCGCACACATTAACACACGGTAGGTGTAGAGGATGGTGGAGGTGTCGAGTCCTGCTATACAGCCGGAGAGAAGCTCCAAGAGGTTAAGACGGGAGAGGGCTCTCTGGCAGACGGTCGGAAGGTCAAGGCGGAGGCTAAGATACTGGAGTGTTGGAGACTGACGGATGGGAATGTCGTAGACAGTTAGGTGTAGGTCAAGGTGATGGATGAAGTTGGTAATTCCACCTGTAATGATTGCCTTGGATTTATTGGCGTTCACGGGGTTCTACCAAGTGGCAAATGGGAAAGGTGAGACGGTAGAAGGTGCTGGGAGTGGGCGACAGAAAGAGGGGGAGAGAGGTGAAGTGTGCTGCAGGAGATGGACAGGAGGCTGGGGCTGCTGCCTGCCTGCCAAGTAAGCGAGGCGAAGCACAGGCGACAGGATGGAGCCCTGGGGGCCCCGGTGTAGGGGAGGACAAACGGGAGCCGCAGTTGTCGACAGTGACGTAGGCGCCGAGGGTGGGGAGAGAAAGCCACGACATGCGCTGATTAATAAGGGCATAAGTCTGGAACTTGCAAAGGAGACCGGAATATCGTGTGCAGTTCTAGGCTTCCTTGATGCTGAGAGACAGATGGAGTGCGAGAACAGTAGAGGGTATGTCGATGGAGGCGATGGTGGTGGACAGGCCACTGCCATAGAGTGGTCTGAATGCTCACATCCTGGGGTGGAATCAGGCACTAGGGCGACTACAGGACGAAGTTGACTCCGTGGGTAACACATGCAATTCAGCAACACTGTGGACCTCGCCACTGTTCATTCGATACCGCCGTCACCTTGTTAAACCGTGGCTCAGAAACTGGAGATAAAATGTACTGGCTGTTTCTGAAGCATTTACATCGTAAAACATTGCTCTGGTCAAGGTGAAAACTGCCACTATCAGATATTTGTTGTGAGAAAAAGTGCTTGATTTAGCTGCTGGTAAGGGGGCTGACTTGTTTAGACGAAACTACATTAATGATCTTTAATGTGTTAATGTTGTAGATACATCTACCGTCAATGGAAGATGCATATGGACTTTGACGGTATCAAAATACACTCTCGTTATTATAAGTTGATGTTAATTTTCATTGGTAAGTAAAAGAACGCAATGACACTGTGCTTTTGTGAGCTACACCAGCATCTGCGCGTTGCCTCGGACAGTCGACACGCAGCCGCCTTTGCTTGGGTGCGGCCAGCAGGCGGCAGAAGCACGCCCGCGCCGCGCCAGCAGAGCGCCGCCTGCGCCTGCGCGGCCGCAGGTACGTCCAGGCCGCCCCGCTCCCCAGCCGAGGCTGTGGGCCTCTAGAGTCCGGCGGGCGAGTCTTCTGTAAAGGCACTGTTTCGTGGCTGAACTGAATAATCGCAGTTTCTATGTTCCCGGAATTCATATCAATGATTGATATCCACGGTCAACGGTTCCTCACCTTCCCACGATGGGCTGCCATGGCTGGCGTTGAAGATGGTCTCACAAGCAGACTGCAACCGATTGCGTTCGAGACAGTGTATTTTAAAATAGAATCGTATTAATTTCTATACCGGATATTTCCACTCAAATGAAACGTTCAAATGTTTTTAGATCTAGGAGACTTAACTATATTGGTCATCAGTACCTAGGCTTACAAAGTACTTACAGTAACGTAAAGTAACTAAAGCTGAGGTCATCACAAAGAGGCATGTCCGAGGGAGGACTCGAACCCACAACGGCGAACAGCCGCGCGCACCGCAGTAGGACGACTCAGTGCGCACTGCTATTCTGCCGTGGCGAAATATCCATTCTCCAAATCATCACTATAAGTGAACCACAAACCTGCTACACATGCCAGAGACACAGGTCTATTTTCAATGGCACCTGCCGTGTGAATCTTATTGAGAGCAGGGATGACCTGAACCATTTTCGCTCTCGCGTTTGATATTTACTGCTGTGGGAGGGATCTTCTTCATTCCAGGTAAAAGGTAAGAAATTTATTGCCCAGACCTCCACCTATTTCGAACCTATATTCTTCCGAAAGTGGAGAATATGGCAAAACTACCAACTTCTGCTAGAGAAGGACCACAATTATGAATATTTAATCTTACGTGGTTTCCTTGGAAAAGTTCCATAAAATATTAGTAAACGTTTCCTATCCCTCCGCACTTGGAATGTCTCATCTACTCAACATCGTAGAGACGAATTCCTTCAAAGCTACGCTGACGTGTATTCCTCGAGTCGCGACAATGCTCGCCAACTTTCATGCTCACACAATCCACAACACAAATCACTGTCCCTCTACTACCCAGTTCAGTATCTCTGAAATACCAGCATTGGGACCTCGCTAGTTACATTTCAGGCGGTACAGACAAGCAGTCTTGCGAGCTACTCTAAACACATTCTCCGAAAACTGCCTTGAGCAGTTAAACCGACAACCCACACGCAATGGAAATATTCTAGACCTTATAGCCACAAACACGCCTGATATTATTAACGATGTCTGTGTAGAGATAGGAATTAGTGATCATGATATCGTCATAGAATCGATGGTGACCAAAGTTCATAAACCAATCAAAAAGCCTAGGAGCGTGTTTTTGTTGGGAAGAGCCGATAAGCAAATGTTACGATCGCACTTTGAAAATGAATGGGCATCGATTAATTTCCGGAACTATGGATGTAGAGGAATTGTTTTTGTGTCCCAACTTCGTCGCCGCTTTTGTGTCCCAGCCTCGTCTTAGGTGTCGGTGGCCGAGTGGAATGAGACCGACACAGGAACAAAAACAGCACGCTGGTGCAGGTACGGAGGGGAGCAGCCAGAAACTATAAACACTAAGAGTAAATTAGAAAGAGATATATATTGCACAGAATGTAACAATACTTAACTTTTACATAGTACTGCAGAATATTGATACATAGTTGTTAGAGGCCTGCCTAGTGCCTGTACGATAGCAAAGTCTTCACTGGCGCCTATCTGATTACGAAGGTCCTAACTGGTTGCTATCTCAGTCCGAAGTGACCGACGTCCTTCAGTGGTGGCCACGAGCGGCGTTGTCGCAGAGGGCGCTCGTGGCTGTCGTCGTAAGAACGCCGCACCGTGCGTGCATGGCGGCGCGCGGCGAAAGTAGGTGGCGCGCACTTTGTACTTGTGCGACACCACACCCCTGCCCCCCAAACCGCCGCGCCGTCGTGGCGTAGGGCTGAGGGCCACGGCGACGGCACTGGGAGGAGGGCCTGGGCGGGGGCGTTACTGGTGGGACGGGCGTCGTAGCTGAGGCTGGGATCGAGACGCCGTCCGCGCCCTGGCATCCGCCTTGAGATCCTCCAGGGAACCCGCCGAAACCTGGGGAAGGGCGCTCGCCCCCGCCCAGAGGGAGCAGGTCATCTTCTTCTGAGGTGCGTGGCCCAAGCTGGGGGGGCCCGCACGGTCCCGGAGTCCCTCTCGGTGACGCTGTCATCTGCGGCGGCGACAGCGGCGGCGAGGACTGGGTCGGATGTACGTCGACGTCCATAGGGATCTCGTAGTCCGGGGACGAACGATGTGGCTGTGCTCCCTGGCGGTGAACTGGGTCTGGAATCAAGAAACCGGAGACAGGATCGCGCGGCCTGTGCAGGCGCAATTGGTTTGCGTGGCGCCGCAGCTCCGACCCTGTGGAAGAACGTACAACATACATATTGCTACCGAGCACGCGCTGAATGGTGCCCGGCAGCCATGTCTTCTTGTTTCCAGCAAACACCCTGTACAGCACCGGCGTAGAAACCTGAAAACGCGTAGCGCCATACGAACCGACTCGGTGCGTGGGAGGCTGCAGCAGGTGAAGGAGAGTGCGGTGACGGCGGCCGTGTAGCAGCTCGGCAGGAGACGGGCCGTCACGTGGCATGCACCGATACGTAGACAGGAAAATTTGAAGAGCTTGCTGCCTGGAGTGCTGACCTTTCATCTTCTCCATGTGAGACTTGAATGTTCGAACGAAACGTTCTGCTTCACCATTGGACTGAGGGTGAAAAGGTGCGGTGGTGATATGCTGAATGCCATTCACACGACAAAACTGTTGAAATTCCGCACTAAGAAACTGAGGTCCATTGTCACTGACGATAGTTTCAGGCAAGCCTTCGATGCAAAACACTGATAATAAGGCACTGATTGTACTAGACGCCGTCGTTGAGTTCATGGCAATCACAAAAGGAAACTTGCTGAAAGCGTCTACAACAATTAACCAGCGCGTATTCCAGAATGGTCCGGCAGAGTCAATATGTAAACGTTGCCATGGTCCCTTGGGGCGTGGCCAGTCTGAGAAACGCTGTGGAGGAGCCGCCTGATGCTCCGCACAAACTGTACACTGTGATGTCATGCTCTCTATCTGAGCGTCCATACCAACCCAGGTACAATGACGTCTGGCCAATTGCTTTGTCCTAACAATGCCCCAATGTCCTTGATGCAGGAGGCGTAACACTTCTCGTTGCAGGGAACGAGGAACAATCACTCTTGCTTGGTCGTTGTCGGTATGCAACAACAGTACACCCTGACTTAAAGATAATGAATGACGTTGTGCAAAATAACGTCGAACCAGAGGCCGATCAATGTCTTTGGCTCTGGCAGGCCACCCTGAGCGAACAAAACGTGCTACCACACTTAGGTCTGCATCCGCAGCTGTTTCCTGTGCAACCCGACGAGAGTTCAAAGGAAAGTCTGCGACAGCGGAAGCATCTCTGGAGTCTATCTGACAACATGCCATTTCTGAAGAATCAAATGATACATCCTGGCCAACCGGAAGTCGGGAAAGTGTGTCCGCGTTGGCATGTTTAGTGGTAGGTAGGTACAAAATCTCATACTGATAATTTGACAATATCAAGGACCATCTCTGAAGCTTTTGTGCCGTACGTGGCGGAATTGGCTTTGTGGGTGAGAACAACGACGTGAGAGGCTTGTGGTCTGTCAACAAATAGAATTTTCTGCCATAGAGATAATGATGAAACTTTGTGACGCCGTAAATGATTGCTAAGGCCTCCTTTTCTATCTGACTGTAATTCTGTTGCGTCGGCGTCAGTAGCTTGGATGCAAAGGCAATAGGACGATCGTGACATCCAATACGATGTGAGATTACAACGCCCAGACCATACGACGAGGCGTCAACTGCTAACACTATAGGCTTCTGTGGGTCAAAGGGAATCAAACATGCATCACTGAGTAGTGCAGACTTTAGTTTGTCAAAGGCAACCTGACAATCTTTGGACCATACAAAAGGAACATTCTTCCTACGTAAGTGATGCAGTGGAGCTGCAATCTGAGAGGCATTGGGAATAAACCTGAAATAATAGTTAAGCTTTCCCATCACTGCTTGCAATTCATGCACATTCTTAGGAGGAGGCAAGTCTTTGATTGCTCGAAGATGTGACTGTAAGGGATGAATTCCTTGGGCATTAATCACATGGCCTAGGTACTCTATTTCAGTTTGAAAAAACGAACACTTTGCTTTATTGCAACGTAGACCTGCTGCAGTCAAAACTTTGAAAAGGCACTCCAGGTTTGCTAAATGTTCTTCAACTGTACGTCCGGATACCACAATATCATCTAAATAGTTCGAACAACACGGTACAGAAACTGTCAGCTGTTCCAAAAAACGCTGAAAAATAGCGGGAGCGGAAGAACTGCCAAAGGGTAGGCGTTGAAATTGAAAAAGGCCCATGTGAGTATTAATGACGAAAAACTTTTGTGACTCGTCATCAAGTGGAATCTGTAAGTATGCCTCTGCTAAATCAATCTTAGAAAAGAAACGAGACTGTCCTAATTTGTCCATTAGTTCGTCAGGTCTGGGCAGGGGATAAGTGTCGACAATTGTTTGACTGTTCACTGTTGATTTGAAGTCCGCACAGAGACGAAGTTTTCCTGACGGCTTGGGTATAATGACTATAGGCGAGGCCCACTGACTCGCAGAAACAGGAGAAATCACACCACTATCTTGCCAACGTTTAAGTTCTTCGGCAACTGTATCACGCAATGCGATAGGCACTGGTCTAGCTTTACGAAATTTTGGAACTGCAGATTCTTTTAAAGTCACATGTGCCACGAAGTCTTTTGCACAACCTAGTTCCGGCGAAAACAAGTCACTGTATTTGTCACACAATGCATTGATTTTATCCTGAGGCACTATTGACGAAATTTGAAGCACATCTCTTTGAATTGATAAACCAAACAAGTCAAAAGCATCTAGTCCAAAAATGTTCTGCGTAGATTTGGCCTGAAGAACAACAAAAGCAATTGTTTTCGTAACACCTTGAAAAGAGGCAGGCAGACTACACGTTCCTAGCACGGGAATATTTTGACCTGTATAAGCTGTTAATACTTGTTGACACAGCGATAATTTTGGCGAACCCAGAAGTTCATAAGTATCTTTATTAATTAAGGTAACAGCGGAACCAGTGTCGAGCTGAAATTGCACAGTCTTATTGTCAATGGAAAGATTCACAAAAAGTTTTTGCTTTCGGCGCTCGACAGGTGCGCGAATGTGGGCAACGTCTGCTACGGTTTGTCTTCTGCGCTTGCGCGGGTTGCGTGCGGTAGGAAGCGGCGCATACTCGGCACACAGCGGATTAACCACACTGTCACTAGATGACACTACCGCCGGATCGGCGTCCGCGCAATGCGAGGCTACTGCACTAAAATTACTTTCAGTATCTACAACAAATCTACTGTCACTAGCTACACAGTACTGGGCACTATTACAAGGAGCAGTTGCAGAAGGCACCATTTTCACTACAGGAATGCACTGTTCATAGTCATTTTGCTTGTCCCGAACCCGTTTCCGTTGCACTGTTTTACGCGCTCGTCGGCGCTTGCTACGTGGTGCACTATATAGTTTTGCCATAGGCGCAGAACTACTTTCTTGCAATTGAGATCCAAGGAAAGCACTGTTCAATTCCACAGCCCGTATAACATTCACAGAACGAACTGTCCTCGCACTCTGCGAAGCACTGTTTCTAACGTTACTGTTCGTTGAGTTTTTAATTTGCATACACACAGACTGCACATGTCCTGATTTGCCACATTGATAACAGGTTGCGTTGCGACTAGGGCAATGAGCACGCTTGTGGCGAGACACACACTAGGGGCAAGATTTACGTACATTTTTCTGAAATGAGCGTTGGCGCCCGTTATTCAAATTACTTTGTCTAACACGACGGGGCGACCTTTGCGTCGCACTTTTACTCTGGCTACTGTTCACTGTCTGTTCAGCACGGCCGGTAGAAAAATAAGAATCACTAGTGCTATACTGAGAACTACGGCTAGGAAAGCGTCCGTTGCGGCGCACTGAATTTACACTGTGGCTTTGCATTTCTACATCTGCTAAGTCAAAAGTATCATGCGCTTCTATAAGCTGCAGTACACTGTCTAATGAGGGGTCAGACTGTTTCAGAATTGCTGCTCTAATTCTGGGGTCCTGAATATTCTGCGTAATCGCATCCCTCAACATCACGTCACTATACGAAAGTCCACAAGAGCAAGTAAATTTACATTGGCGGGTTAAGCCCTTCAGTTCCGTAATCCACTCTTGGTGTGACTGCTGCGGTAATTTTTTAAGTCTGAAAAATCGGTACCGTGCCGCAGCTACGAGAACTTTTCTCTCATAATGAGCTTTTAGTGCCTCTACTATTTGTTCAAAGTCTACATCACGAGGAGATGCTTGTGGGAACAGTTTCTGCAGTAACACAAAAGTTTTGGGGCCCACCACGGACAATAAAAGATGCTTAACAGTCTGACCTGTAAGTTGATGAGCCGCGACGAGTTCTTGAAACTGTGCGAAATAGTCGCTCCATTCTTCCTCACGTTCGTTGTACTGGCGGAACGTCGGAAGCGGTGCGGCGGCAGGTGTGGGCTGCTGATGTGACGACTGTTGTTGTTGGTGAGCAGCCTGTGTCGTCAACTGCGACACGGCCTGGAGAAGTTGTGTTATTTGCGCCGTCTGTAACTGAATAATTTCCATTAAGTTTGGGTTCGGGGTAGTGGCCATGCTGACCGATTAGGCGCCGCGTATACAAGTAAATTAGTACAAAACACAAATGCAATATGAAAGAGGACACTCTGCAACAAAAAAGTCCACAAAACACGTAACAAAATATCTTCCCCCAAAATTCTTATAATAAGGGTGGGTGGGCGGGAGCAATTTCTGCGTGCTCCGACTGCTGCTGTCTGGCTGCTGCAAGCGGGCTGGTCCAAGGTTCTATCACTCCTCGTCGCCACTTTTGTGTCCCAACTTCGTCGCCGCTTTTGTGTCCCAGCCTCGTCTTAGGTGTCGGTGGCCGAGTGGAATGAGACCGACACAGGAACAAAAACAGCACGCTGGTGCAGGTACGGAGGGGAGCAGCCAGAAACTATAAACACTAAGAGTAAATTAGAAAGAGATATATATTGCACAGAATGTAACAATACTTAACTTTTACATAGTACTGCAGAATATTGATACATAGTTGTTAGAGGCCTGCCTAGTGCCTGTACGATAGCAAAGTCTTCACTGGCGCCTATCTGATTACGAAGGTCCTAACTGGTTGCTATCTCAGTCCGAAGTGACCGACGTCCTTCAGTGGTGGCCACGAGTGGCGTTGTCGCAGAGGGCGCTCGTGGCTGTCGTCGTGAGAACGCCGCGCCGTGCGTGCATGGCGGCGCGCGGCGAAAGTAGGTGGCGCGCACTTTGTACTTGTGCGACACCACAATTGTGTACTAAATTTAAGTGCATTGTTAATAAAGGGTTAGAGAAATATGTGCCATTAAAGACGATTAAGGATGGAAAAGATCCACCTTGGTATAATAACAATGTTAGAAAGCTGCTGAGAAAGCAAAGGTTGTTGCACTCTCGATTCAAAAAAGAACACGCAAATGATGACAGGCAAAAGTTACAGATTCGTGCGTCTATAAAAAGATCGATGCGCGGAGCATACAATAATTATCACAGCCATTCCTTAGCAAAAGATTTTTCCGAGAACCCGAAAAAATTCCGGTCCTATGTAACATCGATAAGCGGGTCAAAGCCCACTGTTCAGTCACTCGTTGATCATTCCGGGGCAGTAATAGAAGAAAGCAAACGGAAAGCTGAAGTTCTAAATTTAACCTTTAAGAAATCTTTCACGCAGGAGGACCGCACAAGTGTATCATCATTTGATCAAAGTACTAATTCCGAATTATGGAACATAGCAATAGGTATTTCCGGTGTAGAGAAGCAGCTGAGAGAGCTAAATACGAAAAAGTCTGCTGGTCCGGATGGAATACCAGTTCGGTTTTACAAAGACTATTCCACGGCATTGGCCCCCTATTTAGCTTCCATTTATCGCGAATCTTAAAATCAGCGCAAAGTTCCTAGTGATTGGAAAAAAGCTCAGGTGACTCCCGTTTATAAGAAAGGAAAGAGAACTGACCCACACAATTACATCAGTTTCATGTAAAATTTTGGAGCATATTCTCAGTTCGAATATAGTAAATTTCCTTGAAACGGAAAAGCTTCTTTCCATCAATCAGCACGGGTTTAGGAAATATCGTTCATGTGAAACTAAACTTGCCCTTTTCTCACATGACATTTCGCGAGCCATGGATGAAGGGCAACAGGCGGATTGTGTTTTTCTCGACTTCAAAAAGGCGTTCGACGCGGTGCCACACTGCAGACTGCTAACGAAGATACGAGCCTATGGAATAGGTTGACAGATTTGTGACTGGCTGGAAGACTTCCTAAGTAATAGAACGCAGTACGTTGTTCTCGACGGCGAGTGTTCATCAGAGACGAGTGTATCGTCAGGCGTGCCCCAAGGGAGTGTGATAGGACCGCTATTATTTTCTGTCTATATAAATGATGTGATGGACAGAGTAATTAGTAATTTGCGGCTGTTTGCTGATGATGCTGTGGTGTATGGGACGGCGTCGTCTGTAACTGACTGTAATAGCATACAGGATGACTTAGACAAAATCTCTAGTTGGTGCGAAGATTGGCAGCTAGCTCTCAATGTAGAAAAATGTAAGGTGATGCGCATGAGTAGAAAAAACAATCCTATAACGTTCGAATACAGCATTAGTAGTGAGCTTCTTGATGCTGTCGCGTCGTTCAAATATCTAGGCGTAACATTGCAGAGCTATATGAAATGGAACGAGCATGTAAGGACAGATGTGAGTACGGCGGACAGCCGACTTCGGTTTATTGGGAGAATTTTGGGAAGATGTACTTCACCTGTAAAGGAGACAGCGTATAAAACGCTTGTACAACCACGTCTTGAGTATTGCTCAAGTGTTTGGGACCCGCAGCAGATCAGTTTAAAGGAAGACATAGGCGGTTCAGAGACGAACAGCTAGATTTGTTACCGGTAGGTTCGACCAATGCGCGAGTGTCACGGAAATGCTCCGGCAACTCAATTGGGGATCGCTGGAAGAAAGACGACGTTCGTTTCATGAATTTCTGTTGAGGAAATTTAGAGGGCCAAAATTTGAAGCTGAGTGTAGTACGATCTTGCTGCCGCCTACTTCCATTTCGCGTAAAGATCACAAAGACAAGATAAGAGAAATTAGGGCTCGTACGGAGGCATGTAGGCATTCTTTTTTTCCTCGTTCAATTTGGGAGAGGAATAGGAAAGGAAATACCTAGCAGTAGTACAGTGTACCCTCCATCACCCACCTTACGGTGAATTGCGGAGTATGTATGTAGATGTAGATGTAGATTGAGGTTATTTTCTTGCTATTGAAAGGTGTTCGCACTTGCTGCCTACCAGTCCTAAATTCTCTAATCTCTTGACATAGTTTTTCAATCCCTCCTTTCATTTTTAGCTCTGACACTTTTCATTTCGAAACCACCTCATTCATATGCATGACTGGATTACCGTTTTATTTATCTGTCCCATTAAATGAACTTGCATTGTTAGCTACATTATTCTTGACGTTACTGAAATTGCGTAGCTTTATTTTTACACCAGTGATGTGTTCCCTTCCTCGTTCCCACTCTCTTTCACTGAAGTTCAGCCAACTACCGTTTTACACAACACAGTTCCTAGAAAAGCACTAAAAGTCTACCATCACTAGCAGTGCTATTTTGTCGGAAGGGAACATGCGTGTACATAGTCTTACAAATATGTGTACATAAATGTAATACCCTGTATTCAACAAAGATGACTATACGATGTTGTTCAAACCTACCGGAGCTCCGTCCACAGACAGTATGCTCTGGCCTGTCCTTTACTGCCGTGCGTGGCCTTCTTCGCAATAGTCTCCTCCTCCTCACCGGATTCGCCGCTCACGATGCGCTTTTCCAGCCTCTTGTGGGTCGTTACAGATCGTCGTCCTTTCGTCGGGCTGTTTAGAACTGGACGTCAAAGCAAGGGATGTCGGTTATTGCTGAAACAACCGGTTTTCGGTTACACCGGTTCTTTCATCTCCAGTTTAACCGCACTGTAAAAGTTGCTCAAGATAACCGATTTTTAAATGACCGATTTCCGGTTTTTTATTGCTATTATTTCGACCGAAACATATTTTGCGTCCGAAACAGAAACAGTAATCGAATTTTCGGTTCTTCTAGTTTCGACCGAAACCGAAACACGAAATTTAATTAAAATTTAGGTATACTTATGTTATACGACTAATCACTAGCCTTTCCATATTTTGCAAGATCCCCTCCCAATACTACGCCTTCTTGAGCCTGGAGTCCGTAGAAGACGATGTACGAAGCATACAGATTTACTGGCCTAGTATTTCCATCCGGCAGTTGCGAATATTGAGCCAACCACTCCGTAAGTTGGACTTGTGAGCCAGCGCATACCAATATCTCGTTATATACACAATATATGTATATAATGAACTTCAATTAGTGCTGGAGAAGTATTTCGAAAACGAAAGTCACAGATCCGACTAACAGTACTATTGTTGTCAGTGTAAATTTACGCCAATTGAACTGGAAAAGCTGTGTACCACATGATCAAAGAATGTTCAAATGGGTGTGAGTTCTTATGAGACCTAACTGCTTAGGTCATCGGTCCCTAGACTTACAAACCACTTAATCTAACTAACTTACACTAAGGACAACGTACTCACCCATTACCGAGGGAGGAGGGAGGACTCGAACCTCCGACTGGTGCATCCTCGCTTTCCGTGACATGGAGCCTCAGACCGCACGGCTACCTCACGAGGCACCACATGAACAATGTTACCTAATCCCATATTGGTTATTAGATAAGTCCCTCGCTTTCAAAGAATCACATTAATAAAACTTGTTAGCATAACAATATGATAATACGTTAAAAGTTATTATTCCAAGCATACATAATTGGTCGAATTTACCTTTTCTTCCAAGAAACATTTTGGATGCTTTCTCCTGAAATGACACAGCATCTTTGTAGTACTTCCATCCGTTTTCAGATTTTTAAAGCAAATGGAGCACCGTACCTCATTGCTCCCGTACTTCATGAAGTACTTCCACACTCGGGATGGTGCCATTTAAGACACAACCGATGTCTGGCGACGACAGCAAGGAACTGCCGCGTGACCAGACGGAGGCAAGTCTCGTACACTGCCGGTGCACGCGCGTCGTCTAATAGGCCACGCCACACGGCGACAGCTGCGTCGATGCCTCAATAGCTGCACCAGCTCTGAAGTTCTTATGCCACGCGTTTCTGACTGCCGGGATTGTTCTTAAATTATCACTAATCGCTTTTCTTAGTTACTGCGATGACCTAATATTTCACAGCAGTGGAAATTTTAGGAATAGCCCTAAATATTAGGGTCTACTAGTTTTAACTTTTTCTAAATTATTTACAAAAAACACATTTTGAACCACTACTACAGGAAGTAGTCGTACCGGTTTTTTTACCCGGTTATTGGCAATAACTAAAAATATCGGTTACAACCGACATGAAATAAATACCGAAGAAAACCGGTTATTCGAAACTAAAATACCGGTGTCGGTTTTTGCCACCCCTAATGAAAGCAGAGTGAGCAGGCAGGCCTGCGGCCGCACAGTGGTCCCGCCCTCCGCCCTCCAGCAGGGGGGACGCGTGGGGCGCTGTCGTGAGCAGCAGCCGTACTTCTCGCCGCCATACTTCTCGCCGCTACTTCCTCGAGTTTTCTCTTGGCGTCTCAAAGCGTCGCAGTAGCAGCCGCAGCTTACACGTTCACCACTGTTGCGCGAATTTATGAAGAAGTAACCCATCAAAGGGATACATCCCCATGGCTTTGACCTTTGACCTGACATAATGATTATGGTATTAGAGAGTGTTTCGTGATCCATTCTGAAGACTCAGCCTTGGTCTCAACATCACAATCGTAAATCCACGCCTCATCCCCTGCTAGGACTTTCTTAACGAAAAAGTCGTTCTCATTTAGCGCGATTCAAAAGCACTTTAAAGGTTGGGAGGCGATGGTGTTTGTGGTTTTGGCTCGTGAGCCGTGAGATGATAATGAGACCAACACGATGCATTCCAAGATGCAGTGTCAACATTTGATGGCAGTTCATTTCTGTTCTTTTTATTCAGTCGCTTCTTATATTAATATGCAGATATTTACTTATATGGACCGAGTATGCAACAGAAATAAAACTAATTCGTTTGCTATCCGCGTTTCTACTTTAATTGCAACGCATCTTCAGTGGCCTGACAGTTTGTTTGTGGCCTCAGGCTGGTGTTTCTTTTTTATCACATTGGAATCTTTCATTTCAGAATTCTAGTTGGAGGCACATGACCCTTTTTTTTTTTTTTTTTTTTTTTTTTTTTTTTTTTTTTTTTTTTTTTTTGGTATGGTATTACAAACTGTCGAATGCCTTTTTGTTACCTGCTCGTTAAATGTGTGTTTGTGCAATGTTTTCTTGATGTCAGCATGTTCGTGTTCGTGTGTGTGTGTGTGTGTGTGTGTGTGTGTGTGTGTGTGTGTGTCTGTGTGTGTTTTCCAGGTAATAGTAGAAATTGCTGAACCAGCTATATTTTCTTTTATTATTGTAATTAGTACTTTTATTTTACTCCAGCTTCTATGTGAATGCGTGACAGATGCAAAGAGAGAGAGAGAGAGAGAGAGAGAGGGGGGGGGGGACAGAAGGGGGGGCTGGGAGAAAGAGATGTGGAATGTGGATTTGGGTGTTTGTCTCACGCCTGGTTTTGCGTAATATAATTATTCTTTTATTTTATTTTCATTTCTTTAGCTATCGTCTGATGATTTTCATGTCTTGGCCTATACTGGTTGGGTAATGGTTGTGTTGATTAAAATGATTGTCAAATGTGCAGTGGGTTGTTTCGTATTTCCAACATCTGATTTGTTCCTTGTATCGTTCTATAAAATCTCCGTATGTCATTCCTATGTACTCTGCATCACAGTTTCGTCATTCAAATATATATAGTCCTAATCCTTGAAATTTGTCTTTCTTGCCTTTAGGTTGTAGATTTCTTTGTAGAGATTCAACTGACTTTTATGCTATGTGGAGTGCCTGTTTCTTCAGTATGGTTGCCACTGGATGTGTTAACTTATGTATGTGTTGGTGTACCATGCGGTTTGTTTTTCTATAGTGTTGTCAATACGTGTGTTTGTAGTCTATAGGGTAAGGTGGTACAAATTCGATGTAGGTACAATTCCGATCAACATAAGTTTTCGCGCCATTTGTCTGTCTCGGAGTGTCTAGTTGAGTCGCGTTGTAGAGTATCAGGTTTCTATAGCTCCTCCTGTGTTTCCCAAGAATTCACCGCTTTGCGGTAAGGAGATTTTTTTTCTTTCCCTTTAAAGAGGTAAGTGAAGCTACTTAGTCTAACGCGCTCTTATAAACCATCTAGTTAAGGGTGACTGGATTCGCTGCGAAAAGTGCAATGTTTGGTATCAGAAGTATGCGTTGGTGCATGACAGAAAGAAATGCTTTTTTATGTGGAATATGGCCGTAATCAAAATTGTACGAGGAAGTGATCACAATTGTACCTAGTGTGGTACTTTTTAGATCGATTTTTCTTAATTCCATAACCTTTTTTGTGTTTATACCAAGATTTGTAACTGTATAATATTTGTGTTACATATTCATTTAACATCAAAGAACAAGTGTCATATTTAAATTATTGCTTTTCTCAATTGATTTCCAGCTATGATAATATTTGTCCGAAATGATCGAAATTGTACAACCTTACCCTATATGTTTTGATGTTGTGGATAATGTTGATTTTTGGTTGCATTTGAATTGTTGTGTTTGTTTTTGTACTTTTCTTTTAATTTTCTAATTGAGTCTCGGAGTTATTTGTGCGTCATATTCGTTGTTCATTGTTGTAGTATACCTGTGCTCATTATTTTTCATAGTTTTCTTCTGGAGTGGGATTTTGTTTAGTATTCATAACACGTGTCTAAATCCAGCAAGCTTCTGGTCTGGGGAATGACTGTAGAGAGAATGAACGATATGCGTGACCTGCCGCAACTGAATTGCTACTTTGTTCTGCAACCTGTCTGACCGGGAGTCTCGCCACGTACAGCACTGATCAAGAGCAACGGACACGCAGCAATGAATGTGTCTCAAACAGCACAGACGTGTGCGGGCATGGCCAGAGCATTTCTCACGAACACTCTATTGGATAGAAATTACTCTTGTTTTGGAATTTTTGAACACACATCGAATTGTTGGCATACAAGCTTCTAAAGTGCAATGTTAATCGATTATGTTATGAATTAATCATCTTTCCAAGGTTGGAATAACGAACTAATGTTAATATATCTGAATCAGAATTCAGTAGCGGCAGTACTAGAGCGTAACGAATCGTGGTTAAATTTGAAACAATTCCCAGTTATTCCTCCCACTGAGGTCAACATGTAAAAAATCAATATCAAAGACCACATTTGCTGTGCTAGAACTGTAGGCGAAAATAAATAAGGCAGAACTTCTGTGACGACAGTAAAGGTCATTGAAGATAAGAGCTGTGTACAACGAGATAGAGGCTTCAGCATTTAAAATTGCAGTGACAGCTTTTTAGCGGATAATTCTTCAGTCCGTAGAAGAAATATGAATAAGTATAATCAAAACAATGTGCTTTTTTCCATTTTTTTCCATTGCATGTTATGAAGCTATATTTATGAAACATACATCGTCACAGTGACGATGTAGGTATTAGGACTTACGATTCATCCGCGTAAAAAAGCAGCTGGAGAACACATGTCGATCTCATGTGTATGACATGTGCGGTCCATGCCACTCACATTAACAGGAAACATCCCATATGTTCCTTACCTATAGCTGTAACTGAAATTATTCAAACGTCAAGTGCTACAAAATGTAAAACAAAAGGTACTGTCTGCTAAAACATAACGAGCAGTCAGGAGGAGGCAAAAAGTAGGGAATATGCGAACAAAGTATTGATCCGAAAGCAATCGCCGTTAATGTTACTACGTTTATGCGACTTTGAGACAAAATTGTCACTGTGTTAGTGGAAGAACGGTTGCAGTTAACTACCGAACCATCATTGTACCAGAGAGTCTGTATCTTCCTCCTTGGCGATAGACGACCAAGAGTATTTACCTTCAGAAAAACATTTCTTCCGTGACGTTAGTGTTAGAGATTTTTATGGTGGAATAAATGTGCTAACTTTTTTGGTTCTTTCTTTTGCAAGAATAAGTTGATACTTTTTTCAATGTATGTTCCTCATTTCAAAGTATCTTGAGTCGTACGTCGTATGCCTAATGAATTGAAACTACATTCATTTACACCTGTCATTTTCCCTTTGGGAATAATCTGGCCACTGTTGGATTGTTTCTCGTCTGTGTGGGATTCGTAACAGATAGTCGTGGTAGGAGACATAGAGAAGATCAACGAAGAGCTGTACTTTTCGGTACAGGTGGCTTTAGTCAGCGCCAAAGCGTCGCAGATTGGATCAGGAAACTCCGGTGACAGGCGCGGCGAGAGACAACTTCCGTGTCGCTGGTGCGGCCTGCTGTCGATGTGCGCAGAACACACGCGCCTGGCAGCGACTGCCGACATGCAGCCGTTTTATGCGCGGTCCACGCACGACTGCAGCAGGAGGAGGCGGCGGCGGCGGCGATGGCGCACGAAGCACCCTCAGGCGGCTGCCGGGTGTAGAGCTGCAGCCGCCACCGCCTGCTGCTGCCTAGCGTGGACCAGCGCTCCCTGACGGCCGCCCCAGCACTGCAGGCTCCCAGCACAGAGCGGGCGGTCGGCCGCATTGCAAGTAGAAGCACAACTCAAACTGTGTGGACGGCGTGGCTACTTACCATAGAGTTGTCGCGTAGACTTACTGTGGTGTAGTCGCTAGTAGAGCTGACAACGTCAACAGTACCAGCGGCTTTGTGGTTGTGCCTGGCTGGGATGCATCATTCACTGCTCAGCAACCGTTTCAAAATGTACTGTCGTAGAATGCCCTTTCCATGTATAGTTTCTGCCATAGCGCTTGACTGGAATTTGAAACTTCCTGGCAGATTAACCATGTGTGCCGGAACCGGGACTCGAACCTGGAACGTTTGCCCTTCGCGGGCAAAGCGCTCTACCGCCGAGCTATCCCGACACGACTCACGGCCCGTTCTCACTACTTTACATCAGCCAGTACCTCGCCTCCTACTTTCCATACTTCACAAAATGTCTCCTGCGAACCTTCCAAAACTAGCACTCACGGAAAAAAGGATATGGTGGAGAGTTGGCTTAGCCACAGCATAAGGGATGTTTCCAGAATGAAACTTTCAATCTGCAGCGGAGTGTGCGTTGATATGAAACTTCCTGGCAGATTAAAATTGTGTGCCAGAACCGGGACTCGAACCTGTGATCTTTGCCTTTCGCGGGCAAGTGTTCTACCACTGAGCTATCCCGACGTAAAAGGTGAGAAACTGTAGAAAGGTAGAGCTCAGGAAAGACGACTGATATCAGCATATTCAGGGGCGGAATACGCATAATTGCAGTCAATGCATGGACGGATTGATGACGAGGTAGTAAGATTTGATAATGTAGACGAGCATTTGGAATATGTAGAACCAGTCGCACATTTTATCACAGCAACAGGGAGAGAATAATTCTGCGCAGTTACCAGCGCCGCGTAATGGTTCCGTGACAAGCGCAACTGTAGCTGAACACTCGAGACCGCAGAACAGCGAGGCGAGTTTGCAGAGCCTCAGCGCCACCACAGAGTTCACTGACAGCTGCCACGGGTCCGCAGTACACACACAGTGTGAGGCGGCGCAGGGTGTTACAGGTAGCCGACTTGTCGACGTTACAATACGAGACACGCGATGCCGGAACGAAAAATAGGAGATCGAGAACACACTGGTCAGCAGCAGAGAGTATGGCAGGGCATGATGTGATTACAGATATGTTAAGAAACATGAAGGATAGTTTAAATAACAATTAGTTTAAAATAACAGTACAACTGCATAGGGTAATATTTTAAGGAAACAAGACGAAGAATTGACACTGTATATTGAAAAAGAGAATCAGGAAATAAAACAAATGAAAACTCAAACTCAGAAATTGAGAGAAGAATTTAAAACTCAAAATCAGGAATTAAAACGAGATATTCACCAAGTTAAGAGTTCAGATGGAAGAAGACATAGGACGGATTAATAACCAGATCACACAAATAAATAAAGACGCGAAAGAGGCTACAGACAAGATACAGGCATTATCGAAAGGCCAACAGGAACTGCGAACTGACGTAGACAAGGTCCAGTTGGACATCATCAATGTAGATAAGAAGGTTTAACGTTTCATAAAGATGGTGACACGTACAGTAATTTAAACCACTGAAGGACAGGCTATTCAAAGAAGTGTAGCGAAAGTCACTTTCAAACGGTACATCAAGCGTATAAATAAAATTGAAAAAAGACGAAAGATCAGTTGGAAAAACTCAGATCAGAGATAATCCAAACGATCGACGAAAAAATTGAGACCGTCTGTACCTGTACTGTAATGACTGATACGTCAAGTAATCATTCAGTACAAGAACAGACACAAGAAGAAGATAGACAGAACGAAAGGAAAACGGAGGTAACACCCGCAAAAGTAGTTACAACATCAACTTACGATGTGCCGCAATAACACATAGCATACACGGAAGGTGCAGCCAGCCACTACCAACTGAAAGACAGGCAACAGAACCAGTTAATCCAATGACACAATTTGACAATAATTCGTTTACAGCAGCAAATGTAAGGAATGAGCAACGTTATTGTACGTCGTTGCACGGATACGACATGAACACAGGTTACGCAACAGGGAACACGCAGATGAGTAGTGGTTGACACAACAGCCAAGAACGTGTAACGGATACAGGAATGTTAGAAATGGCGAAACAAGCACTATTGTGTGCTATGAATAGGTACAATACAGATCACTATCTGACCGTTGGAAAATTTCAACACGGCAAAGAGGAAGGCGGAAGTATTCATAAGCGAACCTTCACTGGTCAATTTCACGTAGGCATACCGAACCAATGGAATTTAGCACACAGGCTAGATTTTGTATGCGCACACATGTCAGGGCCAGTGGCAGAGGTAATGCAGAGTTGCACAAAATTGCACAACTAATCACGAGCTTAGCTGCGCATTTATAAACAGGTATTGGTCAAGTGAGGCGCAGAATAAAATCAAATACGAATTATTGCGGATGGCATCTTATGAGAACTCAGCCGAGGAAAGTCTGGTCAAATCTTTCGACATAACGGATAAAAAAAAGAAAGAAAGAAGAAAAATCTGTGCTTATACACACCATACATTAATGGAGAACTAATACGTTTATGTATAATGAAACTACCGGTCAAATATCAGAAATCGACAGTATGAAAGAATGAAGACGCTGGGGGTTTTAAGGACATACTGAGGAAGTAGAATTCATGATCAAAGAGGAAGAAATTAAAGAAAATAAAAATAAAAGAGGAAGTCAGATGGAGAGGCACAGTAATTTTAATCGCAATAATAAGGGAAACTTCAGACAATTTAATAATAATAACACAAACAATAACAATTTTCAATCACAAAATAATCCAAACATTGCAGAATCATGCAACAATACCGGAAACTAGAATAGAAATAATGGATTCAATAATAATGACAATAAGTACAGGAATTCATATCGAGGTGGATATGGATTCAGTAACCAATACAATAATCCAGGACATTTTGACAGAGGGAATGATGTGAGACAGGGCAACTGGCGAGAGCAGGGCTCAAACCACTTTAAGGGAAGTCAAGGTACATGCGGACGAGAGAAATCAAAGAATGGTTATCCAGATGTAATAGTTAGACAACCAAATCCAGAAAAACGTAAGGCTCTCAACGAAACACGGAGGGAGATAGGCAACACACTGATCGCACACAGGCGTAACAAAATCAAAACTTTCATTGCATTCAAATAAATAAATCAGATACAATTCAAGCAGATAATGACAGTAACAGCTTAAACCAACAAAATATAATTCAAAACTCAAATCCCAAGGTAACTTCAGAAAAAATAGAAACACAGTACAAAGCAGGGCAAAGTAGCATTAACTGGTTAAATTCCGAAAGCGAAGACGAGTTGCCACCTCTTCCTAAAATTAGAGAAATTTCAGATGAGGAATTACTCACAGGGTTGGTGGATGCATTCGACGAAACCAAGAAGGTTAAAATCGAGGGACGGAAACTGGCAAATGTCACAAAGATAGAGACAAAGACGCAACAAAAGACAGGTAATGAATACAACACAACTAGTTACGAAGATCTTGAAACTGAGTACATAAGGGAACGTTTAGAAGCCAGAGAGAAAGAAAGAGAAGAGCTAGCTAGGAGATGGAAAGTAACGGGTATCGCACAAGCGATGCTGCTACGTGATGCATCAGCAAATGAACCGCAAACCCAGAAAGAAGCAAACGTTTCTAAATTTACAGCATTAGTAAAACATCACGAAATACCAATAATGTTTACAAAATCAAACAGACACAAAACGAAAGAAAATTGAATTAAAAGTATAAGAGACTTTAGAGCGTTCTTTGCAAAGTACAAAGGAAAATGGAAGTAAAGAAGAGGAGAAAATGTAAATGAGGTAAATTTGTTTTATACGATGATAAATCATGTAAATAACAACTTTTCAAAGTACAAGGACAACACATTAAATAAAAATTTCATAATTTCATACGGTGGTAGGTAAATAAATAACACACTACTCCTAGGTACGTAAATAAAACACAGAATGAAGAAGTAATATATATAGAAATTAAGGCTAAATATAAAGTACTTCGACCTCCGTTGCAACCTTCAACTGTACTTCATCATCTACTGGTGCGTAGTGACGTACGTACGTTGTGCTTAGAACAAAGGCGCGAAATAGTAAACGCTCTAACACACTGGTCACGCCCCTGTTAACGAATGCACGACGGTTAATCCAAAGGTGAGGTCCGATTAGCCGTAAATATTTGAAAGCGGCGCCAAGGACAAAATGCGCATGCGCGCCGACTCCTGGCATAGCTCGCGCGAAATTTTTCGAAAAGCTAGTGGAACCAAAAATTGAGGACGAAACTGACTTATTAAAAAGAGCCAAGGATATGGTTGCCATATCAGTACGAAAACTGCAGCGCAACTTCGTCACCTTGCCCTCCTGCTTCTGTCTCAAGTGTTGCCATTGAGCAACACCCTACACTCTGTGGCATTGTCACCAACGCAGACATCGGTAACTACATTAAGTGAAACTTGTTCTGTGTTCTGTGCTTTGAAGAATTATTATTGGCCCACTTTAGGTTACGGTAGTAACACTAAAAGTGGGCCTTTGCGATCGTTTTTTGACAGCTCAAAATTGAAATACAAATGACGGCTTAACCATTCACCTGACACGAAAATTGAATAACCTAATTTATAGACAAGAAAATTCTCTAAAACTTTGCTCTCTTATGGTTTTTTCATATCTGGTATCGTTTGTGAGATATTTGCAAAAATAACGGCGATTTTGGAATGTATGTCTGTCTGTCCGTAACGTGTTCCCCGTTTTTAAGACGATCCGTTATACCGATCAACACCAAATTTTACAGACATAATTGTAGGCCGACAGAGACCAGGAGCTGCCTTTTTCAAATTTTTCGGTCAATAAATACGGCAGTAACGCCGAAAAACCCGTTTGTAATATAATTGTAATTGCAAACGTAGCGTTCATCTGACACGAAAATTGAATAACCTAATTGGTAGAGGGGAAAATTCTCTAGAACTTTGCTGTATTATGTTTTTTTCATATCTTGCATCGTTGCAGAGATATTTGCAAAAATAACGGGCTTTGACGATGTGTTCAGGCTGTAACGTGTTCCCACTTTTTAGGTCGGACCGTTCAGCATCAAATTTTACAGACATAATTGTTGGCTGCCGGAGACCAGAAACTCGCTTTTTCAAATATTTCGCACAAGAAATACGTTAGTATTGCCGAAAAAGGTCGTTTGTAATGCTATTTAAATTGCATATAAACCGTACATCTGACTGTAGGACAATAAGCACGACGGTTGCCAATGATACGCAAAAGCAAAATATCCGCAAAACTAAATATTTCCAGGTTTGCAGCTACAGTACTTAGAACATTCAGGTTCACCAGTCCCACCACCAATCCCAATGGTGTCGTTGGCGGCGGTGACGTCAGAGGGCGGAAGAGCTGCAGGTCGCTCGGCCGCCGTGGCTGGGCGGTGCGGACCTCCCGTACGGACGCGGAAGGATATCTGCTGGCCGCTTCCCGACCACGAGCGCGGCGGGCGGCGGGCGGCAGTAGGTCCCTGCTTCATGCGCCGCTGAGGACTCCTGTCGCCCCGCCAAGTGTTCGCCTAGCTGCCCGGCAACCCGCGACGCCTACGTGTCGTGAGTGTTGCCGCCGTAGGAGGCGTACAGGACAGTTCTGTTCTTTCTCTAGCGGAGAATTTCCTTCCATCCAGTCACTTCCAGTAGTGATGCGTTGTTGCTTTCTTACTAATTATACACCAGTTTTTTCTTTCTTGTGATGTTAGTCAAATGATTACGCCTTTCGGTATCCAGGCGTTGTTGTAGCGCATTAAGTCAAAAACATATTGATATTGGACACAGTTCCATCTTTGTTCATGTACATGATGTTTCCTAAGCTGTTGTGTAGTGTCTATTGTCAAAAATAAGGAAGTTTTTGTGGATGGGAAGGAGATCTGTTGAATTTAGTCCCTGTGAAGGTTCGTGCTCGCTCACTTCTCGTATAGCGCAGTTGGCGAGATGGATGAGATGGTGTAATTGTTGGTACTGTGGTCGAGCCGAACTGAATGGATGAGTGCCTCACAGCGCTGATGAACTCGAGCTACACTGACGTGTGGCCCACTGCTGCTAAACGTAGAGTTCCGGTTCATCCAACTGCTCACCGACATCACGTGTCTCACATGAGATGCAATGAACTGACGACAACTGCTGCTACACTGACGACGGAGTCGGTATTCCGTGCTTCAGAAGCCCTGGCGTATCCCACCAGCCACTTGCCTTGAAGCACAGTGCCCACTATCTGACTATGTTAAATAAATGTGCAAAGTGGTGCCAAGATTGAAAGAGTTATCTGTATTTTAATCTTAAATACTTCCTGAACAGACACGAAGCATCTGAAAGTGAATGTGTTATCTTCAACTAAAACGTTTCCAAATTGTATCCAGAAACACTTAGACCAAATGAGCAGAATAAGATAACATTCTCTATTCACGAATCAATAAACATATCAGTTTTTTTTTTTTTTTTTTTTTTTAGTTAACAGCTCTACATGAAAATTTATTCACACAACGAATCTATTATTTTCTTTACTATAGGTACGAAAACATTTTACACTATAAGATTACAAAACTTTACATGTTATTAGAGTTGTGTGTTCGACCAAATAACTAAATATTGGTAATTATATGGAATAAAAGGGGTGCTGAGAGACCAAATTGCTGAAACAAACTTATACTAAGAACAACACACACACACACACACACACACACACACACACACACACACACACACACACACACACAAGTCTGAGGGAGACTCGAAACTCTGACTTGTTTTTATTATGTTATTGTATGTCTGTAACACTAACTTGTCCACAAAACATATTCTCATCAGTCATTTTTATTTATGCCTTTGTCACTGACAAACGTACTACATCCTGGAATTACTAAGTTTCTATACATGTTACACTTAAAACAGAATGTATTACTGTAATGAATAATAATTTTTAATAACTTACAAATATATTGGGAGTGTGAATGTTGCTAAACAATATGGTGTACATTCTCTTTCTGTGTGTATAGATAATGTGTATGAATGTTCAAGCGTCGTATTTATTGGGCAATACGGTAGTGGGCTTTGTCAGTGTGTCTTACAAAAGTTCGTTTGCCCATTACGGGTATGTATGAATAGTGCATTAGGTATGTATATAATATTCAAATCTGAAGTTGACACAGATGTTTTTAAGGCAAAAGACCAAACACAAAAGAACTTACAGCATGTAAATGTTAAAGTATGAATAATTTTCTAGGTGTGAGTGGAAACAAATAGGATAAATTTCAAGTGTTGTATGTAGATGTTAACGACTGCTAGGCATTTGAGTTCCTCCTATCTGTATCCCACCATTGGTTTAGCAGTGAGAATCAGCAAGCAGAATTTTTCTACAGGTGTGGGGTAAAGAGCTTTCAAGAGAACCATATAATGATTTCCATGAATATTTTAATGGCTGTTTACCTTTATTAATTTCTTCCTGTAAAATTTCGACCGAGGAGAAACATTTCAGTAGAGACAGACTTTGTGAGGAGCAGAAGAATGCCAGGGAACGTGTTCCTTCACCATCGGCGTCCTATGGGCTGTCCTAAGTTAAAGCTCCTAGTTAGTATTCTCTATGGTCGTAACTGTTGTAGTTGTGAGATAACCATACTTGCTGTCGGCAACATCTGCTGCCCGTAGAGCACTGTCCTGTCACCAGGAGACGCGGGGGAATCGGGAGTTTCCTGCCGACTGTGCTTCACTGAGCTGTTCTGTGGCATTTGTGTCCATTTTGTGACTCCTTATCCATGAGTTTCAGCTGACACTGGTGCTGCCATCTGGGCCTGGGAAGTGATAGCGAATGATAAAGACTTTCGCAGAGTAATAGCACTAATTTACGAGGAGGAACTTGCCAAGTATACGGATGCTAGACCCGTTAGTATAGGTCATGGTGGGCGATGTGTAGAAGAACAGCTGTTAGAATGCGGTGTGTTCAAAACCCTGCCAAGACGTCCGTGTCTGTCGCCTCTCCCTCGGGGCATCGTCCCTTTCCGTGAGAACGCAGGACGTCGCTCTGGGCGCAGAAATGCGGGAATCTCACTGATTGGCCCATTCTGAGATGTTTAACAAACAGGCATAACCAATGCATCTGCCTTGAGCAGTACGGTACGTTAGGGCATCACTCCCACAATCAGGACTGGCCCCTCAGTCTGTCGAGGGCGTGTCTAACAGCACACGAATATTTAAATCGCAGAAGAGACTTGCGTTTGAGCAGGGGGAGGGATCAGATGCTTCTACGAGCATTCCCACCTATGCTGCTCATGGTTTTGCTTTCTTTGTAACAATGGACATACAGGTACACCTTTCGGGCCTTGTTTCGAAACTATAGACTTTGCACTGAGCATTCATAAATATAGAATGACGGCAGCCTGTCTGAAATTAGTCACATCGCCTGGCTAATGACGAAGTATACAGTTCTGGTGAGAGCTGAGCATTCGGCAATCACGCACCTATCTGTACTATGACCGATGTGGCAAGTGTGACGATACTGCTGACCCCCTCATCTCAATGTTATCGTACGATACCGTCTGCCTGGTCCTCTCATCTCAATGTCATCCTACGATACCGTCTGCATTGGATGCGGAATCGTGTGGTTCAGTTGTGATATATGTTGCGTGTGAAGTTGAAAACGTAATACCCAGCCTAGGAATCGGTGTAGGACAGTGTCTGGGTGATACTGCGATTAAAACGAGTGATAGTTTTCATTAATTAGGAGATTCATATATTTGCTTTCAAATGTTCAAATGTTTGTAGAGTCTATGGGGCTTAACTACGGGGTCATCAGTCCCTAAACTTACAAACTACTTATGAACTATTTACAACTAAGGACGGCACAAATATCCATGCCCGAGGGGGGATTCGAACCCCCGACCGTAGTGGCCGTGCAGACCGTGACTGGAGCGCCTCAGTCCCCTCGGCCACCGCGGCCGGCTATTTGCTTTCCAGACATTTCTATAAACAATAGTTGTGTCATTGTATGTTATTTCATGACTTAAAATCTTTCGTAAAAAACAAAAAGAAATGAAAATTAATAGCATTGTATGTATGTTAGGCTCAGAAACAAGTTGTGTAGATCAGCTAATTGTTTTAATTACTGTAAAGTCGAAATCTGTATCTTGTGTTTCTTTGTATATATTGACTGACGTGACTTTTAAAACCTAGTTTCAGAAATGACAATATAATTGATAGTTCATTTAGTTAGAAACATGTATGATGTATTCATTAACAAATTAATTGACGTATAGCATCGCACTTTGTTGTCAACAGAAAGATCGGAAAAATACATGCGCCATCTAAAATTATTGTTTGCGTAGTTTTCATTTTATATTGTGTTTATTTTTATGTACATGTGTTTTTCTGTTATGTTTGGTAATTGTAAATCAGTATATTCTATTGTTATAAACAATGCTTTATGTAATGCCATTATTGTGAATGTCATATATTGGCCTCACCGCCTTGCGTGGGGGAGTTAGAGTTTGAGTCGTTTGTCAAGTGCACTGGAATCTATGTCACTCTGTGTTTTGTAATGGAAGTACTACCGTGCTGATGCTTTGTAATTTGTGTATCTTTTGAAACTGTCATGTTTTGGTGGAGAAGAAGTTTGATTCAAATTAAAGAAGAAGTGAATAATTGTACCTACGAGTATTTATTTCTACCACGACGCCCCAGGAGAATAATGTTGCAGCGAGCAGAACCCCCATACATCGCAATTATGAAAAGCTGAGTATCGGTAGAATAGACTGTAATTACTCAAATAGTACAAAAATATCAGACAAGACAGCCCAACTAGTGGGACGGCTGGCACTGCCGCCTGCTGGAATGCGAACCGAACACTGGCGCATTCCAGGGCTAACACTGCGTCTGCGCCGCTGCTCGCGGTTTGCTAAGGTACTGCTTACACAATTCGTCGCATTTTCTACTTATTGGGAATAAGATTTATTTAGTGTTTAGATAGCAGTATATTCCTCTTGTCTACAACATCTGTCTTTCAGTAAATGTAGTATGTTTCCAGTATTCATGACGTTAATATCCCCTGACATCGCAGTCATTTATCACAGGAATTAAAGTAAAAGTTGCATAATGCTCAACTTGCTCATCTTTGTGTTTGTTTATATATATATATATATATATATATATATATATATATATATATATATATATATATATATATATATATATATAATTTACGTTTTAGTGTGATGTGCAGAAGATACATTATTTACTTTTGTGTCCCAGCCTCGTCGCCGCTTTTGTGTCTCGTTTCCGTCGTAAGTGTCGGTGGCCGAGTGGAATGAGACCAACACAGGAATAAAGGTAGCACGCTGGTGCAGGTACGGAGGGGAGCAGCCAGAAACTAGAAACACTAGAGTAAATTAGAACGAGATATATATTGCACAGAATTTATACAATACTTAACTTTTACATAGCTGATACATAGTTGAGCTAGAGGCCTGCATAGTGCCTGTACGATAGCCAAGTCTTCACTGGTGCCTATCTGATTCCGAAGTGTTAACTGGTTCCTATCTCAGTCCCAAGTGAACGATGTCGTTCAGTGGTGGCCACGAGCGGAGTTGTAACAGAGGGCGCTCGTGGCTGACGTCGTAAGAACGCCGCGCCGTGCGTGCATGGCGGCGCGCGGCGAAAGTAGGTGGCGCGCACTTTGGACTTGTGCGACACCACACCCCTCCCCCCCAAACCGCCGCGCCGTCGTGGCGTAGGGCTGAGGGCCACGGCGACGACACTGGGAGGAGGGCCTGGGCGGGGGCGTTACTGGTGGGACGGGCGTCGTAGCTGAGGCGGGGATCGAGACGCCGTCCGCGCCCCGGCATCCGCCTTGCGATCCTCCAGGAAACCAGCCGAAACCAGAGGGAGCAGGTCATCTTCTTCTGAGGTGCGTGGCCCAAGCTGAGGGGGTGACGCTGTCATCTGCGGCGGCGACGACTGCGTCGGAGGTGCGTCGACGTCCATAGGGATCTCGTAGTCCGGGGGCGAACGATGTGGCTGTGCTCCCTGGCGGTGAACTGGGTCTGGAATCAAGAAACCCGAGACAGGATCGCGCGGCCTGTGCAGGCGCAATTGGTTTGCGTGGCGCCGCAGCTCCGACCCTGTGGAAGAACGTACAACATACATATTGCGACCGAGCACGCGCTGAATGGTGCCCGGCGTCCATCTTGTCTTGTTGCCAGCAAACACCCTGTACAGCACCGGCGTAGAAACCTGAAAACGCGTAGCGCCATACGAACCGACTCGGTGCGTGGGAGGCTGCAGCAGGTGAAGGAGAGTGCGGTGACGGCGGCCGTGTAGCAGCTCGGCAGGAGACGGGCCGTCACGTGGCATGCACCGATACATAGACAGGAAAATTTGAAGAGCTTGCTGCCTGGAGTGCTGACCTTTCATCTTTTCCATGTGTGACTTGAATGTTCGAACGAAACGTTCTGCCTCACCATTGGACTGAGGGTGAAAAGGTGCGGTGGTTATATGCTGAATGCCATTCACACGACAAAACTGTTGAAATTCCGCACTAACAAACTGAGGTCCATTGTCACTGACGATAGTTTCAGGCAAACCTTCGATGCAAAACACTGATGTTAAGGCACTGATTGTACTAGACGCCGTCGTTGAGTTCATGGCAATCACAAAAGGAAACTTGCTGAAAGCGTCTATAACAATTAACCAGTTCGTATTCCAGAAAGGTCCGGCAAAGTCAATATGTAAACGTTGCCATGGTCCCTTGGGGCGTGGCCATTCTGAGAAACGTTGCGGAGGAGCCGCCTGATGCTCCGCACAAACAGTACACTGTGACGTCATGCTCTCTATCTGGGCGTCCATACCAACCCAGGTACAATGACGTCTGTCCAATTGCTTTGTCCTAACAATACCCCAATGTCCTTGATGCAGTAGGCGTAACACTTCTCGTTGCAGGAAACGAGGAACAATCACTCTTGTTTGGTCGTTGTCCGTATGTAACAACAGAACACCCTGACTTAAAGATAATGCTTGACGTTGTGCAAAATAACGTCTAACCAGAGGCCGATTAATGTCTTTGGCTCTGGCAGGCCAACCTGAGCGAATAAAACGTGCTACCACACTTAGGTCTGCATCCGCAGCTGTTTCCTGTGCAACCCGACGAGAGTTCAAAGGGAAGTCTGCGACAGGGGAAGCATCTCTGGAGTCTATCGGACAACATCCCATTTCCGAAGAATCAAATGATACATCCTGGCCAACCGGAAGTCGGGAAAGTGTGTCCGCGTTGGCGTGTTTAGTGGTAGGTCGGTACAAAATCTCATACTGATAATTATACGATATCAAGGACCATCTCTGAAGCTTTTGTGCCGTATGTGGCGGAATTGGCTTTGTGGGTGAGAACAACGACGTTAGAGGCTTGTGGTCTGTCAAGAAATAGAATTTCCTGCCATAGAGATAAAGATGAAACTTTGTGACGCCGTAAATGATTGCTAAGGCCTCTTTTTCTATCTGACTGTAATTCTGTTGCGTTGGCGTCAGTAACTTGGATGCAAAGGCAATAGGACGATCGTGAGAACCAATACGATGCGACAAAATTGCACCTAGACCGTATGACGAGGCTTCAACTGCTAGCACTACAGGCTTCTGTGGGTCAAAGGGAATCAAACATGCATCACTGAGTAGTGCCGACTTTAATTTGTCAAAGGCAACCTGACAATCTGTAGACCATACAAAAGGAACATTCTTCCTACGTAAGCGATGCAGTGGAGCTGCAATCTGAGACGCATTGGGAATAAACCTGAAGTAATAGTTCAGCTTTCCCATTACTGCTTGCAATTCGTGCACATTCTTAGGAGGAGGCAAGTCTTTGATTGCTCGAAGATGTGACTGTAAGGGATTGTATTCCTTGGGCATTAATCACATGGCCTAGGTACTCTATTTCAGTTTGAAAAAACGAACACTTTGCTTTATTGCAACGTAGACCTGCTGCAGTCAAAACTTTGAAAAGGCACTCCAGGTTTGCTAAATGTTCTTCAACTGTACGTCCGGATACCACAATATCATCTAAATAGTTCGAACAACACGGTACAGAAACTGTCAGCTGTTCCAAAAAACGCTGAAAAATAGCGGGACCGGAAGAACTGCCAAAGGGTAGGCGTTGAAATTGAAAAAGGCCCATGTGAGTATTAATGACGAAAAACTTTTTTTGACTCGTCATCAAGTGGAATTTGTATGTATGCCTCCGCTAAATCAATCTTGGAAAAGAAGCGAGACTGTCCTAATTTGTCCATCAGTTCCTCAGGTCTGGGCAGGGGATAAGTGTCTACAATTGTTTGACTGTTCACTGTTGATTTGAAGTCCGCACAGAGACGAAGTTTTCCTGACGGCTTGGGTATAATTACTATAGGCGAGGCCCACTGACTCACAGAAACAGGAGAAATCACACCACTATCTTGCCAACGTTTAAGTTCTTCGGCAACTGTATCACGAATTGCGATAGGCACTGATCTAGTTTTACGAAATTTTGGAACTGCAGATTCTTTTAAAGTTACATGTGCCACGAAGTCTTTAGCACAACCTAGTTCCGGCGAAAACAAGTCACTATATTTGTCACACAATGCATTGATTTTATCCTGAGGCACTATTGACGAAATTTGAAGCACATCTCTTTGAATTGATAAACCAAATAAATCGAATGCATCTAGTCCAAAAATATTCTGCGTAGATTTTGCCTGAAGAACTACAAAAGCAACTGTTTTTGTTACATCTTGAAAAGAGGCAGGCAGGCTACACGTTCCTAGCACGGGAATATTTTGACCTGTATACGCTGTTAACACTTGCTGTGACGGCGACAATTTTGGCGAACCCAGACGTTCATATGTCTCTTTATTCATTAAAGTGACAGCGGAACCAGTATCAAGCTGAAATTGCACAGTCTTATTGTCTATGTAAAGAGCCACAAAAAGTTTTTGCTTGCGGCGCTCGACAGTTGCGCGAATGTGGGCTACGTCTAATACATCTTGTTTGCTGCGCATGCGCGGGCTGCGTAGTGAAGTAAGCGGCGCAGGATCGGCACATAGATTAATATCACTGTCACTAGATGGCACTACCGCCGGATCGGCGTCCGCGCAAGCATGGGAAGCTACTCCAGATTTACTAACTATTGCACTACACTTTTGAGTAGCTACTTGATGTCTACTGTCACTAGCTACACAGTACTGGGCACTTTTACAATAAGAAGGTGCAGAAGGCACTAGGTTCACTACAGGATTGCACTGTACATAGTCATTTTGCTTGTCCCGAACCCTTTTCCGTTGCACTGTTTTACGCGCTCGTCGGCGCTTGCTACGTGGCTCACTATATAGTTTTGCAGTGGGCGCAGAAAAATTGTCTTGCATTTGAGAATCAACAAAAGCACTGTTCAAATCCACAGCGTGTATAACATTTACTGTGTGAACTGTTCTAGCACTCTGCAAGGCACTGTTCCGAACGGCACCGTTCTTAGAATTTTTAGTCTGCATACACACTGTTTGTACATGTCCTATTTTGCCACATTGATAACAAGTTGCGTTGCGACTTGGGCACTGAGCACGTTTGTGGCGAGATACACACTGGGGGCAAGACTTACGAACATTTTTCTGAAATGAGCGTTGGCGCCCGTTATTCAAATCACTGTTTCTAACACTACGGGGCGACCTTTGTGTCGCACTTTTACACTGGCTACTGTTCACTGTCTGTTCAGCACGGCCTGTACTATTGTAAGAATCACTAGTGTTACACTGAGAACTACGGCTAGGAAAGCGTCCGTTACGGCGCACTGAATTTACACTGTGGCTTTGCATTTCTACGTCTGCTAAGTCAAAAGTATCATGCGCATCTATAAGCTGCAGTACACTGTCTAATGAGGGGTCAGACTGTTTTAGAATTGCTGCCTTAATTCTGGGGCCCTGAATGTTCTGCGTAATTGCATCTCTCAACATCACGTCACTATACGAAAGTGAGTAAATTTACATTTGCGGGTTAAGCCCTTCAACTCCGTAATCCATTCCTGGTGTGAATGCTCAGGTAATTTTTTAAGTCTGAAAAATCGGTACCGTGCCGCAGCTACGAGAACTTTTCTCTCATAATGAGCATTTAGTGCCTCTACTATTTGTTCAAAGTCTACATCACGAGGAGATACGTCGGGGAAAAGTTTTTTCAGTAACACGAAGGTGTTGGTGCCCACCACAGATAATAGCAGATGCTTCACTTTCTGACCTGTAATTTGATGAGCCGCGACGAGTTCTTGAAACTGTGCGAAGTAGTCGCTCCATTCTTCCTCACGTTCGTTGTACTGGCGAAATGTAGGAAGCGTTGCGGCGGCAGGTGTGGGCTGCTGAAGCGGCGGCTGTTGTTGTTGGTGAGCAGCCTGTGCCGTCAACTGCGACACGGCCTGCAGGAGTTGAGTGATTTGCGCCGTCTGTAACTGAAGAATTTCCATTAAGTTTGGGTTCGGGGTAGTGGCCATGCTGACGGATTAGGCGCCGCGCATACAAGTAAATGAGAACAAAACACAAATGCAATATGAAAGCGGAAGCTCTGCAACAAAAAAGTCCACCAAACACGTAACAAAATGTTCCCCCAAAATCTTATAATAAGGGTGGGTGGGCGGGAGCAATTTCTGCGTGCTCCGACTGCTGCTGTCTGGCTGCTGCAAGCGGGCTGGTCCACGGTTCGTCTATCACTCCTCGTCGCCACTTTTGTGTCCCAGCCTCGTCGCCGCTTTTGTGTCTCGTTTCCGTCGTAGGTGTCGGTGGCCGAGTGGAATGAGTCCGACACAGTAATAAAGATAGCACGCTGGTGCAGGTACGGAGGGGAGCAGCCAGAAACTAGAAACACTAGAGTAAATTAGAACGAGATATATATTGAACAGAATTTATACAATACTTAACTTTTACAGAGATCAGTACGGCAGAATGATGATACATAGTTGTTAGAGGCCTGCCTAGTGCCTGTACGATAGCAAAGTCTTCACTGGTGCCTATCAGATTCCGAAGGTCTTAACTGGTTCCTATCTCAGTCCCAAGTGAACGATGTCGTTCAGTGGTAGCCACGAGCGGAGTTGCAGCAGAGGGCGCTCGTGGCTGTCGTCGTAAGAACGCCGCGCCGTGCGTGCATGGCGGCGCGCGGCGAAAGTAGGTGGCGCGCACTTTAGACTTGTGCGACACCACAAGACAAGTACACATTCTCAAATAAATTCGCGACTTGGCTTCGTTTGTCAGCTGGGTTCCCATTCGGTCGTCTGCGCATGCGCGAAGCTCTTCCACACGCGTGAGAATAGGATCCACCCTGTTCCGCCTGCTAGCGATCGTATGCGAGCATCTTGTGCAAGTGGACGCGTCTACACTGTACGCGGACGGCGTGACCGGTGCATCATGGGTAATCTCGTAAGCTCTCACTTGCCGTGTACAAAGGGCTTAACTTCGTTAGATTTCATAGTGGCCGGCCGCGGTGGCCAAGCGGTCTGCGGCGCGCCAGTCACATTCTGCACGGCCACTACGGTCCGGGTTTCGAATCCCCCATCGGGCATGGATATTTGTGCCGTCTTTAGTATTAGTTAGTTCATAAGTAGTTTGTAAGTTTAGGGACTGATGACCCACAGTTAAGTCCCACGAGCTATGCAACATTCTGAACTTCCATGGTGACGAGTAAAATGGTGCCTAAGTCAATTGCAAGGTACTTTCCGCCATGCGCCGTGCGAAATCTTTGGTAGATGCCGATGTTGCTCCTGTTTTGAAGAATAAGTCTGTAAAATTTCATAGATATCTGAATAAAACCAGAAAATTAGTCGAAGTTCGTAGGAAAGCACTTTCAGCTATGACCGTACAAAATTTTGCTTAGGCAGTGACTTTCCTCTGGTTTTGAAGATCGTGTGTCAAACGTTTCACTGCAAGATACGGCGGCGCATAAAGTACGAACAAACGTGATACGGCAGTTTCCCACGGGTTGTGACGTCATACCCCCCGAACTATAAGTCGTACAACGAAATAATTTAGTAGGTACAGTCATTGACATAAATGGACACTGTTTGAAAAAAGTGTGTCGTATTCATTTAGTAGCAGCTAAATGATAAATTTCTACATCTACATACATACTCCGCAATTCACCGTAAGGTGCGTGGCGGAGGGTACACTGTACCACTACTAGGCATTTCCTTTCCTATTCCACTCTCAAATGGAACGAGGAAAAAAAGAATGCCTCAAAATGTTCAAATGTTTGATAAGCTTATGGGACTTAACTATGGGGTCATCAGTCCCTAAACTTACAAACTACTTATCTACTACCTTATATTAAGGACGGCACAAATATCCATGCCTTAGGGGGTGGGATTCGAAACCCCGACCGTAGTGGCCGTGCAGACCGTGCCTGGAGCGCCTCAGTCCCTTCGGCCATCGTGGCCGGCAAAAGAATGCCTTTATGCCTCCGTACGAGCCCTAATTTCTCTTATCTTGTCTTTGTGATCTTTACGCGAAATGTAAGTAGGCGGCAGCAACATCGTACTACACTCAGCTTCAAATTCCGGCCCTCTAAATTTACTTAACAGAAATTCCCGAAAAGAACGTCGTCTTTCTTCCAGCGATCCCCAACTGAGTTGCCGGAGCATTTCCGTGACACTCGCGCATTGGTCGAACCTACCGGTAACAAATCTAGCTGCTCGCCTCTGAACCGCCTCTATGTCTTCCTTTAAACTGATCTGCTGCGGGTCCCAAACACTTGAGCAATACTCAAGACGTGGTCGAACAAGCGTTTTATACGCGGTCTCCATTGCAGGTATCTTCCCAAAATTCTCCCAAATAACTGAAGTCGGCTGTCCGCCTTACTCACAACTGTCCTTACATGTTCGTTCCATTTCATATCGATCTGCAATGTTACGCCTAGATATTTGAACGATGCGACAGCATCAAGAAGCTCACTACTAATGCTGTATTCGAACATTATGGGACTGTTTTTTCTACTCATGCGCATCACCTTACATTTTTCTACATTGAGAGCTAGCTGCCATTCTTCGCACCAACTAGAAATTTTGTCTATGTCATCCAGTATGCAATTACAGTCAGTTACAGACGACACCCTCCCATACACCACAGCATCATCAGCAAAGAGCCGTAAATTACAACTTACTCTGCCCATCAGATCATTTACATAGACATAAAATAATAGCGGTCCTATCACACTCCCCTGGGGCACGCCTGACGATACACTCGTCTCTGATGAACACTCGCCGTCGAGAACAACGTACTGCGTTCTATTACTTAGGGAGTCTTCCTGCCAGTCACAAATCTGTGAACCTATTCCAAAGGTCGTATCTTCATTAGCAGTCTGCAGTGTGGCACCGCGTCGAACGCCTTTTTGAAGTCGAAAAAACACAATCCGCCTGTTGCCCTTCATCCATGGCTCGCAAGATGTCATGTAAGAAAAGGGCAAGCTGAGTTTCACATGAACGATGTTTCCTAAACTCTTGCTGATTCATGGAAAGAAGCTTTGCCGTTTCAAGTAAATACACTATTTTCGAACTGAGAATATGCTCTTAAATTCTACATGAAACTGATGTCAACGATATTGGCCTGTAATTGTGTGGGTCAGTTCTCTTTCCTTTCTTATAAACGGGAGTCACCTGCGCTTTTTTCCAATCACTAGCAACTTTGCGCTGAATTAAAGATACGCGATAAATGCAACCTAAGTAGGGGACCAATGCCGCAGAATAGTCTATGTAAAACCGAACTGGTATTCCATCCGGACCAGCAGACTTTTTCGTATTTAGCTCTCTCGGCTGCTTCTCTACACCGGAAATACCTGTTGCTATGTCCTCCATTTAGGAATTAGTACGTTGATCAAATGATGGTACATTTGTGCGGTCCTCCTGCGTGAAAGATTTCTTAAAGGTTAAATTTAGAACTTCAGCTTTCCGTTTGTTTTCTTCTATTACTGCCCCGGAATGATCTACGAGTGACTGGACAGTGGGCTTTGACCCGCTTATCGATTTTACATAGGACCAGAATTTTTTCGGGTTCTCGGAAAGATCTTTTGCTAAGGCATGGCTGTGATAATTATTGTATGCTTCGCACATCGATCCTTATATAGACGCATGAATCAAAAAAATGTTCATATGTTTGTTAAGCTTATGGGACTTAACTACGGGGTCATCAGTCCCTAAACTTACAAACTACTTATCAACTACCTTATACTAAGGACGGCACAAATATCCATGCCCGAGGGGGGATTCGAACCCCCGATCGTAGTGGCCGTGCAGACCGTGACTGGAGCGCCTCAGTCCCCTCGGCCACCGCGGCCGGCACGCACGAATCTCTACTAGCTTTTGCCTGTCATCATTTGCGTGTTCTTTTTTGAATCGAGAGTGCAACAGCCTTTGCCTTCTCAGCAGCTTTCTAACATTATTATTATACCACGGTGGATCTTTTCCATCCTTAATCGTATTTATTGGCACATATTTCTCTAACCCTTTATTAACAATGCACCTAAATTTAGTCCACAATTCCTCTACATCCATAGTCCCGGAATTAAACGATGCCCACTCATTTTCTAAGTGCGATCGTAACATTTGCTTATCGGCTCTTCCCAACAAAAACACGCTCCTAGCCTTCTTGATTGGTTTTTGAACTTTGGTCACCATCGAAAGGTCTTCAGTCCGGAGACTGGTTTGATGCAGCTCTCCACAATACCCTATCCTGAGCAAGCCTCTTCACTTCCACATAAGAACGGCAACCTACATCTGTCTGAATCTGCTTACTGTATCCATCTCTTGGTCTTCCTCTGCGGTTTTTACCCCACGCACTTCCCTCCAACGCTAATTTCACAATTCCTTGATGTCTAAGAATTTGCCCTACCAATCTATCCCTTCTTTTAGTCAAGGTATGCCAGAAATTTCTTTTCTCCCCAATTCTGTCCAGTACCTCCTCATTACTTATGCAATCTACCCACCTTATCTTCAGTATTCTTCTGTAGCACCACATTTCCAAAGCCTCAATCCTCTTCCTGCCCGCACTGTTTATCGTCCATGTTTCACTCCCATACAAGGCAACACTCTATACATATGCCTTCAGAAAGGACTTCCTTTGGCTTAAATCAAAATTCGATGTTAACAAATTTCTCTTTTTCAAGAACGCTTTTCTACCCATTGTCATTCTGCATTTTATATGACGATATCATGATCACTAATTCCTGTCTCTACACAGACATCGTTAATAAGGTCAGGCCTGTTTGTGGCTATAAGGTCTAGAATATTTCCATTGCGCGTGCGTTGCCGGTTTAACTGCTCAAGACAGTTTTCGGAGAATGTGTCCAAAAGTAGCTCGCATGACTGCTTGTCTGTACCGCCTGAAATGTAACTAGCGAGGTCCCAATCTATACTCTTAAGCTTGAAGTCTCCTCCGACTAATATTACATGGCCCGGATACCTATGCACTACCTGGTGTAGACTTTCTTTGAATGATTGTAAAACTGCTATAGCAGCACTGGGGGGCCGGTAAAAACACCCAACTATTAACTTTACTTCTTTTAGACCTGTTATACGTGCCCAGATAACTTCACAGTTACTTTCAACCTCAGTAGAAACAATATCTTTGTCCACAGCGATGAACACTCCTCCTCCAGTTGTATCAGATCTATCTTTCCGATATACATCCCACGCTTCGCTAAATATTTCTGAACGTCATTGATAATGTGGCAGGTTTGCACGCATTTCATTGTTCATGGCATCATATCTCCTGGACTATGTCTGGTATAGTGATATAATTATGCCTATAACTTTCGGAAAAGTGCAAGTAACATGCTGACAAAACTTCATCGCAGTCGGATGAGAGGCATGGCAGAGCATAAATTACGAAACAACATACTAAGAAACAAACATTCATTTTTGTATATTCGATTTTTTAACCGATGTCATTTATGTGATGGATAGAGGTTTTTGAGCGCTCGACACCTAGATCTTCAACACCCAGATGTCAATTATGAATTTATAGAAACGTTATGATTGTGAAACGTCATAACAAACAAACAAAAAATCACTAATTGTTACGTGTATATAGATTAATAACGGGTGTCCGAGTGGTGTTCCGGAATTTTTGTTTCTGTTACATATTGGTATTGGTACATATACATATTCTGCAACACTACATACTTAGGGATTGTAATTGTTAAACGAAATTCTCGAATGCACAGTGGTACAGTTTTAGACTGCAAACCCAAAGGTCGTGGGTTCGATCCCCGCCAGGTCCCAGGATTTTTATCTGTCACTTTCCACTTCTTTCACCTTTGGCAGTATTTCTCATGTGAAAAATACCGAGTAGCACCGTGGTTCGGAACCCACGTTAAACTGTAGGTCCCACACATAACTGGCTGGGTAAGTCAGTTCGAAGGTCGGAGGAAGGCAACGGCATACCACCTCCAAACAGGACCGTGCCTAGTAAAGCACTGTGCTGTTCAAACCAATCTTCGGATTCTTGACTGCTTTATCTTTTTTTAAACGAAAATAACCATAAATGTAGTTATCACAGGACGTAGCGCCCTAGTTCGACGTTCTGCGTTTTCGAGACTAACATCTTCTGTGATCCGAAAAAACACGAAATTAATGTTTTTACATAGTTATAATTTTGGAAAATCGCGTTTTTACGAACAATACATCTATGTGGTTGAACTTTAATATATATACATATATATTCTCGTTTGAAGATATATAATGTATTAAAGAAATAGTTATCTAAAAACATTCCTGTGCTAGATTGCAAAGTTGTGTAAAAAATTTCAAAGGAATCGGACAAGAACTTAATGAAGGGAGATTAACGGTTTCGCACAAACATTTACGTTTCTGTTAATACATATATAGATGCGGAAACCTGGGAACGGGACTCCTCCTCGCTCTTGTCCTGTTTTCGTTTCTCGCTGGAAGTACAGTGACGACGTGCGCAGGGACATTTGGTTTCTAGAGGTTGGCAGCTGTCAAGTGGCGCCCTGTAGCGTACGATCGCTCTCTGAGCCCACACAAGAGGCTTCAGGAAACACACGTTCACGTTCACGTCCAGTGTCTAGTGGGTCTGCGACGCAGTCGTCGTCTTTCAGTTGGAAGGTAATTGCCATCTGGTGCGGTTATTTATGCTTTGGTTGAATTCTGTATTCGCCCTTTTCTGCTGTTACTCTCGCCGTACGACTGCCGAGCAATTCTGAATTTATTTTTTGAAGTTTCTTCGGGATATGTAGCTCTGTCGTTCCAAAGCACGGTTAATATTAAATGCGGTTACGGTTGTAAGGGGTATGATCAACTTTCCTATAAATTGAAGGGGGAAACTTTCGCAATAATTTTCCGCAGCAGAATTACCTCGCAATTTTAAAGGCGACTGGCAACCCGCCGTGGGTTCGTCAGAGTAGCAGACTGTAGAGGAGCGAACTGTTGTTTAAAAACTTTTTTCTTTTCCTATTGGATCGTATCTCCCTGATGCATCGCTCAGATTTGTAAAATAGGAACCTGATAGTCATCTGACGCATTATGAAAAAACTAATCGGATTGTTTTGCGCACGTTCAGAAGTAACAAAATAGTTTTTCCTAGCAGTATTCGTTGCTCTGCATAGTGAAGTTTTGCTCGCCACTCGTCCACTGCAACGCCCCTTGACGAAGTATACACCTAAAGCTCCCTCATTAAACTACATGTCAACTGGAGGAAACCGTATGAATATCCGTTAAATAATTTGAGTTTAGAGGAGGCACAGATGTAGCGCAGACACTTTATTTCATAGTATGTGTTGGCTAATCGGGTCAATTCCGATACTCGATACCACCCATCTGCTTTGACCAATGACGTCTTGTCACGTTAAGGCGGGCAACTTTTTCAGAACTCAATGCGGGACATTTGGAGGATGTGAGGGACTAAGAGCACGTGACTGATCGTGCAAATCATTCTGAAACTAGCGAAGAAATTTAGGGTAGAAGAGTGGGCCACATCATTTACTTTTAAAGAAACATAACTAACATGAGACATTTTATTCTAACTAGCTTATATGCCTCTGCTTCGCAACGGTTGTGAAACAGGGACCTGTCTATATCATGGTTTCTAGGGTTTCGGACCTAGGCCAGCAAAACTGAAGAGTTGTTGGATTTGTCAATAAATTCAGTTCTTCTAGCAAAGATGTCAAATTTAAGAAGTCGTTGTCAAAAACAAATGTTCATAAGTTTTCATACAAAAAGTGAAGCAAATTTAAGTTAGGTTGTATTCATAAAGTTACGACTGCGGTGTATCTGTCTGGCGTAAACTTCTGAAACCACTTCCATCGTTGAGATGAGAAATAGTAATAAAAACGGCCTGTATTGATTCTATGGTGTTGTAATAAACTGTTTCCCTCACAGTAAGAGTATGCTGAAGTATTAGTATGTTCCAGTGCTGCACTGGGGACAATGTAGTTATTCCGTATGCAGTGCTCGATGTTATCGAAAAGTCGACGAATACTGAAAGAGTTCGTATGTTTAAATAAGACATCATGGTGGTGTCAATGTGCGATAAAGTAAGTCTGGGTACTCGTTGAAGGAATGGCGTCAGCTGATCGTCCATATAGAACTTTCCAATAAATATTGTAGTAATTCCAGTGAATTGTCTTCACTGTTAGCAGTATCGGCCAATCTTTCAGCTAAGACATGTCCACACGTCCTGCAGTGATTACTTTGTAAAGTACAAAGCTGAAATCTATCTTGTGTAATAGAACTATGTATTCAGAAGTTGGAGTATAACTCAAAGTACAATTCTCTGCAGAAGAAGACATCTTTCTTTATCTTAATGTAGTCCGCACAAAAGGTAATTACGAATTTTAACCACAATATTGTACCGAACAATTATGAAAGCAGGGAGGTTTCTGATGAGTTTGTCGCTCGCGTGTATCACCTCTAGTGGCAGCACAGAGCAGAGAGAGCTCTGGAGTGAGCATTCGGATTGCGGGACATTTGGAGGATGTGAAGGACTAAGAGCACGTGACTGATCGTGCAAATCATTCTGAAACTAGCGAAGAAATTTAGGGTAGAAGAGTGGGCCATATCATTTACTTTTAAAGAAACATATCTGAGTGATTTTATTCTTAATTTTCAATCTTTATTTGCAGTTCATAGATACTTCATGCTCCTATTTTGAATTTTACTCACAATTTTTACGTATTTTCTCCGTTAATTTTTCCGATGACCTTCGTTGTCTTAACTACTTCGCTGCAGGTCATACAGCATCATGCTCCATACATTTTATAAGTAGCTTACTTCGCCCAAAGAATCATTTTTTGTAATAACCTCGAAATAAAGTTGATAAAACTTTCCAAAACCATTTGAACTACTGTATTATGGAACTTCTTCCCATGAAGTGCAGAGTTCAACTGTGCCTTACTACAAGCAATGCTCATTCACATTCGTTGGTGCGTTTTCAGAATTTCACCGCGTTTTTAAACCCCGGAGGAAGTAAGATGACTGCTGATACTATCCGATTTGAAATACTTCTATACATACTGATATATTAAATCATGCTTGCTATCTTGAGTCCCGGAAAATATTCAGTTATTTATTGAAGCGTACCTAAGGCAGAGAAAATGTCAACCAAGAAATGCATTACCAGCATTAAAACAAAATGCTAGAGATATTCATTTTAAAATAGATATTGTGTATAGTTTCCTTTTTTTATACTTAATGTAAGAAAATTGTCATTTATTCGTAGATGATGCAGTGTGAAGTTGTACGGCACGCTATGACGTAAGTCAGTCTCGGCATGGTCTCTTACTAGACCAACAGTTTTACAATTACTGGAATGCGGGACGCATTTTACATTCTGCGGGACATTTCAGTAATCATCCCAATGCGGGACTGTCCAGCAAACTCCGGGACGGTTGGCCACCTTATGTTACGTCATTGTATCTGTAGTGGGGATGTTTTTATTACAAGGCGCAGATAATATAATGGCGGCATAATGTTGTTACGGCGAAGTGTATATTTTTATAAGTAATAGTTTTTAATAAAGTAATTAGGGGGACGTTTACTATTGATACTAGTCATCGAACTTTATGTCGATAGCTTTGTACTTTGTATTAATGCACGGGAAACATGGACTATCGTGTTTCTGTGGATCGGCGTACTGAGGAATATTGCACTGGCATAACTGTAGACTGGGATGCCACCCGACTGCTTTTACCCATGACGTCAAGATGTCGGAAAACCGGTATACGGGATATCTTAATACTTCGGTATTGTGGATATACGTAATCTGTAGTTATTATAGGCAACATAATGTACCATCGAACCTCCTTGGTTAACCTACACCTAACCATCAGAGAAGCTACAGATCACTTTTTAACACTATTTTGTTTTGTTCGTCTTTAACTCAACCACAACATAATCACTCACGCCTTCTACAAACACGCACGCACCGCAAAACTATCGCTCTGCGATGACGTCACTGGTGAAAGCTGATGGCCGGTATCCCCATCTACAGGTGAGCTTTAAGTCGTGTGTGTTTAGACCCAGTAGCTTTGAGGGCATTTGCTTTGAACGTCAGATGAGCAAAATTTTATCGCATCCAGACGAATGATACTGATATCACATTGAAAAAAAAGCTGTTTCTCACGAATTTCCAAATTTTCCGGGTAACTTTCCGAAAATTTTAGTTCATAAGAACGTTTCATTCGTTGAACGTCAAATGATCAAAATTTTATCGCAAGCCGATGAACGGTTCTGAACTTACAGTATAGAGTACATTTAGAAACACTGTAAAAGAAACTTGGTTTTAATTTTGCGACTTTTTAACTCTTTTTAGTGAAACTATTCCAAGACCATAATAAACAACAAAATAATTACCCCCTCTCCGTCGTGTGAATAGTTAGTGCTGACTTCAAAAACACATTGAAAAACGCACTTTGTTTTTCTCTAATTTTCCAAAGAAAAAATTTCATACAAATCTCGTTCTGTCAAGCCGTACCCAAGAGACGCTCTTACAAGCATGTGGCAATTTATTTTTATTCGTAGAATTTTTTATGCAAACCACCTTGCTTTCAACATGAAATGTACAAAATTTTATCAAAGTTGGATGAACGGTATTGATAGGTAACTGGAAAAGCTGTTTTCCCGATTTCCCTCTTTGCCGGACTTTTCCATATTTTATCACCGTTTAAACCCTCCCTGCACTTGAACGAATATTTAAAGACTAAAATTAGTTAAATTGGTTCACACATTCTCGAGTTTTAGGGAGACTAACGAATAGCAATTCATTTTATATATAATTGTTTTTAATAAATCGAATTGAGGGACGTTTAGTATTATTGATAGTAGTCATTGAAATTTATGTCGATAGATACCTTCGTACTTGCTATTAATGCACGGGAGATAGAAACTATCGTATTTCTGTGGATCTGCAGTCACTCGGCGTACTGAAGAATATTGTACTTGCCCCATCGTTCCTAATATGAAATTCGTCCCTAACAAAAGTTCTGATGAATTTGATTGTCAGCATTATTTATCCTGTAGTTACAGGGATGCGAAGTAAACGTCAGTGTTCGTGATCGATTAATCAATCTTTCGTAATCACCTGTTGTGGTGGGAATTAAAATCGAACTTTCCACAAGATGGTTAGGATCGCCAACTGGAGTTGATCTATATAGTTCTAGTTGTTGATACGTCTAAATATTTCGGTATAAAAGATTTTAAAAAATGGTGTCAAATGGAATTGACTTTAACAGGTAAAATCGTTGTCGATACCAATTTCCTTGCATATATATATGGATTTTCCGTTTTAATGCCGTTATTTTCCTTGCATTTCTAATGAATTTAGGGTGTTTCCCATTTCATAGTCTTGATTTTAGTATGGCTGCGCCTAAATCCCCATTTTCCGCGCTAGGCC
>CM048752.1:60447551-60615051 GCA_026315105.1 Locusta migratoria
GGGCTGGTGTGTGGAGACTCCTCAAGCCGTCCTCACAGGGACGTGTCTCAGGCCTGACGTGCTGTCTACCTAGTGTAGTCTAGTGTAGTGTAGTGTAGTCTAGTGTAGCACGCTCTGAAACCACCACGGCCAGCTGCTGGCCGTGGTTTGCTTTGCGACCGCAGCGCTCTCCAGCGACCGTTGCGGCCTGGCGCCTCCATCATTGTGTTCACTAAGATGCCCCCCAGGGGGCCCACAGCTCTTTTGTGGGTACGTGTGGCGCGCACGGGTCCCCGAGCCATTGCAGCCTTTTTTCCTGCTTTCCCCAGGCTGCTTTACCCCTCCTAGTTCCCCCTCCTTCCCATCCCAATTCCTCCTTCCCACCTTCTCCAACCCCGTCTCTCGGTGGTACTCTGGATGACGGCTTGGCTATCCCATGGTACCGATTGTCCTGCACTTTGGTTTTGTCTGCTGTGTACACCGGTTTTTGGCCCAGTTTGGTCCCCCTCGGGGTTTGACCTTCCATACCAAAATTGTCCGATAATGTGTGAGCCAATTGGGGAAGAACTCCCGACCTAGCCCCTACGGCGTGGGTCCTATCCTATCCTTTCCTTTCCACTTCCTTTCCTCGCTGTAACCCCCATCCCCCGCTAGGTCCCCAGCACGTGTAGCCAGTCCGTGTGGGGGGGCTGTTATGTACCCTTTGGCTGAGCCCCCTGACACCACAGGGATCACACTACTGGTGTCTGAGCTGCGACCTCTCCATGCAAGCCAAGGAGTTGATGCCTGTCCTCGGGGGTATCAGAACTCCCGGCAATGGCCATCGTGCCAGGTGGCCTTTGCTGAGGCTGGGTGGCGCCCATGGAGAGAGCCCCGGTTTCGGAGTGGGTGACACCAGGGCGGACGTCTAGCACAATGAAAAGAGTTAGACTCCAAAATGGTCGTGCATCGGCCGTCTCTGAAGACAGGAAGAGATCGTTTAATGCTGTTACTGCGGATAAGAGGATGTTCCCCTCCCTTGCTACCCCTTGGGAGGAAGGCCAGGCTCGCCGGTTAGGAGCAAAACCCTTTCCTCGCTATCTCGTTTGCTCAAGGACTGATGGAGGAACTTTCACTTCCACCAAACCTCTGTTCTTTGTCGAGACCATAGAGGACAAGTTTGGTGAAGTGGAATCTATGGGTAAGCTTAGATCTGGTTCATTACTCATTAAAACAGTCTCGGAAGCCCAGTCTGAAGCTTTGCTCGCCTGCAACACCCTTGGCGACATTCCAGTCAAATTGTCCGGCACAAATCCTTGAATATGGTACAGGGTGTGATATTCCACCGGGACCTCCTCCTTCAAACTGATGAGGAGCTTAGGGCCTATCTCGAGCGGCGTGGTGTACATTTTGTTCGCCGCGTTCAGAGGGGACCTAAAGATAACCGCGTCGATACTGGGGCCTTTATCTTGGCCTTCGAGGGGGACACACTCCCGGTGTAGGTCAAGATAATGATATATCGATGTGAAGTGAAGCCCTACATTCCACCTCCCATGCGGTGTTTTCGATGTATGAGGTTTGGTCATAAGTCCTCTCGCTGTACAGCAGTCCCAGTATGCGGTGATTGTGGACGCCCACTACATGAGGGGAGCCCCTGTGTTCCTCCGCCGGTGTGCGTCAACTGTCAACAACATCACTCTTCACGGTCGCCAGATTGCCCTATGTTCAAAAAAGAAAAGAAGATACAAGAGTACAAATCCCTGGAGCGTTTGACGTACCCTGAGGCCCGCAGCAAATATGAACGTCTGCATCCCGTGCAAATGGCGACGACCTTCGCTACGACGTTATCGTCTAGCCTTTCACCCTCCCCTTCCCACTCCCATCTCCCCCCTACACCCCGTCCACACCCCTCCCTCACATCTCCCTCTCCTGTAGCTCCTGTAGCCCTCCCTTTGTGTCCCGCCCCTTCCCAGCCAGAGAAGTGCACCCTTTCTCCGTCGCCTGCCGGTGACAGTGCCCTATCTCAGGGCCTTCCGTCCCAGCGTTCCCCAGATTGGAGATCTTCGACCTCCAGCCGGCCATCGGACTCCCAGTCAGTGAGTTCAAAGGTCGCCCGATCCTCGTCAGTACCAGACCTAACTGACAAAAGTCCTCTCTCTGGGGTGGGTCCTGCCCGTCCCACACGAGAGAAGAAGGAGAAGAAGGAGAAGAAACCAAAGTCACAAGATAAAGCCCCTCCGGTGCCACCGGAGGTGCCGATTGTGCTTTCGCAACTCGCTCATTCCATTGAGCCCGAGGCTGATCAGCTATTTATGGATGTTGTCCCTTCTTCTTTGGTGACGGACGCTGACAAAGCAGCGTGACAGACGTTATGCCATTCGCTTCCCGCCTAGATCCTCGTGATGTGATCATCCAATGGAACTGTAATGGTTACTACCGTCACCTCTTGGAGATTAAACAGCTAATCCCTCTCTCTTCTGCGGCCTGTGTCGTCCTGCAGGAATCGAGGTTTATGGATGCACATTCACCGACCCTCTGTGGGTTCCGTGCTTTTTGTCGGAACAGGGTTGGTCCCCTCCAGGCGTCTGGTGGGGTTTGTACTTTGGTCCGGACAGATATTGTCAGTACCTGGATTCCTCTCCAAACTCCATTGGAAGTGGTTGCTGGCCGGGTTCACTTGGACACTCCATTGACCATTTGCAACCTCTACCTTCCACCTGACAGGCCACCTACACTCACGTCCCTAGTGGCCCTCCTTCAGCAACTCCCCCCTCCTTACCTCATCCTTGGGGACTTCAATGCCCACCATCCTTTGTGGGGCAGTGCTTATACATCTAGCCGGGGCCGCCTCATAGACAAGTTTCTTGCTGACCACAATCTGAGCCTTCTCAACGATGGTTCCCCAACTCATTTTAGTGCCGCTCACGGCACCTTTTCTGCCATAGACCTCTCTCTCACTTCTCCTTCTCTCCTCCCTTTATTTCACTGGTCGGCGTATGACGACCTCTGCGATAGCGACCACTTTCCGTTGATCCTTTCACTTCCCTCACGCCTACCACGAGCCAGGGTACCCCGCTGGGTATTCCGTCGTGCTAATTGGCCGCTATATACATCCCAGGTTGTGTTCCCATCTTCCCCCTCAGGCTGTATAGATGATATTATAAGCCAAATGACCAACATGATCTCCCAAGCTGCCAACGCCGCTGTTCCCCGGTCGACAGGCCCTCCTTCTCGAAGGCCTGTCCCTTGGTGGAATGAAAGTGTTGCCGCAGCCATTCGCGAGCGCCGAAGGGCCTTGCAACATCTTAAGCGCCACCCATCGCTCGCTGGTCTAATAAATTTCAAACCTCTGCGTGCCAGAGCTCGTTACTTAGTCAAACAAAGTAAGCGGACATGCTGGGAGCATTTTGCCTCCTCGTTGGGTTCTTCTGTCCCTTTGACAAGAGTGTGGGCTATGCTCCGATCTATCCAAGGTAGCTGGCGGCCGTCTTCCGTCCCTGGTCTTGCCCTGCCTGATGGGGCCTGCACAGAGCCATCTGTTGTTGCAGAACATCTTGCAACTCAGTTCGCCAATGTCTCGGCAACAAATTCATATCCGGCGACCTTTCTCCTTCAGAAACACCAGGCCGAAACCTTCAAATTAGGCTTTACTTCTCACCAGGTGGAACCATATAACGAACCTTTTACTGACTGGGAGCTGTCGCTTGCCCTCTCCTCTTCTCGTGATTCAGCACCTGGCCCTGATGATATCCATAATAAATTGCTGAAACACCTCAACCCCTCACAACGACAATTTATCCTAAAAGTTTTTAACCGTATTTGGCTTCAAGGGGTGTTCCCCTCCCAGTGGAGGGAGTATTGTGGTCCCTGCCCTCAAGCCTGGCAAGGACCTGTCGGCGCTGGACAGTTATCGACCAATAAGCCTGACAAGTGTCCCCTGTAAACTACTTGAGCGGATGGTAGCCCGCAGATTATGCTGGGTTCTTGAATCCCGGGGACTTATCTCACCTTACCAGTGTGGGTTCCGGGAGGGACGATCCCCTATTGACCATTTACTTCGGCTGGAGACTGCGATCAGACAGGCCTTCTCTAAAAGACATCATCTGGTAGCAGTCTTCTTCGATCTGCATAAGGCGTACGACACTGCTTGGCGTCATCATATTTTACGTTCTCTTCATGACTGGGGCCTCAGAGGCTCCTTACCAATTTTTATCCGTCAGTTTTTATCCCACCGCCTGTTCCGTGTCAGAGTTGGCTCTTCCTTTAGCTCCCCTCGGATACAGGAGAACGATGTCCCCCAGGGCTCAGTGTTGAGTGTTACACTTTTTCTAATCGCCATCAATGGGTTGGTGAGCTCTGTTGGGTCACTGGTAACCCCGGCATTGTATGTCGACGACTTTTGCATATGGTACAGCTCCTACTCATTAGCCTCTACTGAACGTCAGCTCCAGAGCGCCATTCGGTGGGCTTCAGTGTGGGCTACGTCCCATGGTTTCCAGTTTTCCTTATCAAAAACGAGGGTGGTGCACTTTTGTCGTCGTACTACAGGTCACCCTGTTCCAGAACTGTTCTTGGGTAATCAGCGCCTGGAAGTTGTAGCACAGCATCGTTTCCTGGGTCTTCTCTTTGACAAAAAATTGACTTGGGTGCCCCATATTCGCCACCTAAAGATTAGTTGTATGAGGAAACTCAATGCCCTACGTTTCCTTGCTCATTCATCTTGGGGTGCAGACCGAACAACTATCCTCCGTATCTATCGGGCTCTAATCTTGTCCCGATTGGACTATGGGTGTCAAGTTTATGGCTCGGCAGCTCCTTCTGCCCTGAAATTATTAGACCCGGTTCACCATTATGGTGTCCGCTTGGCTACAGGTGCATTCCCGACTAGCCCGGTCGACAGTCTCCTTGTTGAGGTGGGAATCTGCCCTCTTCAGGTCAGGCGGCATCAGCTTCTGACGTCTTATGCCATCGCCATCCGGCAATATCCTGCTCATCCCGCTTACCAGGTTCTTTTTGCATATGAAGGGCTTCGACCCCCTGATACCCGGCCGCGGGCGGGCCTTCCCGTCGGACTGCGGCTTGCCTCTCTTTGCCGGGATTTCCATTTCCCTTCGCTAGATTGCGCCCCCCATTTTACTGCACGCACACCTCCGTGGATGGTGCCGCGACCACTAATTCGGACGGATCTCTTCCAGGGCCCAAAAGCTTTAATTTCCCCCATGGTCTTTCGGCGTTTGGTGCGCCCAGTACTAGAAGAGTTTCAGGGAGCCTCTATCTTCTACACTGATGGCTCGAAAACAGCGGGCCACTCCGGATATGCTTTTATGTCTCCTGTTGGGGCGGAATGCCATTCTCTGCCAGAGGCATGCAGTGTGTTCACGGCAGAGCTGATGGCGATTTATAGAACCCTCTGTTTTATTAAACATTCTGCCGTGGAACGTGGTTTAATCTGTGCTGACTCCATGAGCAGTCTGCAGGCCATTGATCGTTGTTTCCCCTCCCATCCCTTAGTTATTTCCATCCATGAACTCCTTGCTGACCTTCATCGTGCTGCCTGCTCCGTTACCTTTCTCTGGGTGCCAAGCCATGTTGGTATTACAGGGAATGAAGGGGCTGACCAGTTGGCTAGATCGGCAATTACTCGCTGACCGTCTCCCTTTCAAATTCCGGGTGCGGATCTGCGGGTGCAGATCAGATCTTTGCTTCACTCCTCATGGGATAGCAGTTGGAAAGCTACTGCCCCTTCCAATAAACTCCGCACCATCAAGGATACGACTGCAGCTTGGAGTTCATCTTTACGCCCTTCCCGGAGAGAATCAATTGTCCTCTGTCGCCTCTGTCTTGGACACTGCAGGCTGACCCATGGATTTCTTTTACGAAATGACAATCCACCACATTGTGATTGTGGAGCCGTACAATCCGTGTCTCATATTCTGACTGAATGTCCTCTCCATTCGACACTTCGTGGCGACTATGGCCTACCGCCTGCATTGCCTTCAGTTTTGGCGGATCCCCCCAGGGGGCCCACAGTTCTTTTGTGGGTACGTGTGTGGCGCGCACGGGGCCCCGAGCCGGAGCAGCCTTTCTTCTGCCCCAGGCTGCTTCACTTTCCCTCCCGGTTTATGCCTTCGCCCGGAGACGGGCATATTTCGTGAGATACGGTGGTTCTTGTTGTGGTTTTTCTTCCTTCGTTCCTTCCTTTCTTACCCTTCGTTTTCTGTCTCTCTCCTTGAACTCTCCTAGCCTTCTTCTCCTCATTAGTCTCCGCCTCGGCGTTTGAGACACTTCTTTTCTTTCCTTCTTTCTCTTCCTTTCCTATCCTCTTCTTCTTTCCTCCCTGTGCGTGTCTGAAGGCCGACCCACGCATTATCGTGCGTAGCAGGTGACGGGGTAACGCGTAATTCCCCGCCCCGGGTAGACAAGTAAGGCACGTACGTACCCCCTGGTAAAGGCCAGGCCCAGGGAGGGGTGATTACCCGAGCTGGTACCTTCCGAACGTGCCGATTGGTCCCTCCGTCAGTTCTCGGGAGGTGTGACCTGAGGTGTGAACAATCACCTAAGGCGGGTAAGCCCTCAGAGAGGGCCCCCACTAGGAAGGAGCGCGCCATCGGAAACGCCGGTAATCACGGGGGACACTTCCGCGATGACTTCCTTCTCTTCTTCACTGACATTGACCCAGAAAAGTAAGATAGATTCGCCTCAGCAAAAGAAGACTCTGCCTAATGTACCTAAATTTCTGGTTCTCTCTCGCACCGACGGAAAGGATTTCAATTCTGTCAATCCTTTCGTTATACAGAAAGGTGTAGATGCAATTGCTGGCCCTGTTAAAACCTGTTCACGTCAGCACAATGGCACATTGTTGCTGGAAGTGGAAAGTGCCTTCCAAGCCCAAAAACTGATACGTACTACGTTGTTGCACACTTTTCCAGTTAAGGTCGAAGCGCACCGCACACTCAACTCGTCACGGGGGGTAGTCTTCACGAGATCCCTTGATGGGTTGTCTGATGAAGACATCCAATCGTATATGTCCGATCAGGGTGTGACAGCCGTCCACAGGGTCATGGAAAAGGTCGATAACCATCTGACACCGACTCGTACTGTGTTTTTGACGTTTGACAAAGTTGACCTCCCTTTGAAGGTCAAGGCAGGGTATGAAGTCATCTCCGTCCACCCTTATGTACCTAACCCAACGCGCTGTTTTCAGTGCCACAGGTACAACCATACCCGTGACCATTGCCCAAATGCAGCAAAGTGTGTCACTTGTGGTAGGGACGCCCATGAGGGGGATTGCCCACCTCCGTCCCCTCACTGCCTAAATTGCAACGGTGACCATGCGGCTTCCTCTCGCGACTGCCCTGTATACAAGGATGAGAAGGTAATCCAGCAAATTCGGGTTACAGAGAAGGTATCGACATCTGCCGCTCGTAAGTTGTTGGCGAGTCGAAAGCCCACTGTCCTCCCAGCGGGTACATACAGCAAGGTACTCACCTCAACTCGTCCTACCAAGGATTCCAGTACCCAGACATGTGACTTCACTTTCGCTGACACAGTTGTGCGATCCGCCAGCCCGAAGATTGCCCGTTCCACGTCCCCGCTCCCTCTTGCTGCTTCTAGGGTACAGTCTTCGTCAAACTCTAGTAAACCGCGGGCACCTAAACAAGATGCCCGGACCTTGAAAAAGGAACCCGTCCGTGAGGATTTCCTGCGTTCTCAGGCTTCCCAACCGTCAACTGCCTCTTCCCGCCGTCACTCTTCCAGAAGAGCTGACAAGAAAGAGTTCCTCTCCTTCCCCGCCGAGGCGTGACCCATCTGTCACGCCGTCCAACAGTTGCCGGCCTCGGCCGTCTTCTGTTTCACCGGGACGCTCCGTTTGCCGGGCGCCCGGCCCTTTACCGGCGGTGGAAACTGCCCCTCCTGATCGACTCAGGGAGGTGGCAGGCGCGTCGGTCGAACCAATGGAACATGACCCTTTGCCCCCAGACAGCGATAGCAGTGCTCTTTCGAAATCCGGTCCTCAGCGGCCGTCGAGGTGACCCCGCTCGCTACTTGGTTTTTATCCTTATTTCTTCTCTCATTTTTATCATGGCGCTCCTTCAATGGAACATTCGCGGCATTCGTTCTAATCGGGAGGAGTTAAAACTACTCCTTCGATTGCACTGCCCGCTTCTAGTCTGCCTCCAGGAAACTAAGTTGCGTCCACGTGATCGTGCAGACTTTCCACACTACACCTCTGTGCGGTTCGACCTGCCACCCGTGGAAGGTGTCCCAGCCCATGGAGGGGTTCTGATGCTCCTTCGAGACGACGTCTACTTCCATCCCATTTCCTTGCACACTCACCTACAGGCAGTTGCAGTCCGCATCACCTTATCCACATTTACCTTCTCCCTCTGTAATATATATTCGCCATCGTCATCTGCCCTTACTAGGGCAGATGTGCTAAACCTTGTTGACCAGCTCCCTTCACCTTTCGTGTTGGTAGGCGACTTTAATGCCCACCACCCCCTATGGGGCTCTCCGGCACCTTGTCAGAGAGGCTCCCTTTTGGTGGACCTTCTCCACCACCTCGATCTTGTCTGCCTCAACACCGGTGCACCGACCTTCCTTTCTGACACAACACACACTTATTCCCATATAGACCTCGCAATATGCACTCCTCAGCTTGCCGGTCGGTTTGAGTGGTATGCACTTTCTGACACGTACTCGAGTGACCATTTCCCTTGTATCATCCACTTCCTACATCATTCCCCATCTCCACGTCCCACCAGTTGGAACATTTGTAAAGCCGACTGGAGGCTTTATTCTTCCATGGCTGTTTTTCTCAATCAGAATTTTCCCAACTGTGACAGTCAGGTCGAATACCTCACAGAGGTTATTCTCACTGCTGCTGAACGTTCCATACCTCGTACATCCTCTTCTCCACGTCGTGTCCAGGTCCCTTGGTGGACTGCAGCCTGCCGCGACGCGCTTCGAGCCCGGCGCCGTGCTTTACGCACCTTCCGCCGCCACCCAACTTTGGAGAATTGCATCAATTACAAACGTATGCGAGCGCAGTGCCGTCGTATCATAAACGACAGCAAGAAAGCTTGCTGGACTGCTTTTACTAGTTCTTTTAACCGTTTTACTCCCTCCACGGTTGTCTGGGGTGGCCTACGCCGTTTGTCCGGCATCAAGGTCCACTCCCCGATTCCTGGCCTGACCGTGGAGAACGCAGTCCTCGTGGACCCAGCTGATGTTTCAAACGCATTGGGTCGTTTCTTTGCGGAGGTTTCGAGCTCTGCCCATTACCACCCTGCCTTTCTCCCTCGCAAACAGGTAGAGGAGGCACGGCCGCCTTCTTTCCGCTCTTTTAATCGTGAAAATTATAACGTCGCCTTCACCATGCAGGAGCTAGATCGTGCTCTCGCCCTGTCCCGGTCTTCTGCTCCCGGGCCCGATTCCATTCATATTGAGATGCTGAAGAACCTCTCTCCTGCGGGCAAGTGCTTTCTTCTTAGTACCTACAATCGCATATGGACTGAAGGTCATGTTCCCACAAGTTGGCGTGAAGCCATTGTTGTCCCCATCCCCAAACCAGGGAAGGACAAACACCTTCCTTCCAGTTATCGCCCCATTTCTCTGACGAGCTGCGTCTGTAAGGTGATGGAACGCATGGTTAACGCTCGGTTGGTCTGGCTCCTCGAATCTCGCCGCCTCCTGACTAATATACAATGCGGTTTTCGTCGACACCGCTCTGCTGCTGATCACCTCGTTACGTTGTCGACCTTCATTATGAACAACTTTCTAAAGAAGCGTCAAACAGTAGCAGTGTTCTTCGACTTGGAGAAGGCATACGATACCTGTTGGAGAGCGGGTATTCTCCGCACAATGCACACATGGGGCCTTCGGGGCCGCCTTCCTCTTTTCATTCAAGCGTTTTTGGCGGATCGCAAGTTCCGGGTACGGGTGGGCTCTGTTTTGTCAGATACCTTTTGCCAGGAGAATGGGGTACCACAGGGCTCCGTCTTGAGTGTGGCGCTCTTTGCCATTGCAATCAATCCGATCGTAGATTGCCTTTCAGCCGACGTCTCCGGATCTCTTTTTGTTGACGATTTCGCAATTTATTGTAGCGCCCAGCGGACGTGTCTCTTGGAGCGTTCTCTCCAACGCTGTCTTGACCGTCTATATTCCTGGAGCATCGCAAACGGCTTCCGATTCTCCACTGAGAAAACTGTGTGTATCAATTTCTGGAGATACAAGGAATTTCTTCCACCTTCTCTAAATCTCGGCCCTGTTGCTCTCCCTTTCGTGGAGACTACAAAATTCTTGGGACTCATGTTGGATCGGAAACTTTGCTGGTCCACACATGTGTCCTACCTGGCTGCCCGTTGTGCCCGATCCCTTAACGTTCTTCGTGTCCTCAGTGGCACGTCATGGGGAGCGGATCGTACCGTCCTGCTTCACCTTTACCAGGCCATTGTTCAGTCGAAACTCGACTATGGAAGCCTTGTATACTCTTCAGCACGGCCGTCGATTCTCCGCCGTCTCAACTCTATCCACCATCGTGGATTACGTCTGGCGACCGGTGCATTTTATACCAGCCCTGTTAAAAGTCTGTATGCCGAGGCTGCTGTATTACCCTTGACCACTCGACGTGACATACTCTTGTGTCGGTACGCATGCCGCCTACGGTCGATGCCCAACCATCCATCTTAGATTATTTTTTGACGACTCACTCGATCGCCAATATCAGTTGTCTGCGATTGCCTTGCTTCCACCGGGAGTTCGGTTTCGCCGCCTGCTACAGCGGCTCGATTTTACCCTTCCTTCCACCCTTCGGTTGAGCGAAAGCCCATTGCCACCGTGGCATCAGGCCCAGGTTCACACACACCTCGAACTTAGTTCGCTCCCCAAGGAGAGCACTCCGGATTTGGTATTCCGCTCGAGGCTTGTCGAACTCCGTTCGCGGTTCGATAATGCCGTATTTATTTACACTGATGGTTCCAAGAGCACTGCCGGTGTCGGATCTGCCTTCGTCGTCGGGGACAACCGTTTCCAATACAAGCTCCCTGACCGGTGCTCAAACTTCACGGCTGAGCTTTTTGCCCTCCATCAGGCCGTTTTGTACACCTGCCGCTACCGCGAACCTTTCTATGCCATCTGTTCGGACTCCCTTAGTGCCCTGCAGAGTCTTAAGGACCCTTTCGCGAACCATCCTCTCGTGTATTGGATCCAACGCTCCCTCCAGTTGCTGGCGGATGACAGCTGTCACGTTTCTTTCCTGTGGGTCCCTGGCCATGTGGGTGTGCCCGGGAATGAGGCCGCCGACACAGCAGCCAAGGCAGCAGCTCTTTTGCCTCGCATGGCTACCTTTTGCGTCCCATCGGACGATGTTCAACGGGCTCTTCGTCGGAGTATCGTGTCGCAATGGCACAGTGTGTGGCTTTCACTGTACGACAATAAATTGCGAACTGTCAAACCGATCCCGACCGCTTGGAGGACATCCTCACGCCCCTCTCGGCGGGAGGAGGTCATCCTGGCTCGGTTGCGGATCGGTCATTGCCGTTTCAGCCACCGTCACTTGCTATCCGCCGAACCTGCACCGCTATGCTCCTGCGGTGAACTGCTGACAGTGCGACATGTTTTACTGACTTGTGTTAATTTTAATCATCTCCGTGTAGCCCTTCATTTTCCGTCTACTCTGGAGGAAATTTTAGCTGATGACACACGAGCAGCTGCTCGAGTTTTGCGTTTTATCAACTTGGCCAACTTATCCAAGGATATTTAACTCTTTTAATTGTCTTTTATCTTTCGTTTTTAGCCTATTGTTGATGTTCTGACAGTCTACATTTTTTTAGATCATAGCGAATCTATGTTCTTGGCTGGGCGCTAATGACCATAGAAGTTGTGCGCCCTAAAACCACAAAAAAAAAAAAAAAAAAAAAAAAAAAAAAAAAAATTTGGCGGATCACCCACGGATGGTTGATCGCGTCCTTGCCTTCCTCCGTGAAAGTAGATTTTATTGTCAGCTCTAGGACTCGCTTGTTCGGGGTGAGTGGGTTTGTGATTCTTGGCTGATTGTGGGGTTTAGAGCCTTATCCCCATCAGCCCCCCCCCCAATCTTTTACATTTTAATGTAGTTTTATTTCTCCCTGCTCTGGAGCTATGATACGTTGACCACTGTGCCATTAGTACCTTGTGGTTTAGGCTAGAGGTCGCTTCCAGAGCTGTGGGTTCGGACACTGTAGCATTTGCTGCCCTGGGGTGGTCTTAGTCTTGTTGACGAGTCGATTTTACTTCCTAGTGTAATGGTCTTTTGGCTTTCACCTATTTTTTGTCGAGTTCCATGGCGTATTCAATTTGAGGTTGAAGGGACTGATGACCTCGTTGTTTGGTCCCTCATGTCCACCACCACCCACCCACCCTTCACTAAGATGGGTGTGCGTAAAATTACTCGGTATCTCTTAGCCATCGTCGGAAAAAAGAAATACTTACTTATGCTTACATGTGGCATGCAATACTCTTACAGAACTTAAGCAAAGACGATACATGTATCTGAAAGCGGTTGACATAACTCAATTTACGACAAAATCTATTTTGGCAAAAATTCGTTGCAAAATTGTCAATGCTGAAATACAAAATTTGCACCAGCTCCAGTTGTCTTGCTCTTGTATTCCCTTTTTCCTCATTGTACATATTCTGTATATTCGGAGATAACAGTTTCTGACCATATATTTTACGTGTTATACTCGCGAGACAACGCCTCGGCTCGACAATTTTCGTTGTGATAAGTTTTGCTTTCGGTATTGTACGTAAACACCGTTCCTCCTACACTGCATCTGCTTCTGTGACCACGCGCTAGCCCTGTTCACTTAGCACTGTGAAACTGAACTGTTCCAGCACTGTACTGAAGTGCAACTTAATTCAAACACCGCGGGGAAAACCGAGCGACGTAGGCTATTGCGTTGAATTTTATTTGTTCCTGTGGGCTAGAACGAACAAAGTTCTTTCTTGTTTCTAATAACGTCGAATACCGGTTATTATAATTAATTCGATTAACCAGAATTAAACGAAATGGTTACAAATATTTGGGAGAGTGTAGATGAAAACCTGTTTACATCTCTCCTCCATAGCTCGTAACGCAAACCACTACGCTAATGCGTCGTCTTGAAAAGAAATTACGAATTTCGGATATTACACTTAAATTAAGAACCAGAAACAAAAAGGAAAAAATAAAAATATTTCAGAAGTATGGCGTCGCGAACCCGAGTCACTGTTCAGCAGCTGAACGCGCCACCAATTACACTCCTCCTGCTCCTCCTGCTCAGGCGAGCCTGTGGTGTTTGTGGTGTGCACATAAAACGTGTTGTCACATCTTATTTACCTGTGGTAAAGTATCATAAAGGCGCTCCTTTGATATGATGGGGTTGAACCGTAGCTTAGGAACGATATTCTTTCACACTACCGTTACATACGATATCCTTCAAAGCTATGAATGTAGATTCCGGTAATTTATTGCAACAAATCATACCTAAAATGAGTTTTCAAAAGTTCAATTTTCTGGCGCTTTGAAAAGATTATACATCGTATGCTAAAACGAAAGAAGGCAATATGGCGGCTCAAAACTTCTGCTTGTCACGCGATAGGCAAGTCGCTTTTCATTGGCCACTGCACGAAACAGAAGTCTAACATGCCGGGTCGTTCATTGCACGCTTGGCAGGGCAGTGGCACGTGGAATTCCACGTCCCGTGAGGGGGCGGCTTTATATCAGTCGACCTCCTTTCGCCTGTCCCTCGCCTTCTAACCTGTCCATTTTTTCGTTTCCATGCAACTCAATCCTTTACGTCATAAATCGTGACCTGTGTGTACAATAATTTCCAGGTTCGTAGGATGGAATATTAGGAAGCTGAGAAACGTACTGCAAATGGAAGTGGTAGTAAATAAATTAGATCGAGCGTGCTGAAGTAGTCATTCGGTTCAGGTTTGTCACGGCTAAATGTGTAGTATTAAAATTTCGGAGGTACGTAAGTGGTACACGCGCACAGCACCGGAAAAAATGTCAGGAATAGTCAGTAGTAAAGAAGTGCCTGATGGGGTAGTATTCCATGAATATTGCTCTCTGCACCAAATATCTCGTGCGCCATCACAACAATTTTGGAGATAGGTTTGATCTGTGTTTGTAAAAGTCTTGCGTTTGAAATTACTATTGTAAAAGTAATAAATTGTAACATGCCGTAGTTCTACTGAATGAAGAGCGGAAAAGTAGTTATCGGCACTTTCCATGATTTTTACTGCTGTTCAGAGAAATTTTCCTAAATTTAAAATAGTTCGTTGGAGCTGTCATTCTGAAATAGTGGAGGAATATAATTACACCATGACAGCTTCTTATTGTCACGATACAGGGGAGACAGCGTTACGGAAATAATACGGAATCTGGGATGGGAATCATGACAACGGCGCTTAACGCTGCGGCGTGGGCTACTTACGAAACTCCAATCGCCTACATTCTCCTCCGAATGCGAAAATATATTGACTCACTTACGTAGGTAGAAATGATCAGCAGAATGAGCTACGAGAAATCACACCTCGAACAGAGAGATTCAGGTGTTTTCTTCCCGCGTGCTATTAGAAAATGGAATGGGAGCTACATGTTATAAAGGTGGTTTGGTTAACCCTCTGCCAGGCACTTCAATGAGATTTGCAGAGTATCCCATGTAGATGTTTCTCGAATTCCATTGTCACATCTACTGGGCTGAGGGTCAACTGAAGCACACGATACCACGGGTCTTGTTTGACCTCTGACGTCGGCGTTTTTATGACTGGAAACAGTGATCATTCCTTCCGTTAGAATGTGGCGTTACTTTGCACAATACTGATCAATTTACGAGCACTCGTGCATCTACCCGAGCCCTATTTTTAAGACACTTCACTTGAAACGAGGGTTATTCGTAATAGCAACTGCTTCGCAGAACACTATTGCAAAGTTTGTGTGTAATGGAAATTTGGAGTATTGTTTGCCTCTACTCGACAAAGACAGTGACCGTACATCTGTCACGGCGTCGTTTATTGTCTTATGCTTCTAACTAGAACTGTGAGAGCAACGAAAAGAGGTGTATCCTTCGTATCCGTTACTAAAAGAAACGGTACTCGTTACAAACGTGTCGTTAATAGTTACTCTAGTTACCAGTGCCACCCAGAAACACGACCGGTACACTGTCTTGGAAAGCGTGAAAAATCGTATTCAAATTTGCCACGTGTACTGTGTGCCTGCTTCAAGGCTCACTACTAAGAAAGGATCAGTTCATTGCATCGCTTCGTGATAAAAGTGTAATTGTCACACAGTTTGATCAAAGTCAGGGAGGCCGAGCGACGACCTCGCTTGAAGTACTGTTCCCGCTCTCTACTTACAGGCTTGCACCCTAGTCGACAAACGGAATGTCGGAATCGGAATATTTCGTGACGAAAGCCAGTGTGACCGATCATAGTAGCAGAACCAAATTTGCGAGTAGCGGGACTGTTCCACTGTATTCTGATATTATAAATTAAGATATTATCATGAATAAAAACGAGTTCTTTTTGTAAAACTTTTTTATAGTAAAAATATCAAAATCAATTAACCTTAAAATCATAATTTGGTGTGGTTCATTGGCCTGGTGCGAGTCTTTCAATTGGACGCCACTTCGGCGACTTGCGTGTCCCTAGCCTAGCCCAGTTATCCAAACGGGGAAAGGAAAGGAAAGGGGACCTACTGCGTAACGTGGAATCCCAACCACGGCTCATTCCTGGTGACTTAGCACATCGTTGAGAGGTGAAGGATGGATTAAAGCGCAGACTGAAAAAAATGTCTTACCGGGTTTCGAACCGACGACCGTTCAGTTTCCAGTCGGTCGCTTTACCCCAAGACCACCGGGCCCCACAACAATTAAACTGAAACATTTACTGGTGAAAACAATAAACATGTTTGCATTAAAAGCGGACGTGAAATCGTCCCGATTTAACATGCAAACACGGGCGACGAAGTGTTTTTCAAAAATAATTCGAAAATAACTATCTAAAATCGTAAAGCTGCGCAACACGCGTTTAATTCGTCAGATGTCTATAAATTACTCATCTACGTAAATAGTATCACTGAATATATGCATTCTCCGTGTTGGTTTTCGTTAGTTCGTATCGATGCGGTTGATAGGAGTAACGAAATGTATTCTCATGATTAATTTCGTATTAATGCGCCTCGGCTGCACAATGTTAGTGCCAGACTACAAATCCAAAGGTCGCGGGTTCGATCCCCGCTAGGTCCTAAGATTTTGGTCACTTACCACTCCTTTCACCTGTGGCAGTATTGCTCGTTTGAAAAATACCGAGTAGCACCGTGGTTCGGAACCCACGTTAAACTGTAGATCCCCCTATAACTGGCTGGGTAAGTCAGTTCCAACCTCCAAACAGGACCGTGCCTAGTAAAGCACTGTGCTGTTCAAACAGTTCTTCGGATTGACTGCTTTAGCTTTACGGTAGATGAGTAGACATTTAAGTAACGATTGAGTACTTCGAATCAGGCAACATACGGTTGGCTACAGATAGTTCAAACCGATCAAACGTTGGCGGCGATCAGCAGCAGCGCTAAATAATAAGATCCGGGTTATTCCCGATGATGCAAACATTTTAAACTGTCGCGGCATAGTCGATGTTTAGAGCACGAGATGGCGGAAAATTTCGCAAATTGCTAATACCGTATATTTCCGCAGATCAGACGATGGCTAAATCATAAAGGCCCCTGAAATCAGAGGTGGTCTTATAGGAAAAATTAGATAGGAATTTAGTCTGAAATTGGTTATTTCGTAGATGTGCTGCATAGCGCTGCTTCGACCTGCAAACCAAGTACCGAAATGATACGTATTGAACAGGCGAATGATACGATTTTTATGAATATGTCGCGATTTTAAGGGATGTGGTTAGGCAGGAATCTAACAACTTTCTGGGTAATTTACAAGAAAGTTTACACTCGAAGTAGCTCGGCCTGAAATAATAGATATCGAACGTACAACTGTAAATCGATTTAGTTTCTCACGGATTAAACAAACTTCTTGTTTAACCTATACCTAATCTTCTTAAGGATGCACTACGGATAACTTTTTTAAAAAGTGTACGTTAGGTTAGGTATAAAAGAAACAAGAAAATTGTCCTCTTAGTACGCGAGGACGCGTATCTCCGGTTCAGAAACATTCGCTTACTCCATACATATCGTTTAGATACGTATCGATTCGATATATATCGTTGGAGTTTGAAGATTTGCTATGCAGCACATTTGCGATATTACCTTAATGAAATTTACATAATGGAGAGAAGATTCACGAAAAGTTTTGCGCAATTAAAAAAAAATTAGTTTTTCGAGCTTTATTAATTTACCGAGTGGACAAGGATACATACTATAACGTATATGGCATATATTATTATTTACAATGGAGCTTGATTTTACAATGTTGGTTGTCAAAAATTTCTCAATATACCCATAATCGCACTGAAACGTTTAGAGCATATTTACGTACGGAGCAGTAAGAGAGTTAAAATATTTCGGAGCTATACGCAAGACTTCCCTCATCTTTTCTAACCCCATAAATTTTAGGTAAAAGAAATTGTCAAAGCTGGTGTTAAGCCAATGGGGAACCACATGCTATCTTATAGACCGAACGTGAGCGCGCATAACGCACCAGCGCCTTGTCTGGTTGATGCAGGCGGTCGCAGAACCGGTACGACCGTAGCGGCAGAAAGCAGCGAGCACAGAGGAAGAGGCTTACAAGGCCAGTGGAATCAAGCCGGCTGCGAGCGCAGCGCAGCTGCAGTTCGCTGTCTGATGATTTTTTTATGTATTTTAAGGCGTTCCTTTTTGGCAATCTAATTTTGACATAATTACAAATTTCAGCTAGGGGCAGCAAATCATACTCGGCAAATCACATTGAAGTGCCTGGCAGAGGGTTCATCGAACCACAATTATACTATTTATCTCCCATTCCATTCTCGAATAGCGCGCGAGAAGAAAGAACACCTGAATCTCTCTGTTAGAGCTGATTTCCCGTATTTTATTCTGATCATTTCTACCTAAGGGAAAATCAACAATATATTTTCGCATTCGGAGGAGAATGTTGGCGATTGGAGTTTCGCAAGTAGCCCACGCCGCAAGCGATAAGCGCCGTTGTTGTAATGATTCCCATCCCAGATCCTGTATCATTTCCGTAACGCTGTCTCCCATGTATCGTGACAATACGAAACGAGCTGCCCTTCTTTGGACTCTTTCGATGTCCTCTGTCAAACCCACCTGATAAGGATCCCACACTGTGCAGCAATACTCCAAAAATGGACGGACAAGCGTAGTGTATGCAATCTCTTTAGTAGTTCTGTTGCATGTTTTAAGGGTTCTGCCAATAAAACGGTCTGGTTCGCCTTTCCCACGACATTATCTACCTGTTCTTTCCAGTTTGTCTGAATGATAGTAATAGCTATTTTGTGGTGTTTATGGCATGACATTCGATTGATTTGTCTTGTAAAGTTTCTTTTCGTACTCATGTGAACGACTTCACACTTTTCATTTAGTCAATTGCCAATTTTTACACCATAGTGATATCTTATTCAGATCGTTCTGCAGTCGGTTTTGATCTTCAGATGACTTCACTAGACGGCAAATGACGGCGTCATCTGCAAACAACCTAAGGGAGCTACTTATTTTCCCCTAAATCGTTTATGTGTATAAGGAACAGCAGAGGCCCAATAACACTACCCTGTGGAACGCCCGATATCACCTCTGTTTTAGTCGATTACTACGAACTGTCCTCTGACAGGAACTCCCCTATCCAGTCGTAAATTTGGGGAGATAAACCATACGCAATTTCATTAAAAGCAGTTTGTGAGGTACCGTGTCAAAACCCTTTTGGAAATAAATACGGAATCGATTTGCGAACCCTTGTCGATAGCACCCTTCGTGTGAGTAAAGAGCTAGTTGCTTCTCATGAGCTCGAAGAGTACCGAACGTGTCGTCATTCGGCGTTTTCTTCTTTAGAATCCTGGTATAATCTTAGGCTATATTTAATGTCGAGACGAATATTAAAAAAATTAAAACTTATAATCTTACGCTAATTACGCGTAGTAATGCACTATGGTGTTAGTCTCTGCATGTAGCTTTACCTTTTTGTACGTATTACATTTGGTTCTTCACGCCTTCTTACGTGTCCTTAACTTGGTTGCCAAAACGCGCTTAAAATAGACCCCTGTGTATTGCCAACAGGTGTAGAGTAGTATTGGCAGAGCTGCGATGAGTTGTGGACCAGGGGGCAGAACGAGGGTAGCGGCTGCATTCCTGCTGCTTGTCGGCGTGGCTGAAGGTAAGGAAATGCCATTTACTTAAAATAAATTATAAAGCCAAAAATACATATAATTGCCCTGTGGCTGCAAGCAGAGTAATAATGGACACAGGATTTCTTGATTCTGAAAAATAAGACTAAATTTTGAGATGCCATGAGTTTGAAAACGGTCTTCAGATTTAATATAACGAAATGCGATTAGATGATAGTTTTATTCAGTTGCTTACTTACTCGCAAGACAGTGTGGCTACCATTTTTCAAGTAAATACTACCCTTTCGGAAGTAACATAAAAGCTAAAATTAGGTTGTTTTTAGGACCTCGGAGTAGCCGAGCGGTCTAAAGCGTCTTGCTGCGGAGTGCGCGGTTGCTCGCCGTGGAGGTTAGTCCTCCCTGGGGCATGGGTGTGTGTGTGTTTGTCTGTAGGTTACTTTACCTAGGTTTAAGTAGTTTGTAAGCTACGGACTGACGACCACGCAGTTTGGTCCGATAGAACTATATTTTGTTTTTAGGAAGTAATACACCTAATACAAATTAAGATTGATTTTGGAATAAGATGCCAAAGGTGACTATAAACCGTCGAAGGTTCGAATATATTATGTTTATAGTTCATGTGGCATACAATATTGTACTGAGAAGTCATTGACTCTGTCGTGGAATTCATGCTCCACGACTGTATTAAACTTAAAGAAATTTTCAGCAATCGGTCGTAAAAGTATTTTATTGGCAGATCTAGATTTCGAACACTGTGCAATGCTTAAAAACGTTTGGAATACTTCAAACTCAACCTCCAGGCGTACGAACGCAACCTCAAACATGGAGGTCGAGATGATGGAAGTATTTTAATCCTTTTTAAGCTTAGATAATGACCACACAGTGGTCGAAATCTAAATTTGCAAATATTTTTTACGATTGATACCTGTAAATTTCTACAACATAAATTACTTGTCGTAGCGTAGAGTTAAAATACTTCAGTCGCGGCGTCACTGCCATTGATGTAGTTTTATACTACATGTCAGACCACCGAAAGTACAATAATTTCATTACTTTACGACCAGGGTTACAAGGAAAAGTTTAAACTTCTCTAGTTCAAATACTAACCGTGTGTAGAATGACGGTAAATACTGTACTTCATAGAGATGTAAATTTATTGTTGAACATATTATTTTGCTACGTTTACATGCAGCATGTCTTCTGGAAGACGAAAACTGAATTTCGTAAACGGTTTCTTCATTGTCGTGTTTGCATGTTTCAGACTGAATCATATTTCCTAGCCCACTTAATATGGCGACTGAAAACGGCTGATTCAGTTAATAATTGAAGGCCAATTGACACTGTCCGTCACGTCAACGTCACGTCACGGCACCGTCACGTCAAGTTGTATTCACACTGTCCGTCACGTCAATTCGCTCATCTCAACACGCGATGTTAAACGTGAGGTTGAGTGGCGATCCGTTATGTAGAAAGTCATAGTTTAATACTAGAATTGAGGGAACAACGCTAAATGTTATTAACGGCCAAATAACTTGACCGTGTCTTTTTGCCCAACTTACTGGGAACGGAAACACGTCGAAACACATTTTCATGCGAAAAATCGATATATAAAATCGAACAATACTTAAGAGCATAAATAGCGCCTGTTTACTTCATCCATTACGGTTTTCCTGCTGACATAAATACCGTCGTAAACAACTGAATTTTGGTCTTTCGTTACAACTTTGATTTAAAATGTTATATAATGAAAAATGCGTACTCAAATTACAATCTTCTTCAAATAAAGTTTGCTTTAGTCTTTCCTGTTACAATGTTATGCAACATAACCCATTTTGTGGTTTCAGATTATGGATGGCGGTTATCGCTGAAACAACCGGTTTTCAGTTATACCGGTTTTTTAAATAACTTGTTTTCGGTTTTTTGCTATTTCTAGTAGTTCGACCGAAACACATTTTACGACCGAAACAGAAACCGTAATCGAATTTTCGGTTCTTCTAGTTTCGGCCGAAACCGAAACTTAGGAAATTTAAATTTTAATTAAGTAAATTTACGTGATACGACAAATCACAAGTCTATCCATATTTTGCAAGATCCCCTCTCAATACTACGCCTTCTTGACTGTAAACCTAGCCAGGAGTCCGTAGAAGACGATATACGAAGCATACAGATTTACTGGCCTAGTATTTCCATCCGGCAGTTGCAAATATTGAGCCAACCACTCCGTAAGTTGGACTTGTGAGCCAGCGCATACCAATATCTCGTTATACACACAATATATATGTTACAGTCAGTAAATTCACTTCAATCAGTGCTGCAGAAGTATATCGAAAAATGTCACAGTTTCAACTAACAGTAAGATTGTCGGAGTAAATTTACGCAAATTGATCTAGGAAAGCTGTGTACCACATGATCAAAGAATGTTCAAATGGGTGTGAGTTCTTATGAGACCTAACTGCTTAGGTCATCGGTCTAACTTAAACTTGCGCTAAGGACAACATACACACCCATGACCGAGGGAGGTGGGAGGAATCGAACCTCCGACTGGAGCAGCCGCGCAGTCCGTAACATGGAGCCTCAGACCGCACGGCTACCTCGCGAGGCACCGCATGATCAATGTTACCTAAACCCATATTGTTTATTAAAACAGCCCCTCGCTTGCAAGGAATCACATTAATGAAAGTTGTTAGCATAACAATATGATACATTAAAAGTAATTATTCCAAGCTTACATAGTAGGTATATGAATCGAATTTACCTTCTTCCAAGAAACATTTTGGATGTTTTCTCCTTAAACGACACAGCATGATTGTAGTGCTTCCACACGTTTTCAGCTTTTTAAAGGAAATGGAGCACCGTACCTCACTGCTCCCGTACTTCGTTAAGTACTTCCACACTCGGGATGGTGCCATTTAAGACACAACCGATGTCTGGCGACGACAGCAAGGAACTGCCGCATGACCAGACGGAGGCAAGTCTCGTACACTGCCGGTGCACGCGCGTCGTCTAATAGGCCACGCCACACGGCAACAGCTGCGTCGATGCCTCAGTAGCTGCACCAGTCCTTACGTTCTTATGCCACGCGTTTGTTGCGCGTTTCTGACTGCCGGGATTGTTCTTAAATTATCACTCACCGCTTTTCTTAGTTACTGCGATGACCTAATATTCCACAGCAGTGGAAATTTTAGTACTAGCCCTAAATATTAGTCTACTAGTTTTAATATTTTTAAATTATTTACAAAAAAATTTTGAAGCACTACTACAGGAAGTAGTCGTACCGGTTTTTTTACTCGGTTCTTGGCAATAACTGAAAAACCTTATAACAGACACGAAATAAATACCGAAAAAGATTCAAAGCTAAAATACCGGTATCGGTTTCAACCGGTCGGTTTTTCCCATCCCTATTTCGGATATCCGACCTCGATTTTGGGGACACTGAATTGACAAAAATATTAAAGTCGTGAAACATTTGAGATTTACCCATAAAAAGTATAACAAAATAAAGATGGATGACACATTTGCATATAAATAGTTCAATCGACTGCGACACCTAATTCGCATAACGAAAATAGGTTAACTTCCGATGTTAGCAGACGGCCGTTCCGTCAAAACCTTCTCGAGACAGCTTGACGTGACGTGACGGACAGTGTGAACGCCGCCATTGGAAATACACTGCGGAATGTTCTGACGGACGGCGACGTGACGTGGACAGTGTGAATTGGCCTTCAGTCAGCACAATAGCTACTTTACTTCAATACAGATTCATGCGTACTCCAATCTTTATATCTATACTTAACAGTAGAAAGTCACTGTCGATAGTCAGAAAACATTCTGACAAGCAAAGAACGCTTCAGAAACGGTTGCGTTTACTTGGGCACGAAAATACTGTGCAACTGGAAAACCGCTTTACAAAAGTAGATTTCCAGAATCTGTTGAAGTGTTTACATGACCAAAAAGCCGACTTCGGAAATAGGTTTAAGAAGTCCGGTTTTGGGAGCCCATGTAAAGTGTTCGTCATGATTAAACAGCTGAGGAAGCTACGCTGTGGGGTCTAAGTTACAAAGCGTGTACATTATGCAGGTTTCAAATGTTCGCGAAATCGGTTCGGCAATTTGAACAGTGTCGGCTGGTGATAATGTGCTAATGTGCTGCAGCACACTGTAAATATATTACTAAAATTATGCCATTTCTCTCCGAATGCAAGCGAGAAATCGCTGTAAAATTACATCCTTTCTCTTGGAATGAGATCCAGATATCACAATAATATTATGCCAATTCCCTTCCTATGTGTAATAAGGTTGAAAACGCGTTCTCGCCGGTATAGCTGGAAACCAGCTCCGTGTGCTGAAGTGGGATTCAGCCGCGCTGGTACGTGCGCAGAGGCGGCGCAGTCGTCTGTTCGCTAGTGCACATGCACAGACGTGACGTCAGGCCTGGCGGCTTGTGTGTGCTGAGACCGACTGCAGCACCGGACCAATATTTCTCTTCGCGCTGCATGTGACGGCTGCGGAAGAATAAATAGTGTATGACGAGTACTGCGGCATACAGAGTCAAATAGCGCGCTGGCTCAGGCGTCTTGCGCGTTGTCTCTCAAACCTACCTGTGTGAGGCTCGTATTCAAATACCTCTGAGTCCAAATATTTAATTTCTGTAAATAAAACTTCACTAACAACATTAGTAATGTATAGCCAACATGCGAGTGAAAATGCGCTTTTCAGCCAAGCAGTTTCCTTGTTTAGAACGTAGATGACGTGGTGGGGATATTGCTAAGCTCCGTTATTTCCATTGTCAGTCACGCTTTTTATTTCAGTATATTTTGTTTCCTGTTTATTTTTGTAATATTGTAGCACACTGGTCAAATTTTGTACGAGCCGCCTCTGTTTGGAGACTCCTTGTGTAAGCATTGTATTAAATATTTTGAATTTTTTTATATCAACCATTAAAAGTATTGATTCATTTCAAATATCAAAGGGAAAAAAAATAGCTTTCAACGGAGTCTTAGTGTCTAACAATGTACGAGAACAGTTAGTCTCAGCTGTTCTATAGTTAGATACTAAAAATGAATAAATATATTGATTAAAAACTTACTGAAATAGTTTGAACGCTAAAGTACATACGCTATCTCCATAATCAGTTTCATCACAATGGTTAAGTGGTTTAGTCGTGGAAGCTTAAAACGGAGCTTTCTGCAGTTTTCTTTGTAGTGTGAATAATTCGCGGTTTACCGGGCGGTAACTTGTAACGATGTACTACGTCAGATGCCGGAACAATTGCGTCAGATTTCATCAAAAGGAAGATAGAAAACGGGTAAATATTTAGTGTATCTTATATACCGGATTGTGCGGAACCGTTGGTGCACGCTTAAATTCCACCACTTAGTAAACAGCGGCTCTCCTTTAAAGGTGCGGCACTCGGCTAAGTAAACCCCCAGTCAAGGACGTACCCAAAGGGGTCTTGGGGAGTCAGGACCGCAAAATCCAATCACCTAAACGATAAAATACTACTCAAACTTAAGCTGACACACACACACACACACACACACACACACACACACACACACACACACACGACCCTCTGAAGGGACTAAATGAAATAACACACGACCTAGCTACCGTGTAGTGAGGTGCATTCCCGACTAGCCCGGTCGACAGTCTCCTTGTTGAGGTGGGAATCTGCCCTCTTCAGGTCAGGCGGCATCAGCTTCTGGCGTCTTATGCCATCGCCATCCGGCAATATCCTGCTCATCCCGCTTACCAGGTTCTTTTTGCATATGAAGGGCTTCGACCCCCTGATACCCGGCCGCGGGCGGGCCTTCCCGTCGGACTGCGGCTTGCCTCTCTTTGCCGGGATTTCCATTTCCCTTCGCTAGATTGCGCCCCCCATTTCACTGCACGCACACCTCCGTGGATGGTGCCGCGACCACTAATTCGGACGGATCTCTTCCAGGGCCCAAAAGCTTTAATTTCCCCCATGGTCTTTCGGCATTTGGTGTTCCCAGTACTAGAAGAGTTTCAGGGAGCCTCTATCTTCTACACTGATGGCTCGAAAACAGCGGGCCACTCCGGATATGCTTTTACGTCTCCTGTTGGGGCGGAATGCCATTCTCTGCCAGAGGCATGCAGTGTGTTTACGGCAGAGCTGATGGCGATTTATAGAACCCTCTGTTTTATTAAACGTTCTGCCGTGGAACGTGGTTTAATCTGTGCTGACTCCATGAGCGGTCTGCAGGCCATTGATCGTTGTTTCCCCTCCCATCCTTTAGTTATTTCCATCCATGAACTCCTTGCTGACCTTCATCGTGCTGCCTGCTCCGTTACCTTTCTCTGGGTGCCAAGCCATGTTGGTATTACAGGGAATGAAGGGGCTGACCAGTTGGCTAGATCGGCAATTACTCGCTGCCCGTCTCCCTTTCAAATTCCGGGTGCGGATCTGCGGGTGCAGATCAGATCTTTGCTTCACTCCTCATGGGATAGCAGTTGGAAAGCTACTGCCCCTTCCAATAAACTCCGCACCATCAAAGATACGACTGCAGCTTGGAGTTCATCTTTACGCCCTTCCCGGAGAGAATCAATTGTCCTCTGTCGCCTCCGTCTTGGACACTGCAGGCTGACCCATGGATTTCTTTTACGAAATGACAATCCACCACATTGTGATTGTGGAGCCGTACAATCCGTGTCTCATATTCTGACCGAATGTCCTCTCCATTCCACACTCCGTGGCGACTATGGCCTACCGCCTGCATTGCCTTCAGTTTTGGCGGATCACCCACGGATGGTTGATTGCGTCCTTGCCTTCCTCCGTGAAAGTAGATTTTATTGTCAGCTCTAGGACTCGCTTGTTCGGGGTGAGTGGGTTTGTGATTCTTGGCTGATTGTGGGGTTTAGAGCCTTATCCCCATCAGCCCCCCCCAATCTTTTACATTTTAATGTAGTTTTATTTCTCCCTGCTCTGGAGCTATGATACGTTGACCACTGTGCCATTAGTACCTTGTGGTTTAGGCTAGAGGTCGCTTCCAGAGCTGTGGGTTCGGACACTGTAGCATTTGCTGCCCTGGGGTGGTCTTAGTCTTGTTGACGAGTCGATTTTACTTCCTAGTGTAATGGTCTTTTGGCTTTCACCTATTTTTTGTCGAGTTCCATGGCGTATTCAATTTGAGGTTGAAGGGACTGATGACCTCGTTGTTTGGTCCCTCATGTCCACCACCACCACCGTGTAGTGAAACTGAATGTCATACGCCGAAAAAGGGATACGCACTATCGGCAGTCAACAAAATCTATCGATGTTAATTATCGATACATCGATAACAGCATCGGCTATTGCCCAGTCCGTGCAGCCGAGCACATTGAGGGGCTATGCTACGATGGGCGAGGCCGTTCCCCGTCGGAGGTTCTAATCCCCCTCAGGCATGGATGTTTGTGCCGTCTTTAGTATTAGCTAGTTAATAAGTACTTTGTAAGTCTAGGGACATGACCCGGCAATAAGTCCCATAAGCTCAACAAACATTTGAACATTTTATTGCCCAGTCCTCCTTTAGCCATTGTTGGACTTGCTCCATTACTGCTATGTTAAGCACCGCATTGGAAAGCTGCCACTGACGTTTATTTCTTTTGTGCTGTTAAGTTTCCAATTATGAATAAGTTCATAACGAGAGAGAGAAACGGACTTAGTTGTCCACTAGCGTTATGGTAAGTTAAAATACGTACTACTATAATAGTTCATCTGTTTAAAGCACTTCAATGTTAGCAGTTGTAATGTTTACTCGATTCTTAATTACAGTTAATTTCTTTCTACCAATTTCACACACTACTCAGCTTTTCAACATTACGATGTATGGGGGTTCTGCTCGCTGCAACATTATTCTCCTGGGGCATCATGATAGAAATAAATACTCGGTATGTACAATTTTTCACTTCTTTAATTTGAAATCAAACTGCTTCTCCACCAAAATATTACAACTTATAACATGCGTAAAAAATTTACCACAAGTGACATTTTCCAAAACACATAACGATCGCCAAAACTCTAACTCCACCACGCAAGGCGGTGAGGCAAATATATAACATCGACAATAATGACATTACATTACGCATTGTTCATAACAATTGAATATACTATACCCGGGCCGCTGAAACATGGCACTTGATGTTTCGCGTTACGGCGAGTTAAGTTGGCTACACTGCTTTAGCGACGTTGCAACACTAGCCTCTACACACAGCAGACGAAACGGTTTTCAGTTGCATATCGTAAATGTAAGCTATTGAGCAATAACAGTGCATAATTCATTCTTTAGCGGCATATTAACGGAACCAGAGCACAACAATGCACATGCTTTCAATAACGGAGCAAAGAAATATAGAAAGTAAGCACTCGATCACGACAGATACGAAATAAATAATAATCAAGATAGTAACTTCTCTCTACGTTTTATAATCAGAATGCTTTTCAGTCAGCAATTTAAGGCGACAATTGGTACAATTACATCCAGCTCCCCATCTTCACTGTTGTCGTCACTGCCAAAATCACCACCACTAAGACAAATCATTAACCGTTCATGATCCCTTCTATTGTTTGCGCTGCCACATTGGCAACAGCTTCATGCAACAGCTTTTCCACCTCAGTTATTGTGGAAGATGTATTGTTCCCTAAGTAATTCTTAACGTGACACAATACTAATGTTATAGGGTTAAAACGGCAGTGAAATTGGGGCTCCTTTGCGATTTTGTCTACTGCATATGTCGGTGTAATAGGCTTATTTTGTTTCACGAGCGATTATAAAAGTTTTGAGGCTCACACATGTGCAGCAATATTTCTTTGTGACCACTGAACCATAATTTCTTTCCGATCGTTTGAAGTGAGTGAACTTCCTGCTCAGAGCATAAGCTTCGAAATTTTTATTCAAACCAAATTGAGAATTTATTCAGAAAACGTCACTAGACAAACGTCTTTTCGGTGACATTATCCAATTAGTGGAACTGGGAAAGTAAAGTTAAACCACTCAAAGTAAAACCGCAGCGAAAAAAAAGCACACACATCATAAACACGCGGTAGACAGTACACAATGTTGTTTACGGTAGCACTGAACAAAGCTGGCAATGCGGAACTGTGACGTCACGGCACGTGACCACTGGAAGTGTTTACCGCGCTGTGATTGGACCGTTCCCAGCGACTAGCGCCTCGCGCTTCTTGCTCTTCACTTGTTATTTGTAAACGTCAAGTGCAAAGTTTAAGCGGCCTGGGTATAACTTACAATTAAAGAACAAAACAGTAAAAGATTTCATGTATACAAAACTAATCGCAATATAAAATGAAAACTATACATAGAATAATTTTGGATGGCACATCTTTAAGACTTAATATCGGTTCTTTTCATATCGTAACAAAGAGTAATGTAAATGTCAAATAATTAGCTAAGGAGTAAATCATACATGTTCCTAACATGTATTGAACTATCAAATATATTGGTAATTCTCAAACTAGATTCTAAATCTCACGTCAGTCAATATATACAAAGAATTATTTGAGATTTTGACTATTACATTAACACAATCAGTTGGTCAACGCAACTTATGAGCCTGACATATACAATGCTATTTATTTTCATTTTTGTTTTACCAAAGGTTTTAGAATTAGTCTGTTTAGTTATGGAAATAATGTAAAATAACGAAACTATTGTTTATAGAACTGTCTAGAAAGGTCATATAGGAATCTCTTAATTAATGAAATCTGTCACTTGTTTTGATCACAGTATCGCCGAGACTCTGTCCTACACTGATTCCTAGACTGGCTACATCGTTTTTAACTAACTTCACACGCAACATGTATCACTATTGAACCACACGATTCCGGATCCGGCGCAGACGGTATCGTACGGTAACATTGAGATGAGAGGGCAGGCAGTATCGTCACACAGTGGAGTCGCTATTTGGAGAGGCAATATTTCAGTATATCATGAGGCCCTCAGGACGTGTAATACTGTTTAAGGTTTGAAATATTTTATCTAGAGCATGGATACGTTGCAATGCCAACAAGAGTAAAAGAACCAATAATCTTGGAAATCAGTGTGCAAGGTATTTATACAGATGCCTAAATTAAGGCAGATTTTGAGACAGTCACAGTCGTGGCTGACAGGCATCGAGCTTGGTGACGTGCACTGTGTCGTTTCCAGTGTTGAAATACAAACACTTCTCATTCTGATAATCTGACTTCGTTTCGAACAATTGAAGGTTCTGCTGGCGTATATTGAAACATTTTTAAAAAATGTTTTCCTCAACTTTATATACGAAATATTGCATTATTTGTAAGGTCTTACAAGCGCAAACGATGTGCATAAAAGTTAGCCTATTTGTCTTTAAAATAAATGGAAAACATGATCCCCTGTAAATTCCTCTGACCATTCGGACTCTCCCCCTTGACAATATCCTGGCTACGCCACTGCAGCACCGGCCGCCACTGCCGGTATGGCACCAGCATATTTGTCAGTCAGACTGTATACCAACTAGATACCTCTGAGTATGCTGATGCAATACCTCCGTACTTAGCTATAATTTACAACCGATCACTCTGCGAAAGATCCGTACCCAACGACTGGAAAGTTGCCCGAGTTACTCCAATATTCGAGAAAGGCAATAGGACTGATCTCCCAAATTACAGGCCCATCTCATTGACGTCGATTTGCAGTAGGATTTTGAAACACATACTTTGTTCGAATTTTATGAACTACTTAGGAGAGAACGACCTATTAACCACTAGTCAACACGGATTCAAAAAGTATCGCTCTTGCGAAACACAGCTTGCCCTTTATTCACATGAAGTGTTAAGTGCCATCGACAAGGGATCTCAGATCGATTCCATATTTCTGGATTTCAGGAGGGCTTTTGACACTGTACCCCACAAGCGGCTTCTAATGAAACTGCATGCTTATGGAATATCTCCCCAATAGTGCGATTGGATTCACGATTTCCTATCAGAAAGGACACAGTTCGTTGTAACTGACGGTAAGTCATAGAGTAAAACAGAAGTGATATCTGGCGTTCCACAGGGAAGCGTTATAGGTCCCCTACTCTTCCTCGTGTTTATAAAAGATTTAGGAGGCAATCTGAATAGATCCCTTAGATTGTTAGCAGATGCTGTCGTTTATCGGTTAGTGAAGTCAGCAGAGGATCAAAAGCAACTGCAAACCGATTTAGACAAAATTTCTGCATGGTGCGAAAATTGGCAATTGACACTAAATAATAAAAAGTGTGAAGTAATACACATGACCACTAAAAGAAATCCGCTGAACTTCAATTACGCGATAAATCAGTCAAACCTTAAGGTCGTAAATTCTACCAAATACCTAGGAGTTACAATTACGAACAACTTTGACTGGAGAGAACACATAGAAAATATTGTAGGGAAGGCGAATCAAAGGTTACGTTTTATCGGCAGAACGCTTCGAAGATGCACCAGCTCCACCAAAGAGACTGCCTACATCACACTTGTCATCTCCTGGAGTACTGTTGCCCAGTGTGGGACCCTCACCAGGTAGGACTGACGGAAGACATTGAGAAGGTTCAGAGAAGAGCAGTTAGTTTTGTTCTATGACGTTACGGGGTGGGGGGGTGGAGCGTCACGGAAATGTTGCAAGAATTGGGGTGGAAATCATTAAAAGAAAGACGTTATTCATTGCGGCGTGATCTGTTTGCGAAGTTTCAATCACCGACTTTTAGTTCTGAATGTGAAAATATTTTGCTAGCACCCACCTACTTAGGGAGACATGACTATCCCAATAAAATAAGAGAAATCAGATCGAAAACGGAACGATTTAGTTGTTCTTTCTTCCCACTCGCAATTAAAGAATGGAACGGTAGAGAAAAGTTACGAAATTGGTTAATGAACCCTCTGCCAGGCACTTGAATGTGATTTGCAGAGGATCTATGTAGATGTAGTTGCAGATGTTATGTCAAATATTTACGTCAAACTTATGTAAAGCCCTTTCTCCACGGGAAGTGAGAGCTTACGAGATTACCCATGATGCACCGGTCACGCCGTCCGCGTACAGTGTAGACGCGTCCACTTGCACAAGATGCTCGCATACGATCGCTAGCAGGCGGAACAGGGTGGGTCCTATTCTCACGCGTGTGGAAGTGCTTCGCGCATGTGCAGACGACCGAATGGTGAACCCAGCTGACAAACGAATCAAAGTCGGGAATTGGAGAATGTGTATCTGTCTCCTGCTCAGAGGAACGAAGTTTTTCGTCTCAGTCGTACCTATTTTAGGTGATACTATAGAGGAATTACATTAAAAATTTAATATAACCTTTGTACAATGTTATTGAATAGAGATATAGCTGTTAATATGAAACCCAAACAAACGTAGAGCAAATGTAAATAATTTTCACTGATTTATCCGTCGGTTCTTGGTAGTAAGACATAACACGTACATAACTCTACTTTTAAGTATGTTCCACACGTTCATTTCCACGTAGTTGCCCGGTTTTCTGCTTACTAGGACATATTCAGACTTTAAACTACGTCGAAAACCGGTTATTTAAATAAGTCAATATGGCGATCTACCAAGAACCGACGAAAGTCAAAATATCCAAATAAGTTACTTGTACATACCAAGAGCTGTATTTCTGAACCTAATAAAAATTGGACACAAGTTGTATGAAATTTTAACTGCAACTCGTGTTCATTACCATCTTCTAAAGTATTAGCTATTTTTCCTGAAACTTGATGTAGTTAACAGATGAAATGTTTTTGGTGAGCATTACTTGAAGCTTTATCAAAGTGAAAGGTCTATGTATACACACCTGAGCTTGTTAATCATACATAGGTGCCTCAAACCTCATTGGCTGGAAGTATGTAGTCCCATTTTATGAGGACGTTAACACATGAGAGCGATGTATTTACGCATGAACTGCACGAAAACAGTTTCACAGTGGCAGTCTAAAACACAAATGTTTTTATCATCACAATGACTATATATCTTCCTTGTAAAAAGTGATATCTCGGCGATTCATTTGCTGCAAGTTGACGGCAAACGTAGTAGACGCGTAAAGCAGACGACTCAACAAATGTAGTTCAATGGTCTACCGCAAGGGGCACTGCTGCTGACGACTTGTGCGTGTTGCACGTCTCGAATAGAAAGGGCTCAATGGAGAACTTTGACATTTTTTCTTTCATCAAAGAAAAATTTAGGGCTTTGCAGTAATTCGATCGTAAGTCTTCGTTCCGTTGGATGCAATGCTTTGTGCTGCAATCGCTGAAGTTGACTGCTGTGTGTTTCAAAACACGACTGCAGAGTTTACTTGCTGTGTTAAACCAACCACAAAGGAAACGTACGAAGACGAGGCGTTGTAAAATGTGAGCCTTTCTGATAACGAGAGTAGGTGGAGATTGAAGAGAAGACAAAATGGCGGAGGTAGTTAGTCGTGAAATATGGTCAGGTTGTACCGCAGACGACATGGAGAAAAATTCGAAACCGGGGATCCTCACGTTAAACAGCACCTCACAACAATGTGCGATAAAGGTTGTGGTTAGTTCAAAATGTTCAAATGTTTGTACAGCTCATAGCACTTAACTACGGGGTCATGTCCCACTACTTGGGGACTACTTGGGGACTACTTGGGGACTACTTGGGGACTACTTGGGGACTACTTGGGGACTACTTGGGGACTACTTGGGGACTACTTGGGGACTACTTGGGGACTACTTGGGGACTACTTGGGGACTACTTGGGGACTACTTGGGGACTACTTGGGGACTACTTGGGGACTACTTGGGGACTACTTGGGGACTACTTGGGGACTACTTGGGGACTACTTGGGGACTACTTGGGGACTACTTGGGGACTACTTGGGGACTACTTGGGGACTACTTGGGGACTACTTGGGGACTACTTGGGGACTACTTGGGGACTACTTGGGGACTACTTGGGGACTACTTGGGGACTACTTGGGGACTACTTGGGGACTACTTGGGGACTACTTGGGGACTACTTGGGGACTACTTGGGGACTATGACAGCACAAATATCCATGCCTGAGGGGATTCGAACCCCAACAGTAGTGGCCGTGCAGGTCGTGATTGGAGCGCCTCAGTCCCCTCGGCCACCGCGGCTTCATGGAACCAACTTGTTTATATACATCTACATCTACATACATTCTCCGCAGTTCACCGTAAGGTGCGTGGCGGAGGGTACACTGTACTACTACTAGGCATTTCCTTTCCTATTCCACTCCCAAATAGAACGAGGAAAAAAAGAATGCCTATATGCCTCCGTACGAGCCCTAATTTCTCTTATCTTGTCTTTGTGATCTTTACGCGAAATATAAGTAGGCGGCAGCAAGATCATACTACTCGGCTTCAAATTCCGGCCCTCTAGATTTCCTGAACAGAAATTCACGAAAAGAACGTCGTCTTTCTTCCAGCGATCCCCAATTGAGTTGCCGGAGCATTTCCGTGACACTCGCGCACTCGGTAACAAATCTAGCTGCTCGCCTCTGAACCGCCTCTGTCTTCCTTCAAACCGATCTGCTGCGGGTCCCAAATACTTCAGCAATACTCAAAACGTGGTCGTACAAGCGTTTTATACGCGGTCTCCTTTACAGGTGAAGTACATCTTCTCAAAATTATCCCAATAAACCAAAGTCGGCTGTCTGCCTTACTCACAACTGTCCTTACATGCTCGTTCCATTTCATATCGCTCTGCAATGTTACGCCTAGATATTTGAACGATGCGACAGCATCAAGAAGCTCACTACTAATGCTGTATTCGAATATTATAGGATTGTTTTTTCTACTCGTGCGCATCACCTCATATTTTTCTACATTGAGAGCTAGCTACTATTTCTTCGCACACAGTAGAAATTTTGTTTGTCATACTGTATGCTATTACAGTTACAGGCGACACCCTCTCATACACCACAGATTCAACAGCAAACAGCCGCAAATTACAACTTACTCCGTCCATCAGATCATTTATATAGATAGAAAATAGCGGTCCTATTACACTCCCCTGGGGCACGCCTGACGATACACTCGTCTCTGAACACTCGCCGTCGAGAACAACGTACTGCGTTCTATTACTTAGAAAGTCTTCTAGCCAGTCACAAATCTGTGAACCTATTCCATAAGCTGGTATACTTCATGCCCACATTTGAACGTAACGATTATAAAATTATTAAATATTTAATACCATATAGTGCACTAAACATTTCAATTTTTATTCCGTAACTTTCACTTGGATTCTCAATGGCAGGCATTTTTTCCTATGACTTCTAACTGTCCTACACAGAGCCATTTCATTTCTGTGCAACACCAGCAAGAAGTGGGCTCGTACACAACGTGTCTGTTTATAGACTGTGACCTTTGCCAAGGAATGGCTGCACGAGTTGCAAGACAACAGGACCAGACATTCCCAGTGTTTTATCAAATTGAGCTGTGTTGATGGCCCGTATAAACTGAGAAGTCTAAGATGTCTTTTTGTGTTTACATACTGTTGGAAGGACAAACTTCCTTTGAAAAGCACTACTCACCTATGCAAAATTCTCAAAAGGATGAAAATTTTCGCTACACGTTTCTAATGTCATTGAACACCATGTCTATGGCATACAGTCTATTTGGTTCTTGTTGCTCATTATCGCAGGAATGCAGGAGCCCAAGTAGCAACAAACAGCAGTCTCTTGGCAATGTCTCCCCAAAAATTGGAGTGTGCCTTAATTTATCGGTGAACAGTTGTTCAGGCTCAGCTTATTAATCCTAGAAATTAGCATAGTTACTGCTAAAAACAAGTAACTTCCCTCGGAGTTTGTGTCTTTCCATTTACGTAGTCTAGATGAATGCGCTAAATCTGTATTAGAAATACAGTACTGAAAATTTCTTTTCTTTCAGCCCCCCCCCCCCCTCTGTAAGAATACTTTTTGACGCTAATTGGTTACATATTTCTAAATAAATGTCACAATCTCACAACATGAGCTTATTTTGACTGAATTAAGATCAAAGGAAATCAGAACAATTTTAATACATACAAAAATATTACTTATCGTACGAAAATCAATCCAAAATTTCGCTTTTCGAGCTTTTTTTGCTGCAAAACTGTTTTTGATTTCATCATAGTTTAGAGAAGCAGCTCGTTTGTGCTCTATGGATATTATACTCAGATTTGTTAAGCAGTCGTGCTCCTCAAGTGTATTTAGTTTCAGCTTGCTGAAATTTCTTTATCCAGACGGAACAGGAACTAGAATGGTAAGATATATTTTAGCGCTGTAGCAAGGTTGGGATACCCTTCCACCAATCTATTTTTATAAATTAATGTTGTTGATGCAGTGGAATCGTAAAAGTCTCTGTCTACTGCCAGCGCATGTTGTCTGAAACTTTGACTTACAGTTCTTCCTCGCTAAGATCTTCTGCCAGTTCCGCTGCTGGCTAATGTCTAGTAGATTTTTAAAGTTTGATTAGCTGAAGTACCTGTGGCAGGGCAACACTGAAGCCAGCAACCAAGAATTTTTTATTAAATGATTTCGTATTTATTGCAGTCATTTTACTTTTAATGATTGTCAGTTTTATTAAATTACACCAAAAAATATATATTCTGTAAAAAAAATTCCGTCAAAATTTAGCGCCCTCTAAACTCTGCCGCCCGGGGCAGCTGCCCTCGTCCCTCCTCCCTCCTCCCTCCTCCCTCCTCCCTCCTCCCCCCCCCCCCCCCCCAGATCCGGACCTGAACATGAGACATAATTCAGGAGAAGTCACAATCAAGGAGTTGCAAGAAACTGCCACATCATACGACGAAACTTCTTAAATACACTATATGAGAATGGCGGTACATAGCAACTTGCAACAAACTAAACATAATTTCAAACCCTTCTTGAACTTTTTCTCGCTGAAAACCACATAAAAAATAAAGGAAAAAAGTTTCTCACTTACTTTTCCGCTGTTACAGTAAAACTAAGGCATTCGGTATCACGTTAAAATTTATTTCTACGCTACACATTGTAGCCGCAGGAAATTTTAGACAGTATAGACATATAGTTCAATGTGTATTCTAAATTGTATCGCAGTACTACAGGTAGTTGATGAGATAAGAGCGCATAAACAGTAACATTACGCATTATTATTACTAATTGTATTCCCAAGAGATTGTGCAGATACACCACTTACACAAATGAATACATAGCTGAAAAATTATAAATTTGTACATCATGTAACGCAGATGTCGTACACATTTTGTCCTTTGTATTTCGATTACTATCTTTCTTTGGATACTGCACTTCACAATTTTTTACTTTTGTGTCCCAGCCTCGTCGTAGGTGTCGGTGGCCGAGTGGAATGAGCCCGACACAGGAACAAAAATAGCACGCCGGTGCAGGTATGGAGGGGAGCAGCCAGAAACTATAAACACTAGAGTAAATTAGAAAGAGATATATATTGCACAGAATGTAACAATACTTAACTTTTACATAGTACTGCAGAATGTTGATAGTTGTTAGAGGCCTGCCTAGTGCCTGTACGATAGCAAAGTCTTCACTGGTGCCTATCTGATTACGAAGGTCCTAACTGGTTGCTAACTCAGTCCCAAGTGCCAAGTGACGATGTCGTTCAGTGGTGGCCACGAGCGGAGTTGTCCCAGAGGGCGCTCGTGGCTGTCGTCGTGAGAACGCCGCGCTGTGCGTGCATGGCGGCGCGTGGCGAAAGTAGGTGGCGCGCACTTTGTACTTGTGCGACACCACATTTACATTATGCGAGACATGCTATATTTATCGGAGATTAAGACAGAAAAGCATTTTAGAAAGTAGGTCAGAAGGGATAGTAGTACTACTAGAGGCCGTCAAACGCGGCCTGGCTCCCGCTCGTTCCCGCCAGAGGGAGCGGCTAGCGAGACCGCCACACCTGGGAGCCGGCCGTGCCGATAATGCAGTCTCGGGAGCGAGAAGTCTCGGTACTCCCGACTGGCATGTGGAACAGCCGACAGCAGTGCGCATGCGCACGGCCAGCCCCCCTCACGACGCCGTTAATTACTGCGCCCGTCCGGCTCACGTCTATGGCGGTGCATTCACACTGCCGGCCGGGCCGAGCCGAGCGGGGATGTGCCAAGACGAAAAACAGGGGGAAAACAAATTTTTCGATTTTCAAGTTGTAAGAAATTTTGACGGTATATAAGACCACATCGCATCCTTTTATCAGCTTATTTTTTCCTTTTACGCTTTGCGTTGCCTGTGTAAAAATAAAAAGTCTACTTTTCATTCCGCACGAGTTTTCAGTTTCGTAAAGCTCCTCACTAGATTTTGATGAAAGTATTAGGTTAAAAAATCTGATTTTTGGACACAGGATAGTACAACATCTTAGCTTTCCAATAAAACATTCACCTTTTCGAAATTCGTAACAATCGTTTTCTAATGATGCTTTTTGTCAGGTATGGGCACTTGATTTACAAATCGTGTATTGAAAAAGTTCGATAGCGGGCAGCATACTGTACTATGCATTTTAGGCCATACATTACGGCGAGTGAAATGGAGCTAAAAGAACAGAAAAGTTTTTGAAATGGTGGTCGCACTGATATCTACCTCCTTTCACAAGTAATTGTGAGTTATCTGAGCGGCATCATGCCGCGACCGCAAGCCTGCGAACTCGGCGTGTGTTGAGCGTGTCGTAAAGCACTGCAGTGCCGAAAAAATTATTTGCTGGCCACGTATGTTGGTCCCTCGTGATGTGTTAATAATTCATAACCAGAAAATAGCAATACCCTAATTTTTCTCGGGTGGCAACCGATTACAATGGACAATGATCTGCTATGGTTTTATGTGAGGTAACACTTCACTTAAGAGAAGAAACAATGTTAACTGCGAATTTGCTGTTGATGGACTGAAATAAAATTTCTGAAATTCTACTCAATGACTTTCTAGTTGAGGATAATAAACGGAAGAAACCCAAAAATATACTTACATTTATTGATGCATCTACATCTAAGATTACACTATTTAGCTTTCTCTTAAGCTGGCCGCGGTGGCCGAGGGGTCTGCGGCGCACCAGTCACAGTCTGCACGGCCGCTACGGTCGGGAGTTTGAATCCTCCCTCGGGCATAGATACCTGTGTCATCTTTAGTATAAGGTAGTTCATAAGTGGTTTGTAAATTTAGCGACTGATGACCCCGTTGTTAAGTCCCATAAGCTTAACAAACATTTGAACCTTCTTTTAATTGTTGCTTTCGTAACTCCCGGAAAATGTTCTACCACAAGGTGAAACAATTTATATACAGTGACTCACATAAAAGCTCTATCCCTCAGACCGAGACTAAAGTAGGAGTACATAACAGTAAAATTAAAGACAGTTACCTCCTGCTAAGGGATGCTGCAACTTATAGCCATGGGGGTACGTCAGGTGTGCCAGATTTGTAGTACACGCCGTACCATGTTTCAGCTCATCTCCACTTTCAAAGAACTCTACACGGTTCTCAGAATTTTTATTTATTTTGTTAGGAAGCTATCTGATGGGAACTGCTTTTCTATGAACATTTCCTGAATCTCACAATTTTCCTTGTCTCCATGGTACTTTCATATCGATTTTTATACTTTAAATGAAAGGAAAACGCGCTGATTTAGTTTAGCCTCAGACACTGCAGATCAGTAAAGGATGAGAAGCAGGTGTCATTTGTTTCATGTTGTGATTTGTTTTTTGGTTCTTAGTGGGCTTGTGGCCAGCAACAATGGATCGTCACCCACTGTCAGTGGAAGATCGAAGGAAACACAGGGGTGACCAGTACTTGTTCACTGCCATCTACTTTGAGCCAGCTAACTGTTAATTGATTTTGTAATTTTATTACTATTGTTTGCACACTGTAGTGAGTCATAGAATTATAAACACATTAGAAATATGTGGTATGGACCCATCCCATTAATTTCGACTAACATTTAGGAGAGTTTTTCCTTATGTGAAAAACTAAACATTACTTAATTCTTTAAATTCATATTACAGAATTAATAGTAATAGAAGAAAAATAAGCATATTATCATATGTAAAATTGAAAAAAAAAATCATGCAGAGGAGCTTCTGCTGAAAGCAGGCTGGAGGCTTGTGATACTTGTGCTGCAGAAGCAACACCATACCCCAATCGGTTCGTGCCGGCGCCGGCTCGCGCCGGGAATATTAAAGATATCGAATGTTAAGGGAAGGAAATACTCTCCTAAATGTTAGTCTATATGGATGAAATGAGTGCATTACCAACTATTTCTTACGTTAATAAAATTAGACGGTTCACTACAATGTGACAACAGTAGTAATAAAACTAGGCGACCTGTGCAAATACTTTGCAGCAGTAGTAGCCAGTCATGTGAAATGGAAATAAGTAAAATTAAATATTTATCATTTAAAAATATTTATTATAGATAGTAACAGTATACAGAATATTATATAAGCTTGTGGTTTCTTAAGTTCCTAACACTTATTTAAAATCAATTATAATTATAAAATAGATTCTTTTAATACATAAGAAAGATAGAGGACCCGTCCGAATAAGACCCGTGCGAATACTTCACACCGTTAGTGGAATGACTAAAACGTTGGGAAGACATGGAAGTAAAGTTAAATGTTCATGTATAGCTTTCTTCAGAATCAATCCGTGCAACTGTTTAAAAGCACAAATGAAAGATCTTGATCCGTTGAGTGTTGTTAGGTCAAAGAGGACTGTGTACTTTATTTAGAACCAAAGATATCCTAAAACAAACCGATTAAAATATTCAATGCAAGGACAGAAGGATCCCGCGTTTGAATGAAAGTAAACGAAGGAGAGACTTAAGTTAATTATGATACTTGATGACAACTCTGCGAATAAATACCTTTCGCTTAAAGCGAAAATGAAGGAAATGGGTCGGATAGAACGGCTTGACAGAATGACTTTAGTTTACACCCAGGACATCCCCATAAGAAACATACAGAAGGAAATCCCGTTTGAGTGTAGAAAAAGTGGATGAATACCTTTAGTTTTACACGAAAATGAAGGAAATCAGCTGGGTAGTTTAGTCTGTCCGACTGAATTTAGTTTTCGTAGATTCTTTTAATATATAATACAATACAATCAATGAACTGTTAGCGGGATTCTTGAAGTGGCCAGCAATAGATCTTCTGCTGACAGTGGGTTGGGATTCCTTATAGCTGGGGACAAGCTCTCCCCCCTCAGGAAAAAAAAAAAGAAATAGAAAAAAGTGACAGACGCTTCTCATCCTTTACTGACCTGTCCTGCAGTGTCTGAGGCTAAAGTAAACCAGTGTATGTTGAAAATTCGAAAGTACCATCTTGCAGACAAAGAAAATTGTCTTCAAATGATACAGCAAAATGTTCGTAGAAACGTTGTTCGCCTCAGACAGGTTACTAAAAGCAACTCAGTTCATTCCTACTTTCATCTCGGACGTGAAAGTACCGCATTTGTTGGACACAATGTATACAATTATTTTCACCCTATGGGAACACATTTTCCGAAAGCTACAAAAGCGAAAAAGTGTATATTGTGTCTTAGGAGTAGATGCATCAACAAATATAAACATCTTTTGACTTTCTTGTTCATCTGCAACTAGAAAGCAATTAATTGTAATGTCACAAAATTTTATTTCAGTCCATTATGAGCAAAGTTGCAGTTTACATTACTTTGTTCTTCTCTTCTAGTTCCAAACACGAAATATAAATTCCACGAATTGTATTATGTGGAAAAAATCAGATGTATGCCTCCCAAAGTCAAGTATGAACTGCTGTAAAACCGCAGCAGATAGATGTCCATTGTAATCGGTTGCCACCCAAGAAAAATTAGTTCATTATTGTTCTCTGATTATGGATCTTTAACACATCATGAGGGACCGACAAACGTAGCCAGAAATTCAGATTTTTCGGCACTGTAGTGCTTCACGCTACGCTCAAGACAGGCTGAGTTCGTAGACTTGTGATCGCGGCCCGAGGGCCCTCAGATAACTTGCAATTACTTGTGAAAGGAGGTAGATATCAGTGCGATTACCATTTCTAAAACTTTTTTGTTCTTTTAGCTCCATTTCACTCGCTGTAATATATGGTCTAAAAATCATAGAACAGTAACCTGCCCGCTATCTAACTTTTTCAATACACGATTTGTAAATCAAGTGCATATACTTGAGAAATAGCGTCATTTGAAAACGACTGTTAAGAATTACGAAAAGGTGAGTGTCTTATACGGAAGCTTAGATGTTTTACTATGTGTCCAAAAATCAGATTTTTTAACCGAATACTTTAATCAAAATCGAGTGAGGAGCGTTACGGAACTAAAAACTCGTGCGGAATGGAAATTAGCCTTTTTTTTCACAGGCAAGGCAAAGCTAGTAAGGAAAAACTAATTTCATAAAACGATGTAGCGTCGTCTTGTATACCGTGAACAATTTTTACAACGTGAAAATCAAAAAAGTGTATTTTCCCCCTTTTTTCGTCTCTGGTATGTCCGGCACGTTGTGTGAACACGCAGCCGGCGGCGTGCGCCGACTAGGCTGAGGCGGCTCAGCCAAGCTCAGCTCGGCCCGACGGGCGCGACGTGAACCCGGGAGTGTCGTGACTCGTCCTGCCCGAAACGTCTCGCTCTCGCGACTGTGACGTCACCGCTCCCCCTCTACCAACCCTTTACCCGCCGTCAGCCGCCGAGAGCGAGGCGCGAGCGCTGCGGGAACCGAGCGGGAGTGGCGGCCGTTTTGACCGGCTCTAAGTACTACCTCAAGGCAGTGTTAAATAAATACCCGGGAAAAGCTGGGTTTTAGGCTAGTAATATTACCAGCTGAACAATGCCCCTGCTGGAGCACAGAAAAGGCTAATATGTTCTGAGAAAAGTATGGAAACAGCTGCCTCAATCCTCAGACTTCCTCACCAAATTTTCGATATCTACCTTCCATATGCAGCTATGCGTAACCGAACAAACATACGTGAAGTCTATGCAATGTGATTTTACCTCTGCAAACTCTTTAAGATCTGTTGCAATAGTTCACTACACCGGATGATGCATATTAACTGTGAAGTAAACGAAAACAAAAATCACCCTTCTTCGACCGAAGATTTCAGTATTTAAGATGAACAAAAATCAATTTTTTTTTTTTCGCCGAGTACCTTTCTCCAAATCGCATGGTTAGTTTCAGCTGTCCGATCGCCGTCTTTCAGCACAATACGCACTTTTTCTAGCAAAATATCGCAGTTTTTCGGCCGTATCTTTCTAACAAAGATTTACGAAAACTGAAAACTGCCGTTAATAGATGCCTACAGGATTTATTGTAAATATTTGAACAATTTTCTACGGTTACTTAGGTATTTGCGATTAACGGTGATAAAACGGCTAAAAGTCGGGTTTTGTGATTTTTGTGCAAACTTTCAACATCTGGATCTCGGTAAAGGATAACGATATAGAAACAATTTAAAACCGGCCTCGAGAATACCATCATAAGAACATATGCTAAAAATTTCGAAGATTTGCAGTGAATAGACAGTATCTACGTGACCATCCCCACAACTGATTATTTCGTACCCAAAAATAATGGTTTTCAGATCTTCTCAGGAACCGCCCATGAATGAATGGTGCTTTTGTAAGTCGTTTAAAGCCCACCATTGACTACACGTCATGTACAAAAGCCAACTGATTTGCTCAGTTTGGATGGGCCGCAGGACGTGTGTAACTCTGCAAATTTTGGCGATGTACTGTGTGATAGCTACAGTACAGCCATTCTTCTAATATGTACACAAATGATCGCTAGGCCAGGATCTATCCAGAACATTTACCCCTTCACTCTGAGGTGAATAGAACCTGAGACATGGGCCCCTAAAGAATCGCAAATTCGCACGCGGTATGATAAGACTCAACTGCTTCGTCCATTTTGATAAAATTTGTTGTGGAGGTAGGTGGAACACTGCAGATGATAGGATGTTAGGTTTGATGGGTACCAATAATTCGCACACAAAGTAGAGGCAGAACACACTGTGCTGGAGAACAGCTGTGGTTGTCTTTGTTGCAGTGCTCGGCAGATGCCCGGCCGGCTTCTTGGAGTGCAGTGGCGGTGCCTGCATCAGGGAGGCCAGGCGCTGCGACCGCAGGAAGGACTGCCCCGATGGAGCCGACGAGCTGCACTGCGGTGAGTGCGCCTCTGCTCCGCTGGTAAACATCACTTCGTGTGGCTCATTGGCCTCCAGTCTTTCAACTGGACGCCACTTGGGCGACTTGTGTGTCCCTAGCCTACCCCAGTTATCCATCTACATCTACATACTCCGCAATTCACCGTAAGGTGCGTGGCGGAGGGTACACTGCACCACTACTAGGCCTTTCCCTTCCTATTCCACTCAGAAATGGAACGAGGAAAAAAGAATGCCTATATGCCCCCGTACGAGCCCTAATTTCTCTGATTTGTTTTTGTGATCATTACGCAAAATGTAAGTAGGCGACAGCAAGATAGTACTACACTCAGCTTCAAATTCCGGCCCTCTAAATTTACTTAACATAAATTCACGAAAAGAACGTCGTCTTTCTTCCAGTGATCCCCAATTGAGTTGCCGGAGCATTTCCGTGACACTCGCGCATTGGTCGAACCTACCGGTAACAAATCTAGCTGCTCGCCTCTGAACCGCCTCTGTCTTCCTTTAAACTGATCTGCTGCGGGCCCCAAACTCTTGAGCAATACTCAAGACGTGGTCGTACAAGGGGTTTATTCGCGGTCTCCTTTACAGGTGAAGTACATCTTCCCAAAATTCTCCCAATAAACAGAAGTCGGTTGTCCGCCTTAAAACTGTCCTTACATGCTCGTTCCATTTCATATCGCTCTGCAATGTTACGCCTAGATATTTGAACGACGCGACAGCATCAAGCAGCTCACTACTAATGCTGTGTTAAAACATTATAGGATTGTTTTCCTACGCCTGCGCATTACCTTACATTTTTCTACATTGAGAGCTAGCTGCCATTCTTCGCACCAACTAGAAATTTTGTCTAAGTCATCCTGTATGCTATTACAGTCAGTTACAGACGCCACCCTCCCATACACCACAGCATCATCAGCAAACAGCCGCAAATTACAACTTACTCTGTCCATCAGATCGTTTATATAGATAGAAAATAATATCGGTCCTATCACACTCCCCTGGGGCACCCCTGACGATACACTCGTCTCTGATGAACACTCGCCGTCGAGAACAACGTACTGCGCTCTATTACTTACGAAGTCTTCCAGCCATTCACAAATCTGTGAACCTATTGCATAGGCTCATGTCTTCGTTAGCAGTCTGCAGTGTGGCACCGCGTCGAACGCCTTTTTGAAGTCGAGAAAAACACAATCCGCCTGTTGCCCTTCGTCCATTGCTCGCAAGATGTCATGTGAGAAAAGGACAAGCTGAGTGTCACATGAACGAGGTTTCCTAAACCCGTGCTGATTCATGGAAAGGCCGGGGAAAGGAAAGGGCGCCTACAGCTTAAGCACGTGTCTTTTGGCGACTCCTCACATCGTTGACAGGTCAAGGACGGGTTACAGTGCAGTCAGAGGTCCGACCGGGTTTCGAACCCGCGACCCTTCGGTTTCCCGTCGATCGCTTTACCCCAAGACCACCGGGCCCGACTGTACTCGGATGACCCCTGTCCGTAATAGCTGGACTGCGTGTTAGCAGCTACAAGTTGCGGTTTCTTCCATATGTTGAATGTGTAATGCAGACTTTTTGAGGGCACACAGTGCACGGCCGCAACGGCTGTGCCATAAGAAATCAGAGCACAATAAAATAAAATGAAATATTATGTTCCGACCACGGATTAGAGTTGCTAGTAAAATTAAAAACACCCTGATACTTTAATTAAAGCATCAAATTAAAAAAAAAAATTGGACGGTATATTTTCACCAAGCAAGGAGCATCACAGAAAGATTGCTTACTTAGAGGACAATCGAATGGAACGGACAGTAACTTCTGCGGTGCCTGTTCAGTTAATCTAGAAATTGCTCAAAATGGAGACTCTGGTGTAGCCGTTAAATTTAGAAGCGACCAGGAGCGACGCTGTGGCGGAGGCAGACCAGCCGAGGTGGTCAGGAGGCAGGGAGGCTGAGAGAGTGAAGCCTGCCTCCACCATGTTGCTGAATTTTGGAGAAGTCACTGATAAATCTGAAGCATTGAATTAAAATTTGATGTGGCCGGGAATCCAACCCGGACCTCAATCCTTTCTAGGCGAATGTCTTACCGTTAGACCACCACACCACTAACGATTAAGGCACCTTGGAATAGTCCCTGAAAGATTTCCCTCCACGTCACAAATTCAGCTTCTGTGTTCCAAAGATACTTGCCACTACAGCCAAGGCTCTCCATGCAGCGGAATAGCACCTTGGCAATGAACATGTTGGAACAATCCTATTAAGGTGATATAAATATCAATTTAATACAAATAAACAATATTTATATTACCTTAACAGGACTGTTCAAACACGTCCATTGCCAAGGTGCTATTCCGCTGCATGGAGAGCCTTGGCAGTAGTGGCAAGTATCTTTCGAACTCAGAAGCTGATGTAAAGTTTGTGACGTGGAGGGAAATCATACATGGACTACTCCAAGGTGCGTTAATCGTTAGTGGTGTGGTGGTCTAACGGTAAGACGTCTGCCCAGAAAGCATTGAGGTCCGGGTTAGATTCACGGCCGCATCACAAATATTAATTCAATGCTTCAGATTCATCAATGTATTTGACATATTAAAGACGAAAATCCGTCTATGGGATTGTTTACTTCTATAAAATTCATATTTTGGAGAATTGTTCGTATTGTAGAGATAATGTTTTGTCACTTTAAGCAGGAATAATACGTCAAACGGTTTTGCCGTGATGTGCGTGTCAAAAGTGCAAATTAGGCGTTAAAAATAAAATTTTCAAATGAGTATATATAAAAATTTATTCAAGCAAGTATACTAATTGAAAGTCACTGTCGGTTCAATGTATCAACCGTAAGAGGGTCGACTTGACGCATAGTTTTAACGGAAAAATAGCACTCCAAAACTGACAAAGATGGCGGAGAGGCTTCAACTGGCGTATGTGCTCGGCGTAGATAACGACACGTCCCTTTATTCTAACCTTCAATACTCTTTCAAATTCTGAAGTCAGCAGGGAAGTTGTACAAAAGCCAGACCGCAGTTATTAGACCCGAATGGCTGAAAGAGAAGCATCAGTTGGGAAGGGAGTAAGACAGGGTTGTAGCCTTTCTCCGATGTTGTTCACTTTGTACATCGAGCAGGCGGTGAAGGAAAGCAAGGAGAAATTTGGAATAGGGATTAAAGTTCAGGGGGAAGAAATGAAAACATTGCGTTTTGTTGATGACATTGTAATTCTGTCAGATACAGCAAAGGACCGGGAAGAGCAGTTAAATTGAATGGACAGTGTGTTGAACAGAGCGTATAAAATAAACACTAACAAGAGCAAAACAAAAGTAATGGAATGCGGTCTTAGAAAATCAGGCTATGCTGAAGGAATTGGGTTAGGTAACGAAACAATGAAGGTGATAGATGAGTTTTGTTACTTGTGTAGTAAAATAACATGCGATGGTCGCAGTACATAGGATATAAAATGCTTTGTCTCCTTAGCTAATTCCTTCAGTAGCGCCTGACTTCTTGATGCTTCAATCCATTATCCTTATTTTTCTGTTGTTAATGTTCATCTTATACTCTCTTTTCAACACACTGTCTATTGCACTCATTGTTCTTCCAGATCCTTTTGTGGTCTCTGACAGAATTACTATATATCAGCAAACTGCAAAGTTTTTATTTCTTCTTTCTGAAGTTTAATTGCCCCTCCAATTTTCTCTTTTCATTCCTCCACTCCCTACTCAATGTGGAGATTGAACAACATTGGGGAATGGCTACAACCCTGTCTTACTCCCTTCCCAACCTCTGTGTCCTTTTCGTGCCCTTCGACTCTAAAAACCGCTGCTAAGTTTTTGTATAAGTTCAATATAACTCTTCGCTCCCTATATGCTACCCCTGTTACCTTCAGAATTTGAGAGTTTATTCCACCCGACATTGTCAAATGCTTTCTCCAAATCCACAAATGCTAAAAACATAGGTTTGCCTTTCCTTAGCCTATCTTCTACGATTCTAATATGAGTATTGCCTTCCGTGTTAATGTAGTAGTTGGGTAGTAAAATAACATATGACGGTCGCAGTACAGAGGATATAAAATGCAGAATGGCAATGGGAAGAAATGCATTTTTGAAAAAGAGAAATTTGCTAATATCGAATATTAATTTAAGGGTAAGGAAGTCTTTCCTGAAGGCATTTGTGTGGAGTGTTGCCTTGTACAGGAGTGAAACATGGACGATAAGCAGTGCGGACAGGAAGAGAATAGAGGCTTTTGAAATGTGGTGCTACAGAAGAAAGCTGAAGATTATGTGGGTAGATCGCATAACTAATGAAGAGGTACTGAACAGAATTGGTGAGAAAAGGAATTTTTGGCATACCCTGACTAAAAGAAAGGATCGCTTGGTAGGACACACTTAGACATGGAGGAATCGTAAATTTATCATTGGAGGGAAGTGTGTGGGGTAAAAATCGCAGAGGGAGACCAAGAGACGCGTGTAGTAAGCAGATTCAAGTGGATGTGGGTTGCCGTTCTTTTGAGATGAAAAGCTTGGTCAGGATAGAGTAGGGTGGAGAGCTGTATCAAACCAGTCTCCGGACTGAAGACCATAACAACAGACCAGCTTTGTCCCGCGCTCCAAAAAGGTGTCCAACCTGAGTGTCGGACACAGGGGCTAAACTTCCCCAATGGTTTCTCCCCCCTGCCTGTAACGTTGGCTGCAGGGACTACTTGAGAACAGCGGAAGCACACTGCGATGCAGTGCCCGGCGGACAGCCACGCACCGCCGTTCGTTTGCAGAGCTTCCAAGCATCCACCTCGCGGACAGTCTAGGCGGAAGTTACCGCCGTATTAGGGAAGTGTGGCTTTGAGGACCGTCCGCGTCTGTTACAATGGTGGGCGAGTGGAAGCATCCGGTACACTTGCCGTCCAGTTTACAGTGAGGTAAGCTTCACCGTTTGGCCCTGCTCTTGTTATAGTGTTAAGACTTCGTGGCTAGCAACATTGTTTCAACCACTCTCTGATATCTCTAGGTACTGCAAATGAACCCTTATTTCTCGACTATTGTTAGTAATTCCTTGCTCTACAGCAAGGTGGTTTGGTGGCAAAATAATCTTATTTGTGAAATATGCAACATGGCTACCTCACATTCGTCATACCTTTATGGATACAGATTTCACCACAGTTCTGCCTATTTGTTCTGTAATTTTCCTGCTGTCCTCTTTTCAATTAACGAATCTTCAATAAGGCGACGAAACTGCTGCCAAGAGTAGTCCGACGCCTTTATGGTCCAAGGACAGCAGATCAGCAGGTGAGTGTAACTTCCTGTCTTGCTTCATCTTTAGAAAAACTTCACCATTTACAAATGAAAAAAAATTAAAAATATAAAGGGTCTTAAACAGGTATGGTAAATGTCGTAAATGTGATAAACGCCAAATAAGACGGGTCCAGTTTTTGTGTACATGAGGCTGTTAGTATTTAACCTGCACTTGAGGCAAAAGCAAATGAGGGCTTGGAAAGGGAATCTTCAACAATTGCACGAACTTGATGTGCACTGTGGACTTATTTTGATGACACCATGTGTGGTTAGTCAGAAGTCGTTCTGCGGTCTTCTGAAGGCTGCGTTATTCATAATCCTAATGATGAAATCGGTTCTCGTGTTTCCTTTCTGTGTAGACCATGCTTTTAAATTACCACCACGGGCGAAACACCAAAGCGGAAAGATAGACCTTCATGACAATCTACTGCATATGCAAGAGTCTACTGGGGAATGTTAGGTGTAGATACTAGTCATCTGACAAATAGAATGTCCGGGAGCCACGTCAAGTTGCAAGAAAAGAAATTTTGTTGCCAAAAGAATGCCTGAAATGTCACACTCGTTTTCAAAATAGCGTAGTAATCGTCTCCTGTAAGACGATACAACAATGCAAAACTCTCAAACTGTCGATGTTTAGACAAGACTCATCAAAACCTGTCTGCACAACGTCTGTTTACCACTGACGTGAATAGATACCATCAAGAGGAATTTGGCTTCATGAAGAAAACAATTTGGTTAATCTCAATATAAAATTGTTAGCTTGGGTGTTTTTCAAAATCTGTTCACCGATTGAGCTCCAAATCTGTCGCAACATTGCGCAGTAACACCGGAAGGCTTTTAATGACCTATTTAATCTTACACATAACCAACATGACACTTTGGCAATGTTAGAAAACTTTTCCACATTATAAAATTCATATAAATTCATACTTCACATTTTTAATACAAAAGATGCACGTATTACACTAGCATGTTGTATCGTTATTTCAAAGCATTTGGCATCTTGGCAGTGGATTTGGCAGTGGAATTTTGTGATTCTACTAACGGTTCGAAGTATTTGCACGGATCCTCTAGTCTTAAACGCTTCTCCCTATAGTCAATACCAACATCATCATTAGAGACTGATTATGCCTTTCAGTGTTCAGTCTGGAGCATAGTACCTCTAATAAAATTCCTCCATGACCCAATATTCAATGCTAACATTGATGCCTCGTCTGATGTTATGCCTTTTACTTCAAAATCATTCTTCACCGAATCCAAGTACTTTCTTCTTGGTCTACCTCGACTCCTCTTACCCTCCGCTGCCAAGCTCATGAGTCTCTTAGGTAACCTTGCTTCTCCCATGCGTGTAACATGACTCCACCATCTCAGTCTGTTAGCTCTAACTGCTTTATCTATGGTGTTCATTCCCAGTTTTTCCTCTATTTCCTCATTATGGACATCCTCCTGCCATTGTTCCCATCTATTAGTACCTGCAATCATTCTTGCTACTTTCATGACTGTAACCTCTACCTTATGAACAAGGTAACCTGTAGCCACCCAACTTTCACTCACATACAACAAAGTTAGTCGAAAGATATTGGTGCACTGCTAACTTAGTCTTGGTACTTCCTTTTTGCAAAAGAGAGTACATCTTAGCTGAGCACTCACTGCATTAGCATTGCTGCACCTCAATTCCAGTTCTTTCACTATGTTGCCATCCTGTGAGAAAACACATCCCAGGTACTTTAAACTGTCTACCTGTTCTAACTTTGTTCCTCCTATTTGGCACTCAATCTGTTTGAATCTCTTACCCACCGACATTACTTTCGTTTTGGAGATACTGATCTTCATATCATAATCCTTGCACCTCTGATCGAGCTCTGAAATATTAGTTTTCCAACTTTCAATCGGATCGGCCATTACAACTAAGTCATCCGCATATGCGAGACTGCTTATTTTGTTTTCACCTATTTTAATCCCGCCCTGCCAGTCTACTGTTTTCAACATATGATCCATGAATAATACGAACAACAGTGGTGACAGGTAACAGTCTTGTCTTACCTCTGAAACTATCCTGAACCATGAGCTTAATTTGCCATCTACTCTAACTGCTGCCTGACAGTCTACGTAGAGCCCTTTAATTGCCTGCAGAAGTTTGCCTCCTGTACCATAATCTTGTAGAACTGAGAGTAGCTTCCTCCTAGGGACACGGTCATAAGCCTTTTCCAGATCTATGAAACATAAATACAATTCCCTGTTCCACTCATAGCACTTTCCCATTACCTGCCGTAAGCTAAAGATCTGGTCCTGACAGCCTCTAAGAGGCCTAAACCCACACTGATTTTCATCTTACTTGTCCTCAATTAATACTCGCACTCTCCTTTCAACAATACCTGAGAATATTTTACCTACAACGCTAATTAGATACTCGATATTTGTTACAATCTTTTGTTTCCATGTTTGAAAATTGGCGTGATTACCGCTTTCGTTTAGTCAGACGGAACCTGTCCCGATTCCCACGCCTTCTCAATTATCCTGTGTAACCATTTGAGACCTGATATTCCACTGTATTTGACGAGTTCTGGCTTAATTTCATCCACCCCAGCCGCTTTATTGCGCTGTAATCTGCTGACCATTTTCTCCACTTCCTCAAACGATATCCTGTTTCCATCGTCGTTTCTATCCCATTCTACCTGAAAATCTGACACATCATTGAACGTTTCACCTACATTGAGCAATTCTTCAAATTCTTTCCATCTGCTCAAGGCATCCACAGGATTGACTAGCAGCTTTCCTGACCTGTCCAAAACACTTAATTCTTTCTCCCCCCCCCTCGTTCGAAGATTGCTAATTACGCTACAAATGGAGTTGTAGAATCCATTATTCTTCTTCGTTTCTTTCGGGTCTATCTCACTGCTGCAGTGCTGCTACACGCGGTGTCGATGTCTGGGACACTGTTCCACACGCTACAGCCCGCATAATTCGGCGGTTGTGTGCATTCTCCTAGCGGTAGCCGTCGCACTGGTCACAATTATTGTCGTACACGTATATCAGTAGCCTAATACCCAACCTGGACATCTGACGCAATGGTCGAAATTTAGTTAGCAGTCGATCCCTATAAGGGAAGTTTTTCCGCTCTTTTCATTGCTGAAATCCTTTTTTCCAAAAATTCACATAATTTGATAAATCTCACGTTAAATTTGACTGCTCATATCAAAAGTGGATACCTACATAAGAGCTTGATATCACATTTGGACACTTGTTGAATGAAGCAGTGTGCACCAATGGGAACGAACGCAGTATATGATCACATTACCTCTAAAATCAGACATGGCGCCAGTATGTGCCAGGTACTAAGACGTATTAGCCCGTACCTAAGTTCTTCAGTAATTTTTTTATAGTATTATCACTAATAACCACCTCAAAATTAGCAAAATGGAACAGAATAAATCACCAGCGTCCGAAGGAAAAGCTAGGAAGCGGTTGAGGCAACCTGAAAAGTGGAAAATAAATATTGAAAAGAAACAAAGGTAAGACTAGCTTGTAAACTACAGTTATAATGTGAGGTGTGTTGTACGAAATTATCATTGTTGGAAAAAAGTTGGATGTCAGATTTGACGTAAGGATGTTTGTTTGTACATTTATCCGACCAAACTGCTTGGTCATCAGTCCGTATCTTACAATCTACTACCTACTAAGGTAAACTAACATAATGACAAACACACACAACCATGCCCCAGGGAGGACTCGAACCTCCGATTGCGAGCAGCTGCGCACTCCACAGCGAGGAGCCTTAGACCGCTCGGCTACTCGACCGTGGCATGTAAGGATCTTTACAAAAATATATGGCGACAGTTCCAACAGACCTTATGCTAATAATTTGAGATTCAGTGCCGTAACATTTCATGTCCACACCCATGAACCACAGACATTGCCGAGGTGGGGTGGCTTGCGTGCGTCAACGATACAGATAGCCGTACCGTAGGTGCAACCACAGTGGAGGGGTATCTGTGGAGAGGCCAGACAAACGTGTGGTTCCTGAAGAGGGGCAGCAGCCTTTTCAGTAGTTACAGGGGCAACAGTCTGGATGATTGACTGAGCTGGCCTTGTAACATCAGCTAATGTGGCTTTGCCACACAGCTACTGCGAACGGCTGAAAGCAAGGGGAAACTACAGCCGTTACTTTTCCTGAGGACATGCAGCTCTACTGTATGAACATATGATGATGGCATCCTCTCGGGTAAAATATTCCGGAGGTAAAATAGTCCCCCATTCGGATCTCCGGGCGGGGACTACTCAGGATGGTGGCAGGATGAACAGGATTTCTGGTCAGGCGAGTACAGTATTATAAATACAAAATCAATTGGGGGTATCACAGGAGTAGTCTTGATAATGAATAAGAAAATAGGAATGCGGGTAAACTACTATGACCAGCACAGTGATATCATTATCATTGTCAAGATAGATACGAAGCCAACACCGACTACAATAGTACAGGTTTATATGCCAACTAGCTCTGCCGATGAGGAAATCGAAGAAATATATGAGGATCTAAAGGAAATTATTCAGACAATTAAAGGAGAGGAAAACTTAATTGTTATGGGAGACTGGAATTCAGTAGTAGGACAAGGAAGGGAAGATAGGTGAATATGGTCTGGGCAAAAGGAATGAAAGAGGAAGCCGCCTGGTAGAAGTTTGCACTGAACATAAGTTAGCTCTAACAAACACCTGGTTCAAGAATCACAAAAGGTTGTATACGTGGAAGAGACCAGGAGACACCGGGAGATACCAGATATCTTTTATAATGGTAAGACATAGATTTCGGGACAAGGTTTTACAGTGTAAGACATACCCAGGGGCAGATATAACCAACAAGTTATGGTCAGAGTCTATGAACTGTAGGCTGAAACTGAAGAAACTACCAAAAGGTAGGAAAATAAGGAGATTGGACCTGAATAAATTGAAGGAACCTGAGGTTCTTAAGAATTTCAGAGGGAGCTTTAGGCAACAATTGACAGAAACATGGGAAAATAAAACAGTAGAGGAGGAGTGGGGAAAATTGAGAGATGAAATAGTGAAGGTAGCAGAGGACAAAATAGGTAGGAAGGCAAGACCTACAAAAAATCCTTGGATATCACAGGAGATACTAAATTTAATCGATGAAAGGAGAAAATATAAAAATCAGTCAATGAAACAGGCAAAATGGAGTACAGATGACTTAGAAATGAGATTGACAGGAAGTGCAAAATGGCTAAGCAGGAGTGGCTGGAAGGCAAATGCAAGGATGTAGAAGAATGTATAAATAGGGAAAAAATAGATTCAGCCTACAGGAAAATAAAAGAAACATTTGGAGATAAGAACAACAGCTCTATTAATATCAAGGACACTGATGGAAAACCAGTTTTTAGCAAAGAAGGGAAAGCTGAAAGGTGGAAAGAGTATATAGAGGGGCTCTACAAAGGAAATGAACTTCGAGACAATAGTGTAGGAAGGGAAGAGGATGAAGATGAAATAAGAGATACCTTACTGAGAAAAGAATTTGACAGAGCCCTGAAAGACCTAAGTCGAAACAAGGCCCCTGGAGTAGATGATATTCCCTCAAAGCTACTGAAGTCTCTGGGAGAACCAGCCATGACAAGATTGTTTCACCTGGGGAGTAAGATGTATGAGACAGGCGAAGTACCCTCAGACTTTAAGAAAAATGTTATAATCCCCATTCCCAAGAAAGCAGGTGCAGACAGGTGTGAAAACTACAGAACCATCAGTTTAATAAGTCATGGTTCCAAAATATTAACACGAATTATATACAGAAGGATGGAAAATCTGGTAGAAGCCGACCTTGGGGAAGATCAGTTTGGGTTCAGGAGAAATGTAGGAACGCGGGAGGCAATACTCACTTTACGACTTATCCTAGAAGATAAAGAAAAGGCAAACCTACATTTCTAGCTTTTGTAGATTTGGAGAAGGCTTTTGACAACGTTGATTGGAATTCTCTTAAAAGTTCTGAAGCAAGCAGGAGTGAAGTATAGGGAGCGTAAGCTTATTTACAACTTGTACAAAAACAGACAGCGGTTGTCAGAGTTGAAGGGCATGAAAGGGATGCAGTGGTTGGAAAGGGAGTAAGACAGGATTGTAGTCTTTCTCCATTGTTATTCAATTTGTACATTGAGCAAGCTATAAAGGAAAGCAAGGAGAAATTTGGAGAAGGAATAAAAGGTCAGGGTGAAGAATTAAAAACATTGTTTTGCCGACGACATAGTAATTCTGTCAGATACAGCAAAAGACCTGGAAGAGCAATTGAACGGAATGGACAGTGTGCTGAAAGGTGCATATAAGATGAACATTAACAAGAGCAAAACTAGGGTAATGGAGTGCAGTGTAAGAAAATCAGGTGATGCTGAAGGAATTAGATTGGGAAACGAAGCAATAAAAGAGGTAGATGAGTTTTGTTACTTGGGCAGTAAAATAACAAATGATGGTCGCAGTACAGAGGACATAAAATGTAGAATGGCAATGGGTAGAAAAGCGTTCTTGAAAAAGAAATTTAACATCGAATATTGATTTAAGCCTAAGGAAGTCCTTTCTGAAGGCATTTGTATGGAGTGTTGCCTTGTATGGGAGTGAAACATGTACGATAAACAGTGCGGACAGGAAGTGGATTGAGGCTTTTGAAATATAGTGCTACAGAAGAATGCTGAAAATTAGGTGGGTGGATCACGTAACTGAGGTACTGAACAGTATTGGGGAGAAAAGAAATTTCTGGCATACCTTGACTAAAAGAAGGGATAGATTGGTAGGACACATTCTTAGACATCAAGGAATTGTGAATTTAGCAGTGGAGGGAAGTGTGTGAGGTAAAAATCGCAGAGGAAGACCAAGAGATGGATACAGTAAGCAGATTCAGACAAATGTAGGTTGCAGTTCTTATGTGGAGATGTAGAGGCTTGCTCAGTATAGGGTATTGTGGAGAGCTGCATCAAACCAGTCTCCGGACTGAAGACCATAATAACAACAACAACAATAACACAAATTAAATATCTCGATAGTTGTAACAATCTTTTCTGTTTCCATGTTTGAAAATTGGCGTGATTACCGCTTTCGTCCAGTCAGACGAAACCTGTCCAGATTCCCACACCTTCTCAATTATCCTGTGTAACCATTTGAGACCTGATATTCCACTGTATTTGACGAGTTCCGGCTTAATTTCATCCACCCTAGTCGCTTTATTGCACTGTAATATACTGACCATTTTCTCCACTTCCTCAAATCAGACCGTTTCCATCGCCGTTTCTATCTCATTCTAACTGAAAATCTGACACATCATTGAACGTTTCACCTACGTTGAGCAATTCTTCAAAATATTTCCATCTGCTCAAGGCATCCACAGGATTGACTAGCAGCTTTCCTCACCTGTCCAAAACGCTTAATAATTCCTTCTTCCCTCCCTTTTAAAAATTGCTAATAACGCTCCAAAATGGTTTCCCCGCGCCTTGATCTAGAGTTTCTAGCTTATTTCCAAAGTCTTCCCATGATTTCTGCTTGGAGTCTGCAATTGGCTTTCTTTCTTCAACATAACTTTGTCTGCCTGATGTCTAGTATAGAGCCATTTTTGAAATGCCTTTTTCGTTTTACAGGCTGCCTTGACTGTCATTCCACAAAGCTGTCTGCTTCTTCCTGCCTTTACACACTACTGTTGCAAGACATTCTTCAGCTGCTTCTAGGCATGGTCCTGTTTGGAGGTGGTATGCCGTTGCTTTCCTCCGACTTTGAACTGACTTATCCAGCCAGTTATAGGGGGACCTACAGTTTAATGTGGGTTCTGAACCACGGTGCTACTCGGTATTTTTCACATGAGTAATACTGCCAGAGGTGAAAGAAGTGGAAAGTGACAGATGAAAATCCTAGGACCTGGCGGGTATCGAACCCGCGACCTTTAGATTAGTAGTTTGGCACCCTACCACTGTGTAACCGAGGCGCACTGATCATTAGGTATTTGTGCCTAATTTCCTTGTGTTGAAGATTCTCCACTCTTATCCTTCTACATATGGACCTTACTTTCTGCTCCTTTGACCTCACAAAACCAATTTCACTGCAAATAAAATAATCAGTATCAAAGAATAGTAGTTACAAAATCGTGTACCGTACTCTCTAAAAGCATAAGCACCGTTTCCATTGAAAAACTGAAATTGCATATGCACCATTTCCAAAGATGCAAAATAATTTCCCTTTTTAGGGAACTGAGGCCTAAAGGCGAAACATTGTAAGAAACGAAAATTAACCTTCTGGAGCGTCCTAGAAACTGTGCCACATCTAATTACTGTCTAATGTAAAATTAAAGTTCTCCTAACTGAAGAGTAGTAGCTACAGTACGTGTCAATAGTTCCCAGTTGTTAGTTACGCATAGTTAAAAAGTTCAGCAAAATTGCGGTCGTTAACAGCCCTCTGGAAGTCATCGTTCCTTCTTAAACAACTGCCATTATTCGCGATCTTAATAGACTGAGATAAAGTTTGTTTTCCCTCGAACTGTGTAGCTTGAAAAGAAATTTTCCCGTTGTGTGAGATGTTTGAGGCGTCGCCACTTCACCTTGAAAGGCTGCTTTTTTCTTGTTTTCTTTTTCTTTCTTGTTTTCTTTTTCTTTCTTGTTTTCTTTTTCTTTCTTGTTTTCTTTTTCTTTCTTGTTTTCTTTTTCTTTCTTGTTTTCTTTTTCTTTCTTGTTTTCTTTTTCTTTCTTGTTTTCTTTTTCTTTCTTGTTTTCTTTTTCTTTCTTGTTTTCTTTTTCTCCTCTTGTTTTCTTTTTCTCCTCTTGTTTTCTTTTTCTCCTCTTGTTTTCTTTTTCTCCTCTTGTTTTCTTTTTCTCCTCTTGTTTTCTTTTTCTCCTCTTGTTTTCTTTTTCTCCTCTTGTTTTCTTTTTCTCCTCTTGTTTTCTTTTTCTCCTCTTGTTTTCTTTTTCTCCTCTTGTTTTCTTTTTCTCCTCTTGTTTTCTTTTTCTCCTCTTGTTTTCTTTTTCTCCTCTTGTTTTCTTTTTCTCCTCTTGTTTTCTTTTTCTCCTCTTGTTTTCTTTTTCTCCTCTTGTTTTCTTTTTCTCCTCTTGTTTTCTTTTTCTCCTCTTGTTTTCTTTTTCTCCTCTTGTTTTCTTTTTCTCCTCTTGTTTTCTTTTTCTCCTCTTGTTTTCTTTTTCTCCTCTTGTTTTCTTTTTCTCCTCTTGTTTTCTTTTTCTCCTCTTGTTTTCTTTTTCTCCTCTTGTTTTCTTTTTCTCCTCTTGTTTTCTTTTTCTCCTCTTGTTTTCTTTTTCCTTTTCTCCTCTTATCTTTTTCTTGTTTCCCCCCCTCCCCCAGGGGGCCCACAGTTCTTTTGTGGGTACGTGTGTGGCGCGCACGGGGCCCCGAGCCGGAGCAGTCTTTCTTCTGCCCCAGGCTGCTTCACCTTCCCTCCCGGTTTGTGCCTTCGCCCAGAGACGGGCATGTTTCATGGGCTACGGTGGTTCTTGTTGTTTTTCTTCCTTCGTTCCTTCCTTTCTTACCCTATGTTTCTGCCTTTCTCTCCTTGTACTCTCCTAGCCTTCTTCTCCTCCTGATTTGTCTCCGCCTCGGCGTTTGAGACTCTTCTTTCGTCCCTGTGCTCATTATCATGCGTAGCAGGTGACGGGATAACGCGTAATTCCCCGCCCGGGGTAGACAAGTAGGGCACGTACGTACCCCCTGGTAAAGGCCAGGCCCAGGGAGGAGTGATTACCCGAGCTGGTACCTTCCGAACGTGTCGATTGGTCCCTCCGTCAGTTCTCGGGAGGTGTGACCTGAGGTGTGAACAATCACCTAAGGCGGGTAAGCCCTTGGAGAGGGCCCCCACTAGGAAGGAGCGCGCCATCGGAGACGCCGGTAATCACGGGGGACACTTCTGCGATGACTTCCTTCTCTTCTTCAGTGACGTTGACCCAGAAACGGAAGATAGATTCGCGTAAGCAAAAAGACTCTGCCTAATGTACCTAAATTTCTTGTCTCTCGCACCGATGGAAAGGATTTCAATTCTGTCAATCCTTTCGTTATACAGAAAGGTGTAGATGCAATTGCTGGCCCTGTTAAAAGCTGTTCACGTCAGCGCAATGGCACATTGTTGCTGGAAGTGGAGAGTGCCTTCCAAGCTCAGAAACGCATCTGGACGACACTGTTACACACGTTTCCAGTCAAGGTAGAAGCGCACCGCACACTGAACTCGTCACGGGGGTAGTTTTTACGAGATCCCTTGACGGGTTGTCTGATGAAGACATCCAATCGTATATGTCCGACCAGGGTGTGACAGCCGTCCATAAGGTCATGAAAAAGGTCGATAACCAACTGACACCGACTCGTACTGTGTTTTTGACGTTCGACAGAGTTGACCTCCCGTCGAAGGTCAAAGCAGGGTATGAAGTCATCTCCGTCCGCCCTTATGTGCCTAACCCAACGCGCTGTTTTCAATGCCACAGGTACAACCATACCCGTGAACATTGCCCAAATGCAGCAAAGTGTGTCACTTGTGGTAGGGACGCCCATGAGGGGGATTGCCCACCTCCGTCCCCTCACTGCCTAAACTGTAACGGTGACCATGCGGCTTCCTCTTGCGACTGCCCTGTATACAAGGATGAGAAGGTAATCCAGCAAATTCGGGTTACGGAGAGGGTATCGACATCTGCCGCTCGAAAGTTGTTGGCGAGTCGAAAGCCCACTGTCCTCCCAGCGGGTACATACAGTAAGGTCGTCACCTCAACTCGACCTACCAAGGATTCCAGTACCCAGACTTGTGACTTCACTTTCGCTGACAGTTGTGCGATCCGCCAGCCCGAAGATTGCCCGTTCCACGTCCCCGCTTCCTCCTGCTCCTTCTAAGGTACAGTCTTCGTCAAACTCTAGTAAACCGCAGGCACCTAAACAAGATGCCCGGACCTTGAAAAAGGAACCCGTCCGTGAGGATTTTCTGCATTCTCAGGCTTCCCAACCGTCAGCTGCCTCTTCCCGCCGTCACTCTTCCAGAAGAGCTGACAAGAAAGAGTTCCTCTCCTTCCCCGCCGAGGCGTGACCCATCCGTCACGCTGTCCAACAGTTGCCGGCCTCGGCCGTCTTCTGTTTCACCGGGACGCTCCGTTTGCCGGGCGCCCGGCCCTTTACCGGCGGTGGAAACTGCCCCTCCTGATCGACTCAGGGAGGTGGCAGGCGCGTCGGTCGAACCAATGGAACATGACCCTTTGCCCCCAGACAGCGATAGCAGTGCTCCCTCGAAATCCGGTCCTCAGCGGCCGTCGAGGTGACCCCGCTTGCTAGTTGGTTTTTATCCTTATCTCTTATCTCATTTTTATCATGGCGCTCCTTCAATGGAATATTCGCGGCATTGGTTCTAATCGGGAGGAGTTAAAGCTACTCCTTCAATTGCACTGCCCGCTTCTAGTCTGCCTCCAGGAAACTAAGTTGCGTCCACGTGATCGTGCAGACTTTCCACACTACACCTCTGTGCGGTTCGACCTGCCACCCGTGGAAGGTGTCCCAGCCCATGGAGGGGTTCTGATGCTCCTTCGAGACGACGTCTACTTCCATCCCATTTCCTTGCACACTCACCTACAGGCAGTTGCAGTCCGCATCACCTTATCCACATTTACCTTCTCCCTCTGTAATATATATTTGCCATCGTCATCTGCCCTTACTAGGGCAGATGTGCTACACCTTGTTGACCAGCTCCCTTCACCTTTCGTGTTGGTAGGCGACTTTAATGCCCACCACCCCCTATGGGGCTCTCCAGCACCTTGTCCGAGAGGCTCCCTTTTGGTGGACCTTCTCCACCACCTCGATCTTGTCTGCCTCAACACCGTTGCACCGACCTTCCTTTCTGACACAACACACACTTATTCCCATATAGACCTCGCAATATGCACTCCTCAGCTTGCTGGTCAGTTTGAGTGGTATGCACTTTCTGACACGTACTCGAGTGACCATTTCCCTTGTATCATCCACTTCCTGCATCATTCCCCATCTCCTCGTCCCACCAGTTGGAACATTTCTAAAGCCGACTGGGGGCTTTATTCTTCCATGACTGTTTTTCACAATCAGTATTTTCCCAACTGTGACAGTCAGGTCGAATACCTCACAGAGGTTATTCACTGCCGCTGAACATTCCATACCTCATACATCCTCTTCTCCACGTCGTGTCCAGGTCCCTTGGTGGACTGCAGCCTGCCGCGACGTGCTTAGAGCCCGGCGCCGTGCGTTACGCACCTTCCGCCACCACCCAACTTTGGAGAATTGCATCAATTATCAACGTATGAGAGCGCAATGTCGTCGCATCATAAACGACAGCAAGAAAGTTTGCTGGACTGCTTTTACTAGTTCTTTTAACCGTTTTACTCCCTCCACGGTTGTCTGGGGTGGCCTACGCCGTTTATCCGGCATAAAGGTCCACTCCCCGATTCCTGGCCTGACCATGGAGAACGCAGTCCTCGTGGACCCCGCTGCTGTTTCCAACGCATTGGGCCGTTTCTTTGCGGATGTTTCGAGCTCTGCCCATTACCACCCTGCCTTTCTCCCTCGCAAACAGGTAGAGGAGACACGGCCGCCTTCTTTCCGCTCTTTTAATCGTGACAATTATCACGTCGCCTTCACCATGCAGGAGCTAGACCGTGCTCTCGCCCTGTCCCGGTCTTCTGCAGAACCTCTCCTGCGGGCAAGTGCTTCCTTCTTAGTACCTACAATCGCATATGGACTGAAGGTCATATTCCCACAAGTTGGCGTGAAGCCATTGTTGTCCCCATCCCCAAACCAGGGAAGGACAAACACCTTCCTTCCAGTTATCGCCCCATTTCTCTGACGAGCTGCGTCTGTAAGGTGATGGAACACATGGTTAACGCTCGGTTGGTCTGGCTCCTCGAATCTCGCCGCCTCCTGACTAATATACAATGCGGTTTTCGTCGACACCGCTCTGCTGCTGATCACCTCGTTACGTTGTCGACCTTCATTATGAACAACTTTCTAAAGAAGCGTCAAACAGTAGGTGTTCATCGACTTGGAGAAGGCATACGATACCTGTTGGAGGGCGGGCATTCTCCGCACATTGCACACATGGGGCCTTCGGGGCCGCTTTCTCTTTTCACTCAAGCGTTTTTGGCGGATCGCAAGTTCCGGGTACGGGTGGGCTCTGTTTTGTCAGATACCTTTTGTCAGGAGAATGGGGTACCACAGGGCTCCGTCTTGAGTGTGGCGGTCTTTGCCATTGCAATCAATCCGATCGTAGATTGCCTTTCAGTCGACGTCTCCGGATCTCTTTTTGTTGACGATTTCGCAATTTATTGCAGCGCCCAGCGGACATGTCTCTTGGAGCATTGTCTTCAACGCTGTCTTGACCGTCAATATTCCTGGAGCATCGCAAACGGCTTCAGATTCTCCACTGAGAAAACTGTGTGTATCAATTTCTGGAGATAAAAGGAATTTCTTCCACCTTCTCTACGTCTCGGCCCTGTTGCTCTACCTTTCGTGGAGACTATGAAATTCTTGGGACTCATGTTGGATCGTAAACTTTGCTGGTCCATACACGTGTCCTACCTGGCTGCCCGTTGTGCCCGATCCCTTAACGTTCTTCGTGTCCTCAGTGGCACGTCATGGGGAGCGGATCATACCATCCTGCTTCACCTTTACCAGGCCATTGTTCAGTCGAAGCTCGACTACGGAAGCCTTGTATACTCTTCTGCACGGCCGTCGATTCTCCACCGTCTCAACTCTATCCACCATCGTGGATTACGTCTGGCGACCGGTGCATTTTATACCAGCCCTGTTGAAAGTCTGTATGCCGAGGCTGCTGTATTACCCTTGACCACTCGACGTGACATACTCCTGTGTCGGTACGCATGCCGCCTACGGTCGATGCCCAACCATCCATCTTACAGATTATTTTTTGACGACTCACTCGATCGCCAATATCAGTTGTCTGCGATTGCCTTGCTTCCACCTGGAGTTCGGTTTCGCCGCCTGCTACAGCGGCTCGATTTTACCCTTCCTTCCACCCTTCGGTTGAGCGAAAGCCCATTGCCACTATGGCATCAGGCCCAGGTTCACACACAGCTCGAACTTAGTTTGCTCCCCAAGGAGAGCACTCCGGATTTGGTATACCGCTCGAGGCTTGCCGAACTCCGTTCGCGGTTCGATAATGCCATATTTATTTACACTGATGGTTCCAAGAGCACTGCCGATGTCGGATCTGCCTTAGTCGTCGGGGACAACCGTTTCCAATACAAGCTCCCTGACCGGTGCTCGAACTTCACCGCTGAGCTTTTTTCCTCCACCAGGCCGTTTTGTATACCTGCTGCCACCGCCAACCCTTCTATGCCATATGTTCGGACTCCCTTAGTTCCCTGCAGAGTCTTAAGGACCCTTTCTCGAACCATCCTCTCGTGTATCGGATCCAACGCTCCCTCCAGTTGCTAGCAGATGACAGCTGTCACGTTTCTTTCCTGTGGGTCCCTGGCCATGTGGGTGTGCCCGGGAATGAGGCCGCCGACATAGCAGCCAAGGCAGCAGCTGTTTTGCCTCGCATGGCTACCTTTTCCGTCCCATCGGACGATGTTCAACGGGCTCTTCGCCGGTGTATCGTGTCGCAATGGCACAGTGTGTGGCTTTCACTGTACAACAATAAATTGCGAACTGTCAAACCGATCCCGACCGCTTGGAGGACCTCCTCACGCCCCTCTCGGCGGGAGGAGGTCATCCTGGCCCGGTTGCGGATCGGTAACTGCCCTTTCAGCCACCGTCACTTGCTATCCGCCGAACCTGCACCGCTATGCTCCTGCGGTGAACTGCTGACAGTGCGACATGTTTTACTGACTTGTGTTAATTTTAATCATCTCCGTGTAGCCCTTCACTTTCCGTCTACTCTGGAGGAAATTTTAGCTGATGACACACGAGCAGCTGCTGGAGTTTTGCGTTTTATCAACTTGACCAACCTATCCAAGGATATTTAACCGTTTTAATTGTCTTTTAGCTTTCGTTTTTGCCTCTTGTTGATGTTCTGACAGTCACCATTTTTTTGAGATCATAGTGAATCTATGTTCTTGGCTGGGCGCTAATGACCATAGAAGTTGTGCGCCCTAAAACCACAAAAAAAAATTCTCGTTTTCTCTTCCTTCCTTCCTTCCTTCCTTCCTCTTCCTCCCAAAATCAGTCTTAATTTTTGTCGCAATGGTGTCGTCCTGTTTGAAGTTTATTGCTCCGTTTTTCAATACTGCCCGTTATAGTTTGCTCCTAGCTCAATATAAAATCTCGCCGTGTCGGTCGAAGTTGAAAGCATTGCTTCAAAACGGTAGGTTGATTGCAACTGACATACTTAAATTGAATTCATTGGATATTATCCGTGTGGCATTTCTCGCCCGTTAGACCCAGATCATAGGCTGTTACATGTTATATAAATTGACATCACACATCGTGGCTCTCATGAATAAAAGAGTAACAAATTGTGAAATAAAATGCCATATAAAGCAAATATTGTACGGAACATAAGTGTTCACGAAAACTATTTGGACTACAGGAAAATTAGGGGAAATTCGGGTTAGGTTTTGCTCGAGGGTAAAAAAAGGAATTCCTTAAAACTTAATTAGAAGAATTAAAATAGCGTGGAAACACGGGGCATTCTTCACTGAGTGCAAATAAGTTATATGATTGTACACTACAGTACCGTAGGCGTAATTTTCTAACAAATCACAATAGACTTCAACGTAAAGTGAAACAATACTTGAGCAGTAAACTCTAAACTCATCCGAGAAACGTGCCCATAGCTACCGCTGTGCAAACGACACAAAAATGCATTGAACTCGAATGTACCTCTGTACTAAAATATTGGACACGTTATGACGTTTTTATACCAATTACTGTTCTGCCACCCCCAAAAATGTACTATTCCTGAAACAGCCTGTATTCTCTAATGTTCACGTCTACCAACGCTCGGGCAACTTTGATTCTGCAACTGTAGAAATTACGTGCTTTTTGATAAAGTTCCCCGAAGTTAGTTAAATGGGTATAGGTGAGTCTCAAGAAATTAATTCGCAACCACATTCACCTAACTCACTTGTTATTCCCAGTGGAGCAGAATGTTACATACAATGAAGTCATTTTTAAGTCATGAAATATAGAGCTGCTGCCGCAGTACGTCTTTGGTATCTACATACGGGTAGTACGTAGTCTGGTAAACATCGTACAGATGTCGTACGTATTTTATTTTGAAGAGGCTCTGAAGTTTTAAAGATTGAGATGCGGACTCTGCAGATGTCGATACGGTGATAAAATCAAATTGCTTATAAAGATAACGGAAACCGCATAAATGCGTTTCTGGCGACTCAGATAGCAATGCCATCTGTTGGTTCAATTTGTATTCTACTCTGTACATGCCTTGACGACTGATTGCGTATTTTATTTTGCTGTGTACCAAAATTTCTTTGAAAGGCTTAAATTTGCTGTCTTGTAAGATATTACGTTAGATAAAACTTCAGAGCTCGAAAAATGAAGCATTCCTCTCTGCCATGACCTGTGCAAAAGTCAGCACTTCATGAGGCGAAAATGACAGGGAAGTTGAGGTAGACAACAATCTTATTCCTTGTTACTGTAGCTGCAGTTTAAAAGCTAGCATAAGAAGTTAGTGCGTGTTTTGTTTTCGTATGGTCTATCAGCACAGGTTTAGTGAAGAAAGGTAAAATTTTAAAACAGAAAATGACATCACGAAACGTGCACTAGTAAAGAACGCAGGTTAGGCTGTGAATACCAGTCTGTCAGCTGTTAAGGTTGTGGACCATTTCACATTCGTCAAAAATCCTTAAATTCCAGAGATATCAAACTGCACTGTACAAAATGTAGGGCTATAGTAAAAATGTCTAGGGACATCACATTCAAAAGTAATTTTAATTGGACATTACTGCGGAGTTTCACATAAGTCCATTGATGTGACTAAGGTTCAAAAGCGCTTGATTCTTACTTTCCTGGGTCTGTTTGAACTGCAGATGCTGATTTAGCCTCTTAGTGTATTGATACATTTTAATTTGGCACAACTAAGTGGCATAGGAACAGATACTGCCAGTGTTGTGTGTAAATAATGGCGTATACGTACACAAAATTAGAGGCAGGGCACTTCATTGTCATGGCTACCAATCAGTGTAGTCGGCTCTTTGCCCGTTGCAGATGCACTTCACAAACATGAAATTCCTTTCTGAATTCTACAATTGGCTTGCTACATCAGTCGAGCTGCTTATGAAATTACTAAACACAATTTAAGAATTAAAGACTTTGAAAAGTCAAAAGGTGTCTGTCTAGAGATATTGCTGTTAATCGTATTGTTAGTTGAAAGCAACATTTCAATGTTGTAAGAAACAGTGTGACGCCGATGAGATGCTTCATAAAGTGTTCAGTGACGAATGAAGAAAAGTTTTTTTCTTTTAGAATTCCACCTTGGCTGAGGCTCAAGTTGGGCATTTAAATCTAATTTTGGTGATCCTGTAAATTTGCCAATGACCCCGTTTTTCTTAGTGAATGATAAGCTTAAGGAAATTGTCCATGAAAGTTGGAGAGCTAATTTTCTCAGACAAGTAAATTTCATAGTTGGGAAAGTTTAGGCTCTGCAGTAAAAAATAAAAGGTTGAAAACGTAAAATTTAGACTGATGTAATCGTGGCAGGGAAATGTGTAAATTTTGTAGGGAAACTCAAAACGGTTACCAATATAGAAATACTTGAAAGTCGATGCTTTCACGTAGTGAATGCTTGCGCATGTTAACAGTGGCAGAACTGAGGAGATTACGTTACGAAAATTCACGCTGTTAAATTGGCGACATGGAGCAAGTTTAGTTAGTATTAAGTTGCTTATTAGACGGATGCTTGCTAAGGAAAACCATTTAAAGATCTAGCTTTGTGTGTATTAGTCTATGCTTTAAGCGTAAGTTACATTTGGCCAGATTTAGTGAAAACTGAATTAAGAAACAAACTAATTTAAAATGTGGTAAATGGAAACCTTTATATTGGTGTAAAACGTGTTGAAAAGTGTGAGCACTAAAATTCGTGAAGGAATTGGCACTTCATATTTATTCCTTATAAAAACTATCTACATGGTGGACGAATTAACAAGATTCAAATACTGACTATCCAGAATCATGACAATGAAGTGAACATAAGTTTTCTCTGCACATACAGGATGCTGTTCCATGTAACATGACAAAGTGAAATAACTGAACTTTTTATTTTCAAGTAGGATCATAGTATTGCAGGTAGATACCTAGCAAAATAACGCATTTTCTTAGATTTCGTTGTTCAAAGTTAAAACATGCTTTTGGGGGCATCGACTCTGTGGGTGCTCCGGGGCTCGTGCACCCCCTAAGAATTTTTTGGGGGTGCTGAGCACCCACATAAAATTGAGATGGAAAATAAAACTGTGTACCGTAGATTTTTAAAAAATCGGGAAAAATCAAAACCTACCTTAAGACTCGAGGCAATGCAAAATCTGACCATAGTGACAGACGGTATTTCATACGTGAAAGAAATGATCAGTTACGTACGTGGGTTCCCAAGTGAGTAGTAATGAGTGTGCGTGTTTTAGCCACTATGCTAGCTTTATTCATCCTGAATCACGTCGGTCCTTTTGACCTTTCAGGTGTGCGTATTTATCAACATTAAATTGTGTTCTTTCAGGAATTTAGCTTGAAGAATCTGATGCTGATGCTAAAGTTAATCCTTTTTCATTTACCTTTGTCACTTCTCTTGTTCTTAAAATTAAAGATTCAGTTGAAATTCGTAATGCTTTTCTCTAAGGCTTAAAAAAATCCCTTGACTATATTAATACTGTCAGATGTCACGAAGTTATCTCGAAGTGATGAAAGTTTCGATGAAACTGACAAAAAAATTGTCGGACTTAAAAATCTCAATGTTCCAAAGATTTCTTTAAAGCATGGTGACGGTCTTCTACTAAATGTTTGTCAGAATGAATAGCACAAAAGTGTTAGATTAGTGTACAGCGAAAAATTATTTCATGGGTCGTGTAGAAGTTCTAAGGTGTTAATTATATCGAAATATCCACTTTGGCCAATTAGATCGCTTTATTTTATTTTCCTAATGCAGCCATGCTTTACTTTTCATCCTCCTCCTTCCACCTATCTTTAAAAGGCCAGACAACTGCCTATTTTATCAAGTATTGCTCATTAAAAAATGTATGAACACGATTTTCAGGAGGGTTGGTTTCGAACATATGTGAACTGTGGTGTAGAGGCACCCACACTGATTTTCAAAAGTTGGCACCTCTGCACGCTTTAACCGTAACGTTTACCCGTCATCCACGGAATCGTAAAACGAAAAGTGGGGTTGCTATTGAAGACTTCAAAGTTGCCGCTCGCCACCCACGCATGGAGCTGGTCATATATCAGGTCATGCAGATGTTCTACTAGATATGTTCTCTGTGACATTTTTGGATACGGCGCAATTTTGAAACTTCGATTTGTTAGGTTAAATGACACCTGGTGTGTATCAAGGAGCTTAGAGGTGTGTATTATACCGATACAGGTGTACCAAATTTTCTAATTGTTAATTTCATTATATTCGTCTCCAGCCACTAGTTGTAAAAGTTAAAAATAATTGCAAATGTTAAGGACGTTAATATAACGATTTGCGATCTCTCATTTCCTTCACATTTAGTTTGAAAATTCGGGTCAGGTATTTCATGCACGTTGGCAACCCTGGCTAATAGTTCTGACAGTATAACATGTTGTGCTGATTGAAAATAAGCTAGATGATAAAAATTGAATTTAACATATTGTGAAAAGAAAGGTAACTTCACAAAGTATTGTATTGCAACCTGTCTGCATTGGATTTTTTGTAAAAATGAGACAACACTCGCTTCTACCTAGATCTCCGCCTGGCATTCCTCGTTACAACTGATGGAACAATTGAATTGGCTTCAAAATCGCTGCCATTAACTTTTTCAATAAAATGTTAGATTCGTGGTATTCCTGAAATAATGTAAAGGAGTAAATTGTACAATTTACTCAAACAGCCACTATTTATGCCAAGTATTACATGCGCAAATATAAAATTTGAATGGTGGAAGGTAAGTACACAAATTTGGCGAAAAGTATCAGTATACGGTTAAGTTAGTATCACCATCAAAAGGGCTTTCGTGATTGGCTGGATGGCACAACGCAGTCGAGCAGACACTTGCGAAGTCTTCAAAAACGACGTATGAGAGACCATAGTTAACTTTTAAAAATTGGGTGAGTTAGAAACAGTTGTCACCATTTGCCAAAAGTTAGTTTAGTTTCGTCCACTGTTTGTGGCTAATGTTTTTGGGTTTGGAGTGGCACAAACAAATATGTCTCGTAGAAGCAGAATTATATACTTGCTGCACCACGTATCGTCAGCGATGCCAAATTGGTAACATTTTAGTGAGAAATGTTTTATTGCGGAGAGCCTGGAAGGAATAACAATAATTGGGACAGAAGCGATTAAGTCAATGAAAACGGGGAAACTTGTTGAAGTTACTGAATTTGTGGAAAAGTCTGCACTGAGATGTTTCGAATTTTTCAGAGTACCGTACATTTGTTGCAAGGAATTTTGGTCAATTACTTGCTTACCACCATTCACTGAGCCTATTCAGTACTAATATTTTGTAACAGTTCGTGACCAGCCCTAGGAGTCGTGGAGATGCGTGAAGATACATTTGGGGAAAAAACATAAAAAATAGAGGAAAAAATGAGCACTTAAAGGCTGCTTTAGGTGTTTTCAATGCCAATTCTGAACAGCAATTAAAAGAAGGTGCAGTGTTCTGGTACACAAATTGTTAACAAAAACATTACATATGCAGAATCTATGCCTGCATATTAAATTACCATACTTGCTGGAATAGGCTATTCTTCCTGAACAGCTGCAGGTAAATGTATCCATCATGACAATGTAATTAATGGTACTCTGGGCACAAATCAGCTTAGAAAATGTTACACATGTAAAAAATAAACAGCTAGTTAGCTTCAAAGTTATTGCATGTTAATAAAAATGCAAAATTTTACTGAAATAAGATTCCACTTCATTGGCCCTTGTTTAACCATATTCATGCTTGCTTTATGGTACTCGGTTCAATGCCCCACCATTAAATTGTGCTGCAGTGTATGCCTGTCAAATATTTGGTTTAAGTAGTTATGTACATCTCTATCATGTACCTTTTCTAAGAAACGGAGCAAAATGAGGCTTTATGGGGAGATAATTCTTTGATGCTGAAATTATTTACTTTGGATGTTCTTATGATTACAGGTGGTTTGCTTGTAATAGGTACTTACACAGGTGACAAGTGTGCCTTGGTTGCATTTTGATGCAGTGCTATTGGCTTATGGTATTTGGTCCTAGCATGCAGCCGGCCGTGGTGGCCAAGGAGACTGAGGCGCTCCAGTCACAGTCTGCACGGCCACTAGAGTCGGGGGTTCGAATCCCCCCCCCCCCCTCGGGAATGGATATTTGTGCCGTCCTTAGTTAAAAGTAGTTTGTAAGTTTAGGAACTGATGATCTGTAGTTAAGTCCCATATACTCTACAAACATTTGAACCTAACATGCATATAATAGTTCTTCGTTAATCTAGACTCCCTGTTAAGTAACAAACCTTCTGTATAAAATATTCATAATACATAGGCTTTATTGGTACAACAGTAAAACCTTATGATGAAAGATTTTAACACCATATAACTATCTTCAGCAGTAAATAGTGCCAACTTCCATTGTTGTACTATGGACTTGGGTCTACTGGTGTCATTATTTGGACTCTCTTGTAAGTGCTTTAATTTTAGAGTTCAGATTTTTTCACAGTAACCAGGAATCTCCCCCTTCTGTAAGTAACATTTTTATGATATGCATATACCATTATTGTTAAAACATGATGATCCATGTACAGAAATATTTCACAAATTTGACACTGGTGTCAGATTAGACAGCTGTCATATATATTGAATAAATACTACACACTGAAACAGCATTTTAACAATTAGAACTTTATTTTCACATTCTGTGGAACCAATTTTAATCTGAAACTTCCTGGCAGATTAAAATTGTGTGCCGGAACCGGGACTCGAACCTGGGACCTTTGCCTTTCGCGGGCAAGCGTACTACCTACTGTGCTATCCCGACACGACTCACGATGCCACCTCACAACTGCACTTCTGCCAGTACCTCGTCTCCTACTTTCCAATCTGTTTTGGCTACACAAATAAGGAAATAATACACACGAGCAGCTGTAAAATTTTGCTCATTCTGGACAGTAATTTTGAATTACTAACATAATAAACTTAGTCCACTGTCCAAATTTAGTGACTAAATTCAGTCTTGTGAACGCCAATCAGAGATAGCTGTATTACACGCTTTGATGTATTTCGATAAAATAGCTCCACAATTGTGTGGAAGCCTGCCTTAAGTTAATGCTGTTCATCCAAATACATTTTTCTTGGGCTACACCCTGAAGTTGTTCATATTACCCAAGTTAGTTGTATTTACAGAAAATGTAAGCCCAGGTTGTGGACTGGAAATCCACACTTGCACTTCAAATAAGATACTGTACTCACCTGTTTGAAAAAGTATAGGAAGCAAAAGTAGTTTGTCTAAGGAAACTGATAACTTTGTGCAGAGCTTTATCATGAAAATTGTGTGTGTGTGTGTGTGTGTGTGTGTGTGTGTGTGTGTGTGTGTGTGTGTGTGTGTGAGATGTAACCCTCGAGCGGGCGTGCATGTGTATAAAGTGCGCCAATGGCAAATCATTGTTTTGCAATGTTTCATTCTTGTTTGACAAGACCAAGCCCCTACCTATTCATGCATTAAACTTTAAGCTAGCACAGTGTGAAGTTGTCATAGGTTCACTTAAAATACAGTAATTTAAAATAGTTAATCTTAGTGTACAAAGTACATCACGCACTGTCATGTAATAAGTAATTTTCCTCAAATTTTAATTCGCCTCTTTCTGTGCAAATGGAATAACAAAGGTGGATACATTACTGTGCAGGGTGAGATCCGAGCTGACAAATAAGCTCAATTGGCTACTCGACGAGGATCCAGATTTCGACACTGTAACGATGACGACTCTGAGGCACGAGAGGAATTTACCACACTAAGAGATCACTATTCAGATTCTGATAGTCCACGATACAGATTACTGAAGAGCTACTCTCGACTAGTAGTTTTATGGGAAGAACAAAACGTCTAAACGGAATAGTCCTAATGTGATTATGAAAACAAAGAATAACATTGGGAAAATATACTCCATGCCTACAAGTGTTGCCAGAGGGGTCACAAGTGAAAAACAGGCTACGTACAATACTTACTGTGGAAGTAATTGATGAAACTAAAATTCACAAACATACATATTCAGTCTAACAAAGAATTATACAATATTCCAGTGATGGAGACACTATGGAAAGTGCAGGTGTGAAATAGTGGCTTTGTGGGGTTGCTATATCATCGGCATTCAGAAAACAACACAAATGTGATTGAACTGTGGACATCAGATGGTACCGACATGGAGATAGAGCTGTGATGAGCTGCAGAAGACTTTTGTTCCTTTTTTATGATACATTAGTTTTTACAATAAGACAAGAGTAAATGATAACCTTAATGCAATAAGGCAAATATTGGATGACTTTGAGGTGAACTGCAAGAATGTTTACAGTTTAGGACAATTTTTGACAGTAGATTAAACGTTGCAAGCTTTCTTGTGGGTCACTGTTCTTTTGTTCAGTATATTCCAAACAAACCAGCGAAGTATGACAAGGATATTGTGGGAAACAAAGGACCATACAATGTTTCTAATTCTCCCTGTGATATTGTAAGACGACTTATTACTCACACTGAAGGCTCACAAAGAAATTTTATGTATACTAGCTATTCCTTAGGCAACTCCCTGTTGAAAAATCAACTAACGTGCACTGAGATGTTGAAGACATACGCAAGATAACACACATTTTTACCTGTGAAATGTAGGGCTCTTCACTCTTATTTAGTTTTTAGAATGATATAACAGTGTTGGAATATATTCCTGTCAGCTATAGCAATTAAATGATAAATAAATTTCCCCTATTTGTTTAATCAAACAGTAAATTAGCAATGTAAAATAAGTTAATTGTATTGCTGTTAATTTAAACTAAAAGTATGACTTAGTTCATACATGTTTCCCGTGGTAGCATGCTGACAGCTGTTGACTACATGTGTACAAAGTGCGCCACACGCCCGCTCGTGTTATGAAAATCAGCGCCTGCTCAAAGGTTGAATTTCCACTGTCTATACTTCGCAGAAAAATTACCTCACAGCAGTGGAAGTTCCAAAAACAGTTTTTACATAAAATGTTCACTTCCTCCATGGAGGCACACCTAAGATTCTTTAGTTTTGCACAGCAATTTCAGGTGTATGAAGCTCGATAATTTTCCAAATCATTAAATGCAGTCAAAAATTGAGGTAAAACTACAAAAATTAATCTTTATGTTAAGAAAGTTTAAAATATTTTTCTCGTCTAATTTTTCATAAATGGCAGCTTCATACACCTGCAAGTATGGCTTGTAAGCTGTGCAAAATTCATTGAAGACTCATTTGGGAAAAGTCTTCGTAAAACTGCATCTAGAATAATAAATGGATAAAAAAATGATAAATTAATATAAAACTGTGACTTTGAATAAGAATCACAAACCCTTAGTCATTGTAGAAATTTTACGAATTTGTGGTAGTTTGGAAAGTAGAAATTAAAATGTCCTGTTCTGCTCAGCCAGCCAGTTGGACACCCTGCTCCTCTTAACGGTTCTAAAAATGGAATCCCTTAAAGGTATTGCTATGTATTTCCATATTTTAGGCAACAGTAATTCATACAGTGAAAATTTACACGTACACTGGTCAAAACAATTGAAGGATCTGTTAACTAGTGTCTGAAGTATTTTCATCAGCAAAATGAACTCGGTTGTATTTTTGTAGTTTTACAGACCTGAGTGTTAAGGAAATTAAGAGCACATCAAAAACAGATGTTAATATTTATGGACAATTAATGGCAAATCTAACATTGGAAATGTCACAGGAAAACAATGTCCTGTTTAACACAATGTTCTCATTTGCCCATATCAACAAAAATGCAAGTTAATACCATCTGCCTTTGTAAATTCTAAAATGGTTTAGTAATCAAGAGTTAAAAATCTTAAACATAGTCACTTAAGATTGTTTCAGTTCTATTTTGTCAAATGTTTAAAATGACACATGCTTGTTTTAATTTTTAAAGAAGCAGTGATACATAGGTCCAATCATTTGTTCCTGCAAGTCTAATAGCATTTTCCTTTCCAGATAATGTAAATTGTGAAGCTCCATTGCACTGGATGTGTGAAGATGGTAGGTGTATACAGACAAAATTCAAGTGTGATGGGAACAATGATTGTGGAGACTGGTCAGATGAAAAGGACTGTAATGCAACAAAGGTAAGATCTTCTGTGCCATCATTCCAGAAACGCAGCTTAACTCCAGTGATAGATTAAGGCTTTGAAACTTTGCCTGATTGTAAGGATTTTCTGCCTTTCTCATCTTGGAACGTACAAAGGTGATACTGCATACTGTTTCTTAAACTTCTCTCCTTCCTTGATTTCCAGTTGATATATGCTGGACTTTATTTATAACCTCCATTTACTGTGATACTGTGCTTGGAGAATAAATGTCAGTTTCATCTAAATTCACTGTCAGAGTACTTAGGATACTTTTCCAAATCATGCCTGGTAACAAATGTTTGATTTTACTTCTATGCAAACACTTAGCAAAATTCAAAAATTGTTGTATGGGTATAATGAAAACTGCTTAAATTTTCTTTAAAAATGTCTTGTACAATAAATTTTAGGAAGGCATAAACATTACTGTATGGCATAACAAATTAATACAAATTACTTCACATTTTGGATAATAAATACCTGCAGAGGGTGAAAATTCTACAGGTTAGTGAATTTAAATGTACTCTACAGTGTTTAACTTTCTACATCTAGGTGTCAGGTGTGCAAATGCCCTGCAGTGAGGAAGATTTTCCATGCGGTGATGGCACCTGCATTCCAGATAGTTGGGTGTGCGATGGCCTCAAGGACTGTCAGAATGGCAATGACGAAGTTTTGGGCTGCTCTAAAAAGGTAACTGCTTGAATTATAAAGTGTTAAGACATTAGAAAAGGGAAATTGTGGTTCGTTTCCAAAATAAACTTACTCTTCACTAGTCTCGGATCTATTGCGGGATAGAATACGTGGATTGTGATTGTCAGATTTAATACAAAATCAGATTGTAATGTCAATGGATACATAAATCAGTGAAGATGTTCGCTGAACTGCTGACAGGCAGGTAAAATAATCATTCACACAACTTAAATTTTTGGCTATGGCTTTCATTAAAGAAAGGCCCAATCAGCTGGGGTGTAGTGATGGCAGGTTATCTTCGGTTCACAAGAGCTGGTGGTGGATGGGAGGATCTTCCCAACTGTGCAGATGGTAGTGTCCTTTCGACACATCCCCATAACCACCTTGGCCTCAGACTAAGATATCGTAGGCCTAATATCTCCTCCCTCTTCCTCACGCATTTTCCTGTGCCCCTCCAATTTGACTTCCGTCCAACTGTGACACCCTCCTTACATATTTTTGTTTCAAACCCCCTCACTCCCTCCTATCTATTCTCTCCTGCCTCCTTACCTTACCTTCCCTTCACTGTATTCAGTGTCACATCTCGCATTACTGCCTATTGGAGCCTTTACAATCCTTCACGCAATGGGAACTTTCCACCCCCGAACCTCAAGTCTCATCCTTACTCCTCCACTCTGCTCCTCACTGTCAAAATGCTTCTAGTGCTGAAGTGGTTAGATGTTGTTGTTCATGTTGTCTGAGTGCTTATGTGAATGTTTAATTTTCCTGATGGCCATGGCTGAGAATATTGTGTGAATGTCATGATGTATTTTATGCGCCTGTCAGCAGCTCAGCAAATGTTCAGTGAGTTATTCATAATTTGGTAGAATCCGTGTATATTAAAGGACATGGCATTGATATATTATAGGAGACTTTCCTAGTGGGAAAATATGTATATAATAAATTTTTTTGACTTACCTAAAGTACAGGCTCGTCAACAGAAACACAAAAACACACACACACACACACACACACACACACACACACACACACACACACACACACACACACACTCAAGCTTTTGCCACCACTGGCAGCTTCTTCAGGAAAGAGGAAGGAAGGAGTAAATTGGAAGGATATGGGTTTTAAGGAAGTGGAAAAGGAGCCATCCAATCCCAGGAGTGGGACTTACCTTAGGGGACAAAAAGGAAGGTAAACAAATACACACACACTCACACATATCCACTTCCAATCATGTCTAGGCCTAGGGGTGTGTGTGTGTGTGTGTGTGTGTGTGTGTGTGTGTGTGTGTGTGTGTGTGTGTGTGTGTTGTACAGGATAGTATGTCATGGATAGTGCATTCTGTTGTAATATGTAATTTTTGAGGATACCCAAAGATTATCATCTAAAATACCTAAGTATTTTGATATTATCCCATACAAGTGTTTTCCGAGATAGTAATGACATGGGTTAAAGCCGACTAGTGGTATACCTTTCTTAAATTATTCTGGTATTTCGTTAATGGATTTAAAGTGAATGTCTGCTTAGTTAAGTAAATCATCCCCTGCCCAGTTGCAAGCATTTTTAGCCTATAAAAAGCTTCAGATACCAAAATTAATTCCCCATAAAAGCATCTGTTAAGTGTGACCTTCTACATTAAGATTTCCATTTTGGTTTTGACTGACACCATTTTAAACATTAGGGTGTAATGACAAGGTTGCTGTTAGCTACTCAAAGGTGTTTCATTGCCAGAAAATGTGAAATTATCTGCCTCTGTCAAACCACGTGATTCCCATCCTATGTGGTGCTTTTAAATCCTTAAAATTTAGGTACTTCGTAGTGATGAAACAAAAGCCACTTATTATGGAATGTGTGGCTGAACACAAATGCTCCTTGCAGATGTCAGGCTGTCTGTCAACAATGGAGAGCACCAATCCTGTCAAGATGTACTGTTTTCTAAATAAAAAAGAAAAAGAAAAACCCTGGGCACATTGCCTTACAGCAAGGCTAGAAAGTTTGTGATGCCACGTGTATGGCAGTAACATATGCTGCAGCTATGACAGTTGCTCTCCCTGTTAAGGCTGCTACTTGGGGCCCCTTGCCTATGCCTATGCCTGTTTCCTGTGGTTGGGCTCATTCTCTAGCTCCCTCCCCAGCCTGAGTAGCAATAGTCCCACTGCTCAGAGGTTTCTGAGTTCACATCTTAGCTGGTGGCTGTCACAGGCTGCTGATTGCAGGGATGCACAATCATGATTCTGGAAGTTGTATAAACCCTGTCACTTAACACAACCTAAGGGGAAGAATTATCACCTTCTGGTGGAGCCCATTCATTATGCCTTTATGGCTGCAATCCCAGAGGGTCCTGAATGCACCACAAGTGACAGAAACTGTGTTGATATACTGTCTCAACTGATGACCTGTGATGTAATGTGCATCATTGGTCCGTGCCCTTAGCTCAGACATAATTGTCCAGTGGAATTGCGGCAGTATTTTTCAACCACCTGGCTGAGTTCTAACAGCTTTTAAGCACTTTCCCTGGTACATTATTCTTTGGGGAAACTTTACGACAGCATTGAACCTGCGGTGTAACATCCATTATACCAGCTTCATAAAAAAATTGCGACGTAACAAATGTCGTCGCATCACAGTAGTCACAGTAATAAGTTTTTAAGATGTAGATTCCTCCTCCATCTGCGAAATAGTGGCAGCACTAAAAGTTTGTACAATCGGTGTTACCTTTATATCTCGGATTGGTGTAACTGCTCGGAGATCTGCATCTAAAATTTTAGTAATGCAGAAACTTGTGGAATTCTTCACAATACATGCAGATAAAGCAAGTTTACACAATTCAGGTGTACCAGTAATTGAGCAACACCAGGTAAAGTTGAAATCTTTGTTTAATTTCGATAACTGTTCACAATTATGACCAACAGTTTAACAAAGCAAATACAGTAAGTTGACCGGCATAGTGGCGGCCTCGAAATCTGCCAGAACTGCCTTCCAATGACCTCTGCTGGCCCTCCTTAAATAGTAATCCTAACAATGCCTAGCATTGTTAACATTTAATACATGAAAATATTCGATTTGTAATTTGCTTTCCTAAATTATGTGAATGTTAATAATCTATAAACAAAGTTAAATCCTGTCATAATCTTCCTAACGCACAAAAACAGTTGTACAGATACTCAAATATCTAATACATTCATAAATACGAAATCAAACAATACATGTTACATTTGTATAAATATCATGAAATATAATGAATGACAAATACTCATCATGTCCCCTCAGGGGGCTCACCACTCTGTGGTGAGTACGTGCGTGGCGAGCACGGTGCCCCAGCCTTTGTAGCACTCCTTCCTTTCCGTGCTACATGACGCTTCTTCTACTGTCCTTTTCCCCTCTCTTGGGGACCGAGTGTGTGCATCCTTCGGGGAACCGAAGTTCTGACCCTTTTGGCTTTACAGTCTTCTTTCACCTCTTTCTTTGCCTCCGCGTCTGCGTTTGAGGCTTCTCCTCCTACTATTTCTCTCTTCCTCCTCCCTGTACGCACTTGAAGGCCACCCATATGGGTGACTGGGTAATGCGTAAGTCCCAGCCCCGGGCTGGCATGTAGGGTGCGTGCGTACCCCCTGGTTAAGGCCAGGCCAGGGGAGGGGCGATTGCCTGCGCTGATACCTTCCCGATTCGCCGATTGGTCCCTCCGTCTGTCGATCGGGAGGTGTGACCTGGGGTGTGAAAAATCACCCAAGGCGGGTGTGCTTCCGTTGGGGGCCCCCAGCAGGAAGGAGCGTGCCATCGGAGACACTGGAAATCGTGGGGGATACAACCGCGATGGTTCTAAAAAAAAGAAAATGGAAAGAGCCTTTAGAAATGGATGTACTAGACAATAGTGTGTCTGAACAGAAAAATTTACAGACATCAAAGTTCCTTATGGTGACCCGTACTGAGGAAGGACAATCCTTTTCGTCGGTGAACCCATTTATTATTCAAAAAGGGGTTGATGCCATTGCCGGCCCAGTTAAGACCTGCAACCGCCTGCGTAATGGAACACTACTGTTAGAAACAGAAAGTGGCTCCCAGGCACAGCGGCTGCTTAAGGCTACTCTGCTCCACAGCTACCCGGTTCGTGTTGAGCTCCATCCGACCCTCAATTATTCCCGAGGGGTAGTCTTCTCGGCCAGTTTGGATGGTCTGACTGAGGATGAACTGAAAGAATATCTGGCAGCTCAAGGCGTCGTCGCAGTACACACGGTGACAAAAAAAGAGAACAATGTTGTAGTGCCCACTCGCACAGTGTTTCTGACCTTCGACCGAGTGGCTCTGCCGCCGAAGATCAAGGCAGGGTATGAGGTCATCACAGTACGACCTTATATCCCTAACCCTACTCGGTGTTATCAGTGCCATCGATTTAACCACACAAGCCAGTCTTGCAAGAACCCAGTCATGTGTGTCACCTGTGGTAAAGAGGCCCATGAGGGGATTTGTCCACCACCGTCCCCTCATTGCATCAATTGTAACGGGAATCGTGCTGCTTTCTCCCGGGAATGTCCCGTGTTTGCCAATGAACGAGCCATCCAGGAAATCCGTGTAAAGGAAAAGGTTCCCATACCAGTTGCACGTAAGATGTACGCCAGTCGTAAGCCCAAGACCCCGCCGCGTGGTAACTATAGTACTGTAGTTGCAACGCCTCCACCAACACGGGATATGGCCACACAGACTTGTGACCTACAGTTTACGACAGTAGTTGTCAAACAGTCTACATCGACAACGGCGTCACGTTCAACGAAAAGTGTGAGTACCTCTTCAAAGTCTTCATCTTCAGCTGTGAAACCACAGATAGACGCGAAAGTCTAATAAAGAGCATTCGCGCGAGGATTTCCTCCGCACCCCTACCAAAACATCTGAGCCAACCAAGGAGCTTCACCAGGGCTCCAAGAAATCAAATAGGGGGAAAACTCTCCCTCTCCTACCTCACAATGTGACGATGGCATCCCGTGGAAGCCTATAGTCTCTCCAGGTGCATCAGCCAAAGATGGGGCTGCCGACCACACTCACGAAGCTGCTGTGGTAACCTCTGAGAATATGGAGTAAGACCCTCCCATCTCAGACACCACCAGTTGCGAACATTCGCACTGTGGCCCACCGCCTTCGTCGGGCTGATGTCCACCTTCATCTCATTTTATCCTATTATGGATATTCTTCAATGGAACATTCGTGGTATCCGGTCGAATTGGACAGAACTGCAGCTTCTAACACGAACATATCATCCAATCATCTTCTCTCTACAGGAGACAAAATTGCTCCCTGGTACTCGAATTACTTTCCCACGCTACACTACCGTTCGCTTTGACCTTCCTCCAGTGGCAGGAATTCCAGCCCACGGGGGCGTAATGTTGCTTATTCGGGATGACGTACACAGTACATCAGTCCCTTTGTGTACTCCAATACAAGCTGTTGCTGTCCGGATATACCTTCCTGGATTTGTCTTCACACTGTGCAATATTTACGCTCCTTCCTCTTTTCCCGTCACTAGATCAGATCTCCTAGATCTTATTGACCAGCTTCCGCATCCGTTTTTGTTGGTGGGAGATTTCAATGCCCACCACCCCCTTTGGGGCTCCCCACGGCCATGTCCACGGGGCTCCCTCCTGGCAGATATACTGAACCACCTTCAGCTCATCTGCCTTAACACTGGTGAACCAACTTATCTTTCAGACACCACAAATACTTTCAGCCATATAGATCTAGCTATCTGCACTGCTCAGCTGGCATGGCGTCTTAAATTGTCTGCTCTCTCAGACACACATTCGAGCGATCATTTTCCGTGTGTAATTCACCTAATGATGCCTGACACCCTTGAGCATCCACACCGCTGGCAGTTAACGAAGGCGGACTGGGAGCTCTACAGGTCACTGGCGGATTTTGGTACTTACTATTATCCTAGTATAGACGACCAAGTGGAACACATTACCACAGTTATTCTGACAGCCGCGGAATGTTCCATCCCCTGCAAGACTTCCCACGCACGTCGTCCCCTTGTCCCGTGGTGGACCGCGGAATGCCGTGACGCTCTGCGAGCACGGCGACGTGCCCTTAGAATCTTCAAACAACGGCCCACGCTCGACAACTGCATCCGATACAAACGGCTGCGGGCCTATTGTCGTCGCCTCTTTCGCGACTGTAAACGCGCCAGTTGGCGCTCATTCACGAGCTCTTTTAATAGGTCTACCCCTTCCTCCATCATTTGGGGTAACCTTCGAAAAATTTCGGGCACTATGGCTCATTCCCCAATTCCCGGTCTGTGTGTCGCAACTGACACTGTCGTCGATCCTCCACAAATAGCCAACGCACTGGGACGACATTTTGCAGAGGTCTCTAGCTCTTCACATTACACTGACGCTTTCCTAGCTAGGAAACGGACGGTGGAGGCGACTCCATTGCCCTTTACCTCTCAGAACCATGAATGCTACAATACCGAGTTTACTGTACGAGAGCTCCACCACGCACTCTCGTCTTCGCGGTCCTCCGCTCCAGGACCAGATGGCATTCACGTGGCGATGCTGCAACACCTTTCACCAACGAGCTTGCACTTCCTACTGGCCACCTACAACCGCATATGGATAGAAGGCACCATTCCGCGACGCTGGTGTGAAGCCATAGTCATTCCCATACCAAAGCCTGGGAAGGACAAATGTCTCCCTTCCAGCTACCGCCCCATTTCCCTCACCAGTAGCGTATGCAAGGTGATGGAACGCATGATTCACGGGCGCCTGGTATGGTGGCTTGAAACGCGACATCTCCTGTCTTATGTCCAATGTGGGTTTCGCAAGCACCGTTCTGCGGTGGATCATCTTGTTGCCCTATCTACCTCAGTAATGAATAACTTTTTACGGAAGCGCCAGAGAGTAGCGGTGTTCTTTGATCTGGAAAAGGCATACGACACCTGCTGGAGGATGGGCATCCTCCGCACTCTGCATACATGGGGTTTTCGGGGTCGCCTGCCAATTTTTATCCGCGAATTTTTAACAGACCGTGTATTTAAAGTGCGTGTTGGTTCGGTTTTATCGAGCACTTTTAATCAGGAGAACGGAGTCCCCCAGGGCTCGGTCCTGAGCGTTGTTTTATTTGCAGTGGCAATCAATTCTATAGCCGATCACCTTCCACTGGGAGTGTCGGCGTCCCTATTTGTTGACGACTTCGCGATCTACAGCAGCACTGAGCAAACGGGTCTCCTGGAGCGGCGCCTCCAGCGGTGCCTAGACAATCTCCACGCGTGGAGTATGGACACTGGCTTTCGATTCTCAGCTGACAAGACAGTCTGCATGAACTTCTGGCGGCGGAAGGAGTTCCTTCCCCCGTCCCTTCGTCTGGGCCCCATAGTACTTCCATTTGTGGATACCACGGCGTTTTTGGGACTTGTTCTCGACAGGAAGTTAAGTTGGTCTCCCCACATATCCCGTTTGGCAGCTCGCTGTACCCGCTCTCTTAATGTGCTGCGGGTGTTAAGTGGCACCTCGTGGGGAGCTGACAGGTCTACTCTTCATCTGTATCGCACCGTAGTTCGGTCCAAACTGGACTACGGTAGCTTCGTTTATTCTTCGGCTCGACCGTCCATACTGCGCCGCTTTAATACAATCCACCACCAAGGTCTCCGTCTGGCGACAGGAGCGTTTTACACTAGCCCCTTGAGAGCCTCTATGCTGAGGCCGCCGAACTACCCCTTTCTTACCGTCGGGAACTCCTGCTTAGCCGTTACGCTAGTCGTTTGTCGTCCATGCGAGGACACCCGACGTACGCAGTTTTTTTTTTAACGACTCACTTGACAGTCTCTTCGCTCTGTGCCCGTCTGCTCTGCTACCACCGGGAGTACGCTTGCGTTCGCTACTCGGCCAGCTTGGCGTTACAATGCCTGCTATCTTCTCGACTGGAGAGAGCACCTCTCCACCGTGGCGAAGCCCCGAAGTCCGTGTTAACTTTGATCTTCATTCTCTTCCAAAGGACTCCACACCTCGTTTCGTCTACCAGAGAGAATTTCACGCACTCCGGTTTAAATTTGATGACAATTTGTTCATTTACACTGATGGCTCAAAGACAGACAAGGGTGTTGGGTGTGCTTTTGTACTTGGCAACGTCTCTTTTAAATATCGTCTTCCTGAGTGGAGTTCCATTTTTACAGCTGAGCTGTATGCATTATACCAAGCCACACAATACGTCCGGCGAAACTCGCTCAGTAAGACTGTCATTTGCTCGGACTCTGAGTGCTTTGTTGAGCCTTCGCATGCTATATCCGGCCCATCCCCTGGTACAAAGCATCCGCAATTGCCTTACTTCTCTTTCAACGAGCGGAACTACGGTGACGTTTCTGTGGGTCCCTGGCCATGTGGGAGTGTTGGGGAATGAGGCTGCGGATACGGCTGCCAAGGAAGCAGTTCTCCTTCCTCGGCTATCTACCTTTTCCACCAGCTCTGATGACCTTCGCGCTGGTATCTCCCAGCGTATTATCTCCCGTTGGTATCTACATTGGTCATCCCTGTCAGGGAACAAATTGCGAGCCATTAAACCTGTGCCTGATCTCTGGTCAACGTCATCTCGACCCTCCCGCTGAGAGGAGATTGTTCTGGCCCGGCTTCGTATTGGCCGCTGCCGTTATAGCCACCAGCATTTATTACGTGGTGGTCCTGCTCCCTTATGTGAGCACTGTGATGCACCTTTTACTGTGAACCATCTTTTAGTGCAATGTCCATTTTTTAACCGTCTCCGTCATGATCTGTGTTTCCCATTTGAATTGTCTGCCATTTTAGCTGATGACCCGCAATCGGTTAACAGAGTTTTACTTTTTATACATCGTGCAAATATGGCGAAAGCCATTTAATTTCTAACCCCGGTTCTTTTTTACTATGGGCAGTGTTGGGCGCTAATGACCACAGCAGTTGTGCGCCCTAAAACCACAAAAAAAAAAAAAAAAAAAAAAAAAAAAAAAAAAAAAACCCTCATATCATGTATATAGCTGAGGTAGGTGTGGCTATTAATTTGCCTTGTTAATGATTGAAAATAATACGGCCTATTGTGACTTTATATACACATTGAATACATGCTTTACGCCTTCTTTCCTTAAGCAGCTCAAATATCACATAGAATTGAATATACATTAAAGGTTTTCTGTTATTCCATTACTTATGTGCCTGAGCAATAATTTAGGACTCTATGGTCCACCATGTGCTTCAACATATTTGCACATTTATGTTAAACAATTGTTTTATATGTTCCTACCAATGGATAGCTTCATTTGTGATGTTTACTATCTTTTGACATGGATTTGGTAAAACACTGGGAACTCTGATGTCACAAGGACAGATCTTTACTTTAGACTGCTGGTATAAATTAACAATAAAAATATTTCTTAAGTAAATGATGCATAAAATACTGCCAAGATCTTGCTTCTTACATATCAATCCACCTCTTTATGGCTCCTCAGAATGCTATTAAAGTGCTGTCAATGGAGTCAGGTGGCATTTGTATGTTTTAGACTGCTAAATTTTACCTCTAGATGACTTTGAGGCTGTGACTAGACATATGGGCCTTATTTTACTTTCTACAATGTTCCTCCTCCCCCAGTTGTCTCAGCTCCACATGTCTCCTAGTCTGATTTTTGATTGACACATTCCTTTTAGGGATGGAACAATTAATGTGGGACATGGTAAAAGTTTTGCCACCTTACAGATGTTCTGTTAACCGACTCTGTGATTGTGGTCTTCACAGCTTAATAAATCTCCACAGCATAAAAGTTCAGGACAGTTACCTCAATATCTCGTAGATGTAGAACCTTCTTAAAACACCGCATCTACATGACCTGATTACAGGAATCCCTAGAATTCATTCAGAATACGTGCAGCAATAGAAATGTTATCTATTTTGTGTGTGTAAAAATTAAGGCAAGAACTTGGAGCAAACACCAGGTATCTGTAAAGCGGTTTAATTTCATCACTTTTGCCCTACAATGCATTACAACATGTACATTGGTTCCCAAACCGGCATAGTGGCAGCTTGAAAAGCTGTTAAGACTGACTTTTCTGATCTTTGTGTGGCCTCCTTTTGTAGTCTTGCCTAAAATACCATACATTGTTCCAACTATTAAAAATATGATAAACAATTAGTTTGCCATAACATGGCCTAGGTAATAGCAGCTTTACATTCAAAATTAAAGTAATTATTAATTTACATTGATTCATAATAACCCTGCTTTCATATATTGGGTTGCAGATCTGAAATAAGTTAAGCTTAACTATAAAATACAACAACACAGTGTTTGTTTGTACTTATATCTTGAAAAATAGTGAAGGGCGAATGTTCCTACCATGTACAGAGTGATGAAATCATGTATTCAGCAAAACAACTAATACTTTAACATGCGAGTATTTCATATAGACTTAATCTATAATACTGCCCATGCTGGCAAGTTTATATTAGACAAATTTATTATTTGTTTTCGTGGTCAGTTCCTACTCAGATATACAATATATCTTTAAGCATACTATTTCACTTTAGTAAAACAAAGTACATATTAGCAGGTTTTAGTTTCATAGCCATGTGCTCTTATCCTATTTTATATGTTATTTGTCTTTCTAGCAATGTATGTATCTTCTCTTAACCATTACCTTATCTAAAAATCATATTTCTTATATTACACTCACTGAGATCACAAACTGACATTTAAAAGTTGGCATTCTAATCAAATAATTTGTTCAATTTGTTGTTTGAGTGAAGTAGTAAACATATAGCTCTGTAGTTTGCCTATTACATCTCAGTGGTAAGAACCTCAACATTACCAACACAGAACAATATTTCCCGTATACTTCAGTGTAGCTCCAGAACCAACTCGGCCATTGACCTTACCATCTGCAGCTGTGGTCTTTCCCCAATCCTCAACCAAGGCTGACGGGGGGAGGGGGTGGAGGGAAAGCATGAAAGGTCCTGACTGGCAGAGGAGCTGATGGTGGCCAGCAGAGGTAGCATCCCACTCAGGGAGGATCTCCAACTGCCATCAGATGGCACATGGGTCATCCTCATAAATCATAGCGTCCATCAGGGACCTTTAGTGGCTCTAGTGCCATACGCAACACCTTTGTCAACCACCTCGCTGCTTTTTAAAAAAGATGCCTATTCGTCATCGCCGAATTAGTCCAAATTTATGGAACGTGTAGGGTGTGGTGGGATATGAAAGTGCACAAAGTGGGAACTCCAGATGGTTAAGGAATTTTAATGCAGAGCTCACCATATGCACCTTAACTGCCCCTGAGTGTTCAGGAATCAGTGTTTGGCTCAGAGGTAAAAGATTTGATTTTTATTGAAAGGTTCACAGGTTGTTCTGCCCAGCAGCAAATACTATTTTGCTCCTTGGCAATGCATACACTACTGACATCACAGTTGACCGCAACATGTTATTCTGTATATGTGCACATCTCTTGCCGAGAAGCTTGCATGAAACTAAATTCTATTATACATCACCACCTGTACTCGCAAGTATTCAGCGACATTTTAAATTGTGTGGTTTGCTGCCGGACTGTACAATGAAAGCTGTTCTCAGAATGTGTGTTTTCTAGGGAGACATTAAAAAACCATGTAACTACAAAAGGGCGGTGTTCATAATGTGCAAGATGCAGTCATAATTATTGCTTTCCCTGTTTTTGAATATCATCCTAGTACATGTAATTGATAAACTGAAAAAGGATGAATAGATTTACATACATGTCTAAAAGTATGTGTTACGAACTTTTTTAACTGTTTGTAGTCCTGGATTTCATCCATTGCCCTTTATTTTTTGCTTATACAAATTAATAAAATAACCTGTTTGATGTTGCGATTGTGACACTTTCTACATCTAAATACTTAATCTGCAAACCACTGAAGTGCATGGCAGAGGGTATGTCCCACTGTACCAGTTATTAGGGTTTTCCCCATTCCATTTATGTTAAGAGTGTGGAAGAAAGATTGTTCGAATGCCTTCATGCATGCTGTAATTAAACTTGTCTTCACGATTCCTATGGGAACAATATGTAGCTGTAGACATGAACTATTAGACGTGTTGGCTTCTGAGATAATAGCTTGGTATTTTTAACCAATGTAACAGTTATTTATAAAAAATTCAGCCTAGCACAAGTTGGTATAGACTGAATAAAAATATCTTCCTTACTGAAGATGTAGTCTTACTTGGTTGGAATGAATCATTATGTAAACATCATATTAATGGGAGAGGTCCCACTTTAGTTGTGCCTCAGTTTTCTTCTTTAGTTGTGATTGTCATAATCATGTCTTGATATATTTTCTTGAAGTACATCACTGAATAAAACTTTAAAGTGAAGAAGTTACTTTAAAATCCACTATTTATTATAGTGATAACTATAAAGATTAATATTGAGAAAGTTATACATGCTTGACATTCAGCATCAGAATAATAAATAATTTAGTTTTTTGTTTCAATAACTATGTACACTATTTAACCATGGAATATATATCCTGGGACTCCTCTGACACTGTATAAATGACTTTCACTTGCTGCTGCTGCTGCTGCTGCTGCTGCTGCTGCTGCCTCTACTGGAATCTGAAATATTCTGGTGGCAACTTCTGTCTTGAATAGGCCCAATTATATTTACATAAATTAAATAGCAAAGCTTCGGTTAACTAAAGGTGATAGAATAGGGATTTTAGTTTGTGCCACTACACACATTGCCAAGGAGCGGAAAAATATTCCTGCCAGGTGGATTGAACCTGCAACCTTCACAATACAAAGCTGATTTTTTTAGTTAGTAAAAATGGGGCAATATACCTAAAGTATTTTCAGGGCAGTCTTAACAATAATTCTATAAAATACGGGACACGTGGTCAACCTCCTGTAGAGTCTATTTCAACTAGACTCCCAGTGGCCCAGTCATTGTTTATTGCACTGGCAGTCCGGTCGAGGTTCCTTCGACAGCGGCAGATACTGGACATGAGCTGCAGGCTTTCCTGTGATGAAGCAAGCTCAAAACACTACCTGTCTCTTGAAAGAATACAGGTTCTTAAATGTTTCCCCTTGCAATTTAAGTTCACATAAAGCAACAGTGTGCTGTTAAAAAATGCCCAATACTGTACCTACACTTCACATTAAATGAAGGTAAAATTGTTACCATCTCATTTACATTAAATGAAATGAGCTGTCTTCTGATAGACAGGGCAATAAACAACTTTGAAACTTCCTGGCAGATGAAAACTGTGCCAGTACCAGGAGTAAAGCCTGGGAACTTTGCCTTTTGCAGGCAAGTGCTCCACTGCAGGAGCAGCCCTGGCACACTAAAGTCTGTCTGCACAGCTGGACTTCTTACAGTACTGCCCCTCCTTGCCCTTGAATAAAAGGTCCCAGGTTTGAATCCTTATTCCAGTACAGTTTTCATATGCCAGGAAATTTCATATTGGCACACACATATACACCCACTTTACTGTGGGTTGAAAATACTATTCTAAAAGTAACTTTGTTTACATTTTGACAGTTCAGAGGGCAAAGTTTTTGGTTGGTCTGAGTAGGTTGTGGCGTATTCTTATAAACTTTCACTAAAGCCACTTTATTAATACTTCCTTTATCTGTCAGTTGTTCAGTGGTAGATGTTTAAACAGCTTGTCTGCCTTTAAATAAATATGCCAACATTACGACAGATTCTTATGCGTCCAGGAAACTACACATGTGACACTTTCAATTTAAAATACATTTATTTTTCATTCTTCATAAAGCACAAATAAAAGTAAAACTTTAAGACTGCTTATTACATAACAAAAATAAGACTATGTTAACAAGATAATGAATACACTTAAACTGACTGACAACTCCCAGAGTTCGCGCCAATTTGCCCATATTCATATCTATTCATTTTGAGAACATTCTAGAATATGGAAGTAAGTTTTAAATTTAATAATTTGTTTATGAAACATAAATAAATCTTTACATAAAGATACACAAAATTATGACAAATGTAATAAGTTTTTCATATCAAAATAAAACAATACAAAAGATCATAAGTAACAGTGTGGTGTTAATATATGTTAAAATTATTTAAAATTGTTAAATCAAAGAAACTATAAAATTCTACAGTCGGCAAAGTATTAAATCACGGTCAATACATTAGAGGACCTCAGATACTGTTAATGATTTCATTAACAAATAAATTATTGTCCAACACTAAGATTACGGCTCTCGATAATTATATGTAGTTCATCAAAAGACCCAAATAATGAAAGTGATAATATCAATGTGACTTGCCATAAGCACCATAAAATGCTTATAATACATAAATATGAAATATTAGGTTACAATACCACAACCAACTATGGTATCGTATGTTTCATTAATCCAAATGGGATTTTCTAGGCTATATACAGCAAAAGGTCCAGTAAGAATATTTGTTATACACACTGAGTTGTTTAGACCGTGTCTACTGTTTATCTCAACCAACCGTGCATGTCGGGAACAATCTCATTACCACTTCTTTGTGATAAGATCTCTTCATTTGTTAAATGTGTGTAATGTAGTTGCTATGTTAGGAGGCATGGACTAGCTGGTCCTCATATTTGGCAACATTTCTTGATAGGTCTTCTTGGGTGTTACCTCTTTTCGAATCATGAGAGAACCCAAAATAGCAAACACTTCTCATTTAAACCAGTATTAATTCAAGCAAGCAGTGTTACTTACTAAAAGTACAGTGTTTATTTTATCACTTAGTACATACATACAAAGGCTTATTATCTAAGTTTCTCAAACATATACAGACAAAGAATGATTATAACATAGTAAAAGCTACGGAATATATACACACAGTCCATGGAATGTAATGTTAGAAAATCAGGAAATGCTGAAGGAATTAGATTAGGTAATGAGCACTGAAAGTAGTTCATGAATTTTGTTATTTGGGTAGCAAGGTAACTTCTGATGGCTGAAATAAAGAAGATATAAAATGCAGAATGGCTATGGCAAGAAAAGTGTTTCTAAAGAAGCAAAACATAACATCAAATATTAATTTAAATGTCAGCAAGTCCTTTCTGAAATCATTGTATGGAGTGTAGCATTGTATGGAAGTGAAACGTGGGCAATGAGTTCAGACAAAAAGATGATAGAAACTTTTGAAATGTGATGCTACAGACGAATGATGGAAAATTAGATGGGTATATCATATAACTGAGGTGGTGGTCATCTGAATCTAGGAGGAGTTTCTGGCATATCCTGACTAAGAGAAGGTATAGATTGGTTGGCCACATTCTGAGACATCAAGGAATTGTCAACTTAGCATTAGAAGGAAGCATGTGGGGTAAAAATTGTAAAGGGAGACTGAGGGACGAATATAGTAAACAGATTAAAAAGGATGTAGGTTGCCAAACGTATTCCCAGATGAAGAGACTTGTACAAGACAGGGTAGTGTGGAGAGCATCGAACCAGTCTGCGGACTGGAGTCCACCACCACAAGTTTCTCGGAATAATTATATCCCTTGCACATTGGATTCTTCGCTGATTTTTTTTTCTTTTGCACAAAACCTGTGCAAAGAAAAGCTAGAGCCTGAAAATATTCTATCACTTTGCTACATTAAATATGACTCATTAAATTATGCTTGACTTTCTTGAGCCTCTAGCAGGAAACATGTAGTGTAACCTGTTACACTACAACACTTATGATGCGGAACTTCTGTTTACCTTATAAACTTGACTGAACTTTAATATCCACTTTGTATCAACATTCGAAATGGTTGTATTTACAGTTGGATTGTGGCAAAGACTTCCTGTGCTCTAACCACCACTGCATTCCCAAAGCCTGGGAGTGTGATGGCAATGACGACTGTGGAGACAACAGTGATGAAGTAAACTGTGAGTTCTGACTTCACATTTTTATAAAAGCTTTTCTTAGAGATTTATAGTAAGGTATGAAAAATTAACTAGTGGAAATTTTTCTGGACAATTATCAATGATGGTGAAATAGTAATATAGTAATGACAGTTTACAACTCGCCAGTCATGGCGACGAGCTGCGACACACATACAAAACACCAACGCATACAACACTTTCAGCCATCAGCCATGGTCTTCTTCAGAAAATGGAACACTCACATAATCACACAGCACAAAAGTCACAAAATCATCGCTTCTGGCTGCTGCACTTAAAACTCAAATTGCGGCAGCCGGAGATAATTGTGACAGTCTGTATGAATTTCCATTATTTTCCACTTGTTCAAACAACGGAAACCACACCATACCTTGACACGTTACTAAACTGTTACCAAAACTAAAATTCTAGGTATATGGGTTAAAGATAACTTAAAATGGGACTGTCATGTGGGAGAACTTGGAAAAAAAAGCTTTCAAAAGCTTGTTATACTTTTCGTGTGCGAGTGAGCACGTCAACAGTTATTCAGGCATATTATGCATACTTCCATGCAAGACTCGGGTATGGGCTAATCTTCTGGGGAAATTCACCCACCAGCATAAAAATCTTTAGGGTGCAGAAAAGAACAATCAGGGCTATCTGCAACCTAAAAAAACTGGAAACACTAAGACCACACTTCATCCAGCGGAAAATGAGTTTACCAAGCCTCTACATAAGAGTCCGTTCTGTTTGCAAATAATTCTCTTAATTCAAACTGGATATCTTTGTCAAAATAAGCATATCCCCCCCCCCCCCCGCCCCACACACACACATCCCAGAAACATGAACGATATCCACATGCAGAACAGCTTTCTACAAAAAAAAAAGTGTATCAAACATAACAGTTCAGCTATACAACAGCCTACCTCATGACTTAAAATTACAGCGGCATACAAATATGTTTAAACATTAACTTACGTCATTCTGGGTGGAAAAGTGTTTTTACTCTTTAAAATTTTTGAACTATAAAAATAGCATTGTAAACAAGACTGAAGAATCTTTTTAATTTTTCATTATGGAAATAGCATTGTAAATAATGAATATGGAATTTTGGTTGCTACTTTAACTTATCATTGTTCTCTATAATTGTTTTCTCTCTCTCTCTCTCTCTCTCCTCTCTCTCTCTCTGATCTTTACAAATTTTGACTTGACTTGTCCTGTACTCAATGTATGTAATGGACCAATAAACATTAAATGGTGCGTGTGCGCCACAGCTCGTCGCCACGACTTTGTGGCGAGTTGTGAACTGTCCTAATTACTTAATTCCAACCTGGACTGCAATTTTAAACTGACAACTGTAAATTGTTCAGTCTAAACAAATAACTATTAACAGAACACTGTATTAATATGTACTTTTAAAATAGATGACTCATTGTTTCTCGTAATTGCCATAAACTGTATTCTGGATTCTCCAGAAAATTGTGTAAAGGATGGACAAAGATTAACTGAATTGAAATTGTTCAGTGTGTCCAGATATATTATTTGCAAGGAATATTGAAGAAGCCAGACATAGAATGAGCCTACAAAACCTAGCATGACATTTAGAACTTTAGTTATTAGAAAGACTCTGAACATTGTTAAACTGAATAACGGCAAACAAAAGGTGGAAATACTTGAAACTTAGACATGTCTGGCAAAAAGAGCTAATAAGATTAAACTAAAATACTGCTATAATTAAGATGTGACATAAGCAATATTGACACTTCATTCGGAAACACAATACCCACTCACAGCCTAACTAATACTGGCAATCTACAGCTAACAAGATCATTGGCCTTAATTGTGTTAGCAGCTCAGTTGAGTAGGTGCCTAATGATTGCCAAGGCTGTGTACTGAGAGGAAAACTACAGATACAGCAATGGTAAAATAGGGATGCTCAAATAGTGCTTTTATATGAAAAGCTTTGTTGGAAGTTAGTGCATATATTTACCAGTTTGAAGTACTAGTTAATGCTAAAGGTGCACAGTGCATATTAATAGGCGTAATATAAAAGAGTGCAATAAAGTAGTGAAATTAGATGTTTGTTATTTTGATAAAGTTTAATTTGTGCATTTAAAGAAACACAATAAATGGAAAAAAAAATGTAAAGTGGCACAGCAGTGCTGTCTCTACTTCATTCTTCAGGCTGGGGGTTCTAACGATGACTCTTCTGGTACGTGGATTTAACTGTTGAAATAGATGTTTCCTAAATACCGGAGACACATTATATTTCAAGTCAGATTTACTGAAATCCACTTTACTTTAGATGGGGATAATACATAAATATTTTACTTATCTTGGTTCTTGAAGATGGACATCTGCATTGTTGATGCTCAGCATTCAGCAAAATAGAATGTTTCAGGAGATTCAATTAATAAGACATTCTTGATGATAGTTCCATTGTGACGGAAACAAATTTTAGTTGTCTAACATTATAATGTTAGAAGCATTTAGCCTCAGATAAGATGTTTACAGCTTTGTGACTACCAAACGAGTGCCAGGGCATGGCTCACACTGCAACTTCTGCAGCATAACCGCGTAATAAGGCTAATGACAATGTTCTGTAATTAACAATTAAACAATATTTTTACTTTAAATATGCCAAAATAGATATATAGTTAAAGCTTAAATGTAATATTTTAATATCTCAATGTATGTAAGAGTTTAATGAAATTTGTATTTAATGTGGTACAAATATTAGTAGTGTTTTGACTAGGGTTTAGTGGTCAAATTATTTACATTATTTGTATTTGAAGTGCACACATCTGTTTTGCCAATATTGTGTAGGTGTACTATTATTGAGACATGAAATTTTAATGTATTTCAGTTTGCGGTCTAATTTTTTATGGATACAGATTTGTATACAGTAGTTGGTTTTATCTATTTCAAAGATAGCTTCTTAGTACCAAATGGATGATTAATTTAAGTGCATGAAAAATGATCAGTCTTTAATTTAGGATTCAGTGATATATAAAACATGGTCTGCCCTAATTTATTTAAACAAAAGGTACATATGTAATCACATTGTGCAATAGTTATAACATGCAGTATTGTTTTGATGCAAATTGGTATCTTTATAGGTCCAGCAATTTCCTAAACTAAGAAACCCATTTTTAGTGTTTGCAACTATTATTTACGAAAGTATTGATAATTACGTAAAAGAACAGCCAATGTTATGCTTAAATAAACATACTGTTTCTTAAAAGCATTTTACTAATAGTGTTAATAGTATTTCAAACTAAACGCGAAAATGTGATATTTTACATGTCCAGTAGCGAAGTTTCAATTAAGTGTGCAACCTGGCAGAAACGTTACAGGGTGAAATCTAATAAGTGGTAATGGAAGTTTGTATAAGCAGAGAAGCAAATGTTAACAAATATTAGAATTGCTGTTGGCAATTCATTGGCATGTCTTTCGAGTTATGCAGTAAGCATTATACCAATTTCTCTTGTGTCGGCAGTCATGTGGATGTCAAAACTTTATTTCAGGTAAAATGGCCTAAATCCATGTCACAACCCACATAAAATTTGTATTTGCCCCAGATCTCAGTTTAACCCAAAATTTAGTCCCAAACAAGTGAACTACTGTGTTACTTGAATATTAAGATGTAATGATGACAACTTGGTTACCTATATTGAAACTGATATCAATAAAATTCTTAGGCTGGTATTACATGGTCAAATTTTTGATCAAATCTTTGACATGAAAATTTCATCAAAAGTAAATAATTATGTAAACCTTGATGTGACATTAAAGGTATCACTGTCATAATATTTTTGATCATATTTAAAGATGGCTGACAAACACGTTATCATGTGCTCATTGCTACTACAAAAATTGCTTCACTTTCCCTCCCGGTTTATGCCTTCGCCCGGAGACGGGCGAATTTCGTGAGTTACGGTGGTTCTAGTTGTCGTTTCTCTTATTCCTTGGTTCCTTACTTTCTTGCCCTGTTTTTTGTCTTTCTCTCCTTGTACTCTCCTAGCCTTCTTCTCCTCATTAGTCTCCGCCTCAGCGTTTGACACTTTTTTCCTTCCTCTTCACTTCCTCTAGTCTTCTTCTTTCCTCCCTGTGCGTGTCTGAAGGCCGACCCCCACTTTATCATGCGTAGCAGGTGACGGGGTAACGCGTAATTCCCCGCCCCAGGTAGACAAGTAGGGCACGTACGTACCCCCTGGTAAAGGCCAGGCCCAGGGAGGGCTGATTATCCGAGCTGATTACGAACATGCCAATTGGTCCCTCCGTCATTTCTCGGGAGGTGTGACCTGAGGTGTGAACAATCACCTAAGGAGGGTAAGCCCTCGGAGAGGGCCCCCACTAAAAAGGAGCGCGCCATCGGAGATGCCGGTAATCACGGGGGACACTTCCGCGATGACTTCCTTCTCTTCTGTAATGTTGACCCAGAAACGTAAGATGGATTCGCCTCAGCCAAAGAAGACTCTGCCTAATCTACCGAGATTTCTTGTTGTCTCTCGCACCGATGGAAAAGATTTCACGTCTGTAAATCCTTTCGTCATCCAGAAAGGTGTAGATGCAATTGCTGGCCCTGTTAAAATCTGTTCGCGTCAGCGCAATGGCACATTGTAGCTGGAAGTGGAGAGTGCCTTCCAAGCTCAGAAACTCATCCGGACTACACTGTTACACACGTTTCCAGTCAAGGTAGAAGCGCATCGCACACTCAACTCGTCACGGGGGGGTAGTCTTCACGAGATCCCTTGACGGGTTGTCTGATGAAGACATCCAATCCTATATGTCCGATCAGGGTGTGACAGCCGTCCACAGAGTGATGAAAAAGGTAGATAACCAGTTGACACAGACTCGTACTGTGTTTTTGACGTTCGACAGAGTTGACCTCCCGTCGAAGGTCAAAGCAGGGTATGAAGTCATTTCCGTCCGCACTTATGTACCTAACCCAACACGCTGTTTTCAGTGCCACAGGTACAACCATACCCGTGAATCTTGCCCAAATGCAGCAAAATGTCACTTGTGGTAGGGACGCCCATGAGGGGGGATTGCCCACCTCCGTCCCCTCACTGCCTTAACTGCAACGGCGACCATGCAGCTTCCTCCAGAGACTGCCCTGTATACAATGATGAAAAAATCATCCAGCAAATTCGGGTTACGGAAGAGGTATCGACATCTGCCGCTCGAAAGTTGTTGGCGCGTCGAAAGCCCACTGTCCACCCAGCGGGCACATAGTCAGGTCCTCACCTCCACTCGACCTACTAAGGATTAAAGTACCCAGACATGTGATTTTTACCTTCGCTGACACAGTTGTGCGATCCGCCAGCACGAAGATTGCCCGTTCCATGTCCCCGCTTCCTCCTGCTGCTTCTAAAGTACAGTCTTCATCAACCTCTGGTAAACCACGGGCACCTAAACAAGATGCCCGGACTTTGAAAAAGGAACCCGTCCGTGAGGATTTTCTGCGTTCTCAGGCTTCCCAACCGTCAACTGCCTCTTCTCACCGTCACTCTTCCAGAAGAGCTGACAAGAAAAAGAGTTCCTCTCCTTCCCCGTCGAGGTGTAACCCATCTGCCACGCCGCCCAACAGTTGCCGACCTTGGCCGTCTTCTGTTATACAACACACACTTACTCCCATATAGACCTCGCAATATGCACTCCTCAGCTTGCTGGTCGGTTTGAGTGGTATGCACTTTCTGACACGTACTCAAGTGACCATTTCCCTTGTATCATCCACTTTCTGCATCATTCCCCATATCCTTATCCCACCAGTTGGAACATTTCTAAAGCCGCCTGGGGGCTTTATTCTTCCATGGCTGTTTTCCACGATCAGACTTTTTCCAACTGTGACAGTCAGGTCGACTACCTCACAGAGGTTATTCTCACCGCTGCTGAACATTCCATACCTCATACATACTCTTCTTCACATCATGTCCAGGTCCCTTGGTGGACTGCAGCCTGCCGCGATGTGCTTAGAGCCCAGCGTCGTGCTTTACGCACCTTCTGCCGCCACCCAACCTTGGAGAATTGCATCAATTATCAACGTATGAGAGCGCAATGTCGTCGTATCATAAACGACAGCAAGAAAGCTTGCTGGACTGCTTTTACTAGTTCTTTTAACCGTTTTACTCCTTCCACGGTTGTTTGAGGTGGCCTACGCCGTTTATCCGGCATCATGGTCCACTCCCCGATTCCTGGCCTGACCGTGGAGAACGCAGTCCTCGTGGACCCCGCTGCTGTTTCCAACGCATTGGGCCGTTTCTTTGTGGAGGTTTCGAGCTCTGCCCATTACCACCCTGCCTTTATCCCTCGCAAACAGGTAGAGGAGACACGGCCGCCTTCTTTCCGCTCTTTTAATCGTGACAATTATCACGTCGCCTTCACCATGCAGGAACTAGACCGTGCTCTCGCCGTGTCCCTATCTTCTGCTCCCGGGCCCGATTCCATTCATATTGAGATGCTGAAGAACCTCTCTCCTGCAGGCAAGTGCTTTCTTCTTAGTACCTACAATCGCATATGGACTGAAGGTCATGTTCCCACAAGTTGGCGTGAGGCCATTGTTGTCCCCGTCCCCAAACCAGGGAAGGACAAACACCTTCCTTCCAGTTATCGCCCCATTTCTCTGACAAGCTGCGTCTGCACGTCGTCCCCTTGTCCCGTGGTGGACCGCGGAATGCCGTGACGCTCTGCGAGCACGGCGACGTGCCCTTAGAATCTTCAAACAGCGGCCCACGCTCGACAACTGCATCCGATACAAACGGCTGCGGGCCTATTGTCGTCGCCTCTTTCGCGACTGTAAACGCGCCAGTTGGCGCTCATTCACGAGCTCTTTTAATAGGTCTACCCCTTCCTCCATCATTTGGGGTAACCTTCGAAAAATATCGGGGACTAGGGCTCATTCCCCGATTCCCGGTCTGTGTGTCGCAACTGACACCGTCGTCGATCCTCCACAAATAGCCAACGCACTGGGTCGACATTTTTCAGAGGTCTCTAGCTCTTCACATTACACTGACGTTTTCCTAGCTAGGAAACGGACGGTGGAGGCGACTCCATTGCCCTTTACCTCTCAGAACCGTGAATGCTACAATACAGAGTTTACTGTACGAGAGCTTCACCACGCACTCTCGTCTTCGCGGTCCTCCACTCCAGGACCAGATGGCATTCACGTGGCGATACTGCAACACCTTTCGCCAACGAGCTTGCACTTCCTACTGGCCACCTACAACCGCATATGGATAGAAGGCACCATTCCGCGACGCTGGTGTGAAGCCATAGTCATTCCCATACCAAAGCCTGGGAAGGACAAATGTCTCCCTTCCAGCTACCGCCCCATTTCCCTCACCAGTAGCGTATGCAAGGTGATGGAACGCATGATTCACGGGCGCCTGGTATGGTGGCTTGAAACGCGACATCTCCTGTCTTATGTCCAATGTGGGTTTCGCAAGCACCGTTCTGCGGTGGATCATCTTGTTGCCCTATCTACCTCAGTAATGAATAACTTTTTACGGAAGCGCCAGACAGTAGCGGTGTTCTTTGATCTGGAAAAGGCATACGACACCTGCTGGAGGATGGGCATCCTCCGCACTCTGCATACATGGGGTTTTCGGGGTCGCCTGCCAATTTTTATCCGCGAATTTTTAACAGACCGTGTATTTAAAGTGCGTGTTGGTTCGGTTTTATCGAGCACTTTTAATCAGGAGAACGGAGTCCCCCAGGGCTCGGTCCTGAGCGTTGTTTTATTTGCAGTGGCAATCAATTCTATAGCCGATCACCTTCCACTGGGAGTGTCGGCGTCCCTATTTGTTGACGACTTCGCGATCTACAGCAGCTCTGAGCAAACGGGTCTCCTGGAGCGGCGCCTCCAGCGGTGCCTAGACAATCTCCACGCGTGGAGTATGGACACTGGCTTTCGATTCTCAGCTGACAAGACAGTCTGCATGAACTTCTGGTGGCGGAAGGAGTTCTTTCCCCCGTCCCTTCGTCTGGGCCCCATAGTACTTCCATTTGTGGATACCACGACGTTTTTGGGACTTGTTCTCGACAGGAAGTTAAGTTGGTCTCCCCACATATCCCGTTTGGCAGCTCGCTGTACCCGCTCTCTCAATGTGCTGCGGGTGTTAAGTGGCACCTCGTGGGGAGCTGACAGGTCTACTCTCCTCCATCTGTATCGCACCATAGTTCGGTCCAAACTGGACTATGGTAGCATCGTTTATTCTTCGGCTCGACCGCCCATACTGCGCCGCCTTAATACAATCCATCACCAAGGTCTCCGTCTGGCGACAGGAGCGTTTTACACTAGCCCCTTGAGAGCCTCTATGCCGAGGCCGCCTAACTACCCCTTTCTTACCATCGGGAACTCCTGCTTAGCCGTTACGCTAGTCATTTGTCGTCCATGCGAGGACACCCGACGTACGCAGTTTTTTTTAACGACTCACTTGACAGTCTCTTCGCTCTGCGCCCGTCTGCTCTGCTACCACCGGGCGTACGCTTGCGTTCGCTACTCGGCCAGCTTGGCGTTACAATGCCTGCTATCTTCTCGACTGGAGAGAGCACCTCTCCACCGTGGCGAAGCCCCGAAGTCCGTGTTAACTTTGATCTTCATTCTCTTCCAAAGGACTCCACACCTCGTTTCGTCTACCAGAGAGAATTTCACGCACTCCGGTTTAAATTTGATGACAATTTGTTCATTTACACTGATGGCTCAAAGACAGACCAGGGTGTTGGGTGTGCTTTTGTACTTGGCAACGTCTCTTTTAAATATCGTCTTCCTGAGTGGAGTTCCATTTTTACAGCTGAGCTGTATGCATTATACCAAGCCACACAATACGTCCGGCGAAACTCGCTCAGTAAGACTGTCATTTGCTCGGACTCTGAGTGCTTTGTTGAGCCTTCGCATGCTATATCCGGCCCATCCCCTGGTACAAAGCATCCGCAATTGCCTTACTGCTCTTTCAACGAGCGGAACTACGGTGTCGTTTCTGTGGGTCCCTGGCCATGTGGGGAGTGTTGGGGAATGAGGCTGCGGATACGGCTGCCAAGGAAGCAGTTCTCCTTCCTCGGCTATCTACCTTTTCCACCAGCTCTGATGACCTTCGCGCTGGTATCTCCCAGCGTATTATCTCCCGTTGGTATCTACATTGGTCATCCCTGTCAGGGAACAAATTGCGAGCCATTAAACCTGTGCCTGATCTCTGGTCAACGTCATCTCGACCCTCCCGCCGAGAGGAGATTGTTCTGGCCCGGCTTCGTATTGGCCACTGCCGTTATAGCCACCAGCATTTATTACGTGGTGGTCCTGCTCCCTTATGTGAGCACTGTGATGCACCTTTTACTGTGAACCATCTTTTAGTGCAATGTCCGTTTTTTAATCGTCTCCGTCATGATCTGTTTTTCCCATTTGAAATGTCTGACATTTTAGCTGATGACCCGCAATCGGTTAACAGAGTTTTACTTTTTATACATCGTGCAAATATGGCGAAAGCCATTTAATTTCTAACCCCGGTTCTTTTTTACTATGGGCAGTGTTGGGCGCTAATGACCACAGCAGTTGTGCGCCCTAAAACCACAAAAAACAAAAAACAACAAGCTGCGTCTGTAAGGTGATGGAACGCATGGTTAACGCTCGGTTCGTCTTGCTCCTCGAATCTCGCTGCCTCCTGATTAATATACAATGCGGTTTTCGTCGACACCACTCTGCTGCTGATCACCTCGTTACGTTGTCGACCTTCATTATGAACAACTTTCTAAAGAAGCGTCAAACAGTAGCAGTGTTCTTCGACTTGGAGAAGGCATACAATACCTGTTGGAGAGCGGGCATTCTCCGCACATTGCACACAAGGGGCCTTCGGGGCCACCTTCCTCTTTTCCTTCAAGCGTTTTTGGCAGATCGCAGGTTCCGGGTATAGATGGGCTCTTTTTTGTCAGATCCTTCTTGCCAGGAGAATGGGGTACCACAGGGCCCCGTTTTGAGTGTGGCGCTCTTTGCCATTGCAATCAATCCGATCGTAGATTGCCTTTCAGCCGACGTCTCCGGATCTCTTTTTGTAGACGATTTCGCAAATTATTGCAGCGCGCAGCGGACATGTCTCTTGGAGCGTTCTCTTCAACACTGTCTGGACCATCTATATTCCTGGAGCATCGCAAACGGCTTCCGATTCTCCACTGAGAAAACTGTGTGTATAAACTTCTGGAGATACAAGGAATTTCTTCACCTTCTCTACGTCTCGGCCCTGTTGCTCTCCCTTTTGTGGAGACTACGAAATTCTTAGGACTCATGTTGGATCGTAAACTTTGCTGGTCCACACACGTGTCCTACCTGGCTGCCCGTTGTGCCCGATCCCTTAACGTTCTTCGTGTCCTCAGTGGCACGTCATGGGGAGCGGATCGTACCATCCTGCTTCACCTTTACCAGGCCATTGTTCAGTCTAAGCTCGACTATGGAAGCTTTGTATACTCTTCTGCACGGCCGTCGATTCTCTGCCGTCTCAACTCTATCCACCATCGGGGATTACGTCAGGCGACCAGTGCATTTTATACCAGCCCTGTTGAGTCTGTATGCTGAGGCTGCTGTATTACCCTTGACCACTCGACGTGACATACACTTGTGCCGGTACGCATGCCGCCTGCGGTCGATGCCCAACCATCCATCTTACCGATTATTTTTTGACGACTCACTCGATCGCCAATATCAGTTTTCTGCGATTGCCTTGCTTCCACCTGGCGTTCGGTTTCGCCGCCTGCTACAGCAGCTCGATTTTACCCTTCCTTCCACCTTTCAGTTGAGCGAAAGCCCATTGCCACTATGGCATGAGGCACAGGTTCACACTCACCTTGAACTTAGTTCGCTCCTCAAGGAGAGCACTCTGGATTTGGTATACCGCTCGAGGCTTGTCGAACTCCGTTCGTGGTTCGATAATGCCATATTTATTTACTCATGGTTCCAAGAGCACTACCGGTGTCGGATCTGCCTTCGTCGTCGGGGACAACCATTTCCAATAAAAGTTCCCTGACCGGTGCTCTAACTTCATGGCTGAGCTTTTTGCCCTCCACCAGGCCATTTTGGACACCTGCCGCCACCGCCAACCTTTCTATGCCATATGTTCGGACTCCCTTAGTGCCCTGCAGAGTCTTAAGGACCCTTTCTCGAACCATCCTCTCGTGTATCGGATCCAACGCTCCCTCCAGTTGCTAGCAGATGACAGCTGTCACGTTTCTTTCCTGTGGGTCACTGGCCATGTGGGTGTGCCCGGGAATGAGGCCGCCAACATAGCAGCCAAGGCAGCAGCTCTTTTGCCTCGCATGGCTACCTTTTGCGTCCCACCGGACGATGTTCAATGGGCTCTTCGCCGAAGTATCGTGTCGTCATGGCACAGTGTGTGGCTTTCACTGTACAACAATAAATTGTGAACTGTCAAACCGATCTCGACTGCTTGGAGGACCTCCTCACGCCCCCTCTCGGCGGGAGGAGTTCATCCTGGCCCGGTTGCAGATCGGTCACTGCCGTTTCAGCCACCGTCACTTGCTATCCGCTGACCCTGCACCGTTGTGCTCCTGCGGTGAACTGCTGACAGTGAGACATGTTTCTCCGTGTAGCCCTTCACTTTCCGTCTACTCTGGAGGAAATTTTAGCTGATGACACACGAGCAGCTGCTAGAGTTTTGCGTTTTATCAACTTGGCCAACTTATCCAAGGATATTTAACCCTTTTAATTGTCTTTTATCTTTCGTTTTTAGCCTCTTGTTGACGTTCTGATGGTCACATTTTTTTTAATTTTTGAGATAATAGCGAATCTATGTTCTTGGCTGGGCTCTAATGACAATAGTTGTGCGCCCTAAACCCCCCCCCCCCAAAAAAAAAATTGCATTTTGAAGAGAGGGGCTTAATTGCGTGAAACTATGGAAATTGCTTCACGTTGCCGGAGCTGCAAGCAGAGGGTGCAAAGTCATATATAAAATACTGGAGAATGAATGAATGATACAATGTATCGGTATTTAGGTTTACTTAGTAAAGTATCTCCACACATTAAAAATTGGTATACCAAATGTAAAGACTGTATTGGCAGATAACACATCTAGTGACTGCAATTTCTTGCTACTCAAGCTAAATTTTACTTACGGTGTGGCGACGTAGAGTACTCATGTTAGCAATAAAATGTTTGCTATACGAGGAGGATTAACTTGCTGGCCGGACAAGAGTGCATACAAGAATCTGTCAACAGAGCAGGAACAGCGTTGATTATTATTACATTAAGAAGAGTGAAGAGCTTATAAAATATGCTTCACATATTTATATTAATTCTGTAGTTGATGTAACACGAGGCCATTAATCTTCTTCCACCCAGGGAGAATTTCTCCGTTGGGTAATGCCATTTTCTTGTAACTTTAGTCTCCTTAATCTGTTCATATTCAGGGTGTCTGGGATTATACATTGCTTAGTTTGCTTCAGAAAGTTCCAGCATGTTTTCAAACAAGGACATTCATTTTCAAATAAGTGCTGTCAGATACAGCGATGCTAGTGCTCAAAGCGGTTGCATTTCATTGTAGTGAACAGTAGACAGGACTTAAGATCAAATCTATTGCAAGGCACTAGATATGATCATTTTTTTTAATGAAAGCAGAGATGTCAGTTACCTATTACACTATAAAATTTTCATGATGTACATTATATGACCATGTAATGCTGACCTAAGTGACCTCAACATATTGTTTATGCAGATTTCTGTTAAATATTCACTTCCTCACAACGATTGTGGTTCAAACTGGAAGTGAATTGAAAATTTAAACATAGCTATTAATGTTGTCCAGTGGTGTCTTTCCTGGGCAGTTAGTGGGTGTGTACAATGTGCTGTGCTTCTAAAGAAATGAAATTAGTCATAACAGTTCATAGTATTGATAAAATATTTGATTTGTTTGGAGAGCTTTTAGCTCATTTGTAGTCATGTGAAGCTTCTACCTGTAGTGTACTTCATTGGAGTGCATGAATTTAAACAAGCCCTAATTTTCCTCCTCTGATCTCAGATTTTTTTTGTAATAAAATAAAAATATTGGAAAATTCAGTTTGGGATGCAGTGATGCTACCATGAAACTGAATTTCACTAAGACCTGTACTAAAATTCATTTTGAGACCTCGTTAATGTCAATGTGCTTTTAACTAGCATTTAGTTATAACAAAAGGAAACTAAGGCTGATGTGTTAAGAGATCTGAAAACTGTAGTTTAGAGGAAGCTTTGTGTTTCTGCAGGGTGAGGTGTTGGCATCTGTGCTGATGAGTAGGACTGAATGGAAAGAAGGAACTTGACACTGAGAACCATTTCCTGGTTTAAATTAAAGGATTAAGTAAATGACTTTTTCTCAATGGAAAACAGCAAAAATTTCACGCATCTGCCGACAACTGAATGTTGAAATGCCTCAAAAAACTTGGTTTGCTCATTAGATTTTTAGTTTTGAATGTCTTAATGCCTTTGGTGTATAATGCCAAGAGCTTCACACTGCATCCATTCTCAGTAGAGCACACAAAAATATAAAACACACACCTTTCATATAAAGAAAATTCATGTGTGCACCAAAGTATTTAAAAATAAATTTAAGGCCATTCTATGGAATAACTGAACTCCTCCCACCATAGAAACTAAAGTTAAAAGCAGCATAACCTCAATCTGATTAATTACCCTATCACATTTAAGATAAAAAATTCAGATTTTGCTGTATGCCCTAACATCCTTCAAGGTGGGACACAATGGCTGTTAAGACAAAAATGCCTGGTACTTGTCATTATTTCTAGACATATAATTGTATGGGCAGTGAGGTCCATAAATTATCCTTGTATAAACTGTTGGAATTTAACCATTTCACTGTGGCATTGGAAAGTGTGTGCAACACCTGTACGTGGCGCCAGAAACAGTTTCTCGCAGGCGAATTTTTTCCGCATGTGGCGTTGGGAAAGCGGTGTTATGCGCAGTAGATTATTTTTCTATTTCTTCACATAAAAAAAGTAATGTTTCTTTTACAAAACATTTACTAGGAATTTCTACAACAAATGTTAAATTTAAAAACTATTAATAATGCACACTGACAGTGCAATTTGTACTTTTATACCACGCGTCCTTTGTTTTTGAGCCAAGCTGTGTATTGGAACACGGAGTAACAATTATTTATTATTTTTATAAACACATTTACTTCCAATTTTTTGCAATGTGATACTTTTTTAAAAAATTGATAGTACACACACACACACACACACACACACACACACACACACACACACACACACACACACACACACACAGACACTGCACTCTAGACATATCTTGTGTCCCTTCTTTTTGGAGCCAGTTAAGTTTTGGAACACGCGTAACAGTATCTTTGAGGGTTTTGTTTTCCTCCAGGTATGTGTGGAATTAACTGTGGAAAGTGGTTGGCTGCCAGTCTTAGGCAAGTCATCAGAAGAGACTCTAATTGTTTTCTTGATTCATTGTCATACTTGAGCTGTCTTGCCATTTCTAATTGAAATTTGGCTAATGGTGCCTTTGATCCTGTTTTTAATTTATACATAGCACGAGGATTCACCACAGTGAAGTCTTCTAGATGAAAAACTTTTTCTACCATTTCCTTGTTTTATGTAAACATTCAACTGAACTTGAAACAAAAATATGGGAACCATAGACAAAATTGATATGCTGCTATTCTTGAACACGAATTTCATAACCGGTTCTCCAGTTTTTCGGTTTTTTACCAGTTGGTACCATGAATAGTAGTCAACATGTTGAAAACTTTTCGGTAAAGCCGTTTCACAAGCATATGTCCACAATTTTTATTCAGTGACTTTCACTTGGATTCTCAATGGCAGGCGTTTTTCCTACACTTAGTCGTACACAGATCCATCTGATTTCTGTGCAAAAACCAGCAAGAAGTGGACTTGTATACAACTTGTCTGTTTAGACTGTGACCTTTGCCAAGGAATGGCTGCACAATTTGCAAGACAACAGATCCAGAAATTTCAAGTGTTTTATCAAATTATCAGCTGTGTTTCTGCACCTGTATAAACTGAAAAGTCTAAGATGTCTTTTTGTCTTTATATACTGTTTCAACAACAAACGTCCTTTGAAAAGCACTAGTCATCTATGCAAAATTCTCAAAAGGATAAAAATTTTCACTACACTTCAGTCATTCAACACCATGTCTATTGCATACAGTCTATTATTTGGTTCTTGTTGCTCATTATCGCAGGAATGCAGGAGCCCAAATAGCAGTCTCTTGGCAATGTCTCCCCAAAAATTGGCGTGTGCAGTAATTTATCGGTGAACAGTTCTTCAGGCTCAGCTTATTCCTAGAAATTAGCATAGTTACTGCTAAAAACAAGGTACTTTCCTCGGAGTTTGTATTAGAAATAAAGTACTGAAAACATTTTACACATAAGTTCTGGAGTAACAAAACATTTGAAATTTATTTCAGATACTTTGTCTACACAGCAAAAAAGTCTTTGAACCAGAACTCATTTCACTAAATTTATGGACTTTTGGATGAAACTCACTATTTATCCAGTGAAACATTTCTTCTGTTTGTCACATGGGTGGCAACAGCGCATAGCGGAGGGTGGTATTGGCAGCGTCTGAATTGTCACGTAAATGCGCATTATTGCAACGAAAATGGGGTGGAGTTTAATCATCACTTATCACTGTCTACATAATTGAAACTGTGATCCTCTTCTTTCCAAGGTGCTGAATAACTTATTTAAAGCTGATACTTCTTTCACTTGGACCAACATAAGACGGAGATGCCCTTCTGTACACTGTAGCAAGTCAACAACAAAGAATGACATTGTTCAGATTAGTTATAACAAGTTGCAACAGAGCAGTACATATAAAGGAAAAGAAATACAGAAAAGTTTAAAAAGGGAGCTGCATATGCAAATGTAAGGGTGCGTCATCAGCGGTTCAGGCATTATAAAATATTGCCTTCCGAAATGCAGGGTGTTCTACGAATTGCTTTAGATAAATAGCAATTAATGCCATGTGCAATTTTAGAGCACGCATACAGCTATTAACATGTAATCCAAACTTAGACAAATAACATTTTCACCGATTCTTCCATTGTGTCTTGGTATATAATACTATAGAAGTAGCAGTTTTGAGGTTGTTTTAAGGTCTTTTAACCAGTTTTCGGCATAAGAGGCAGATTTGTCTGCCTTAAGTTCATTTAGGTGAGATTACTAAGAGCTGTATCTCTAATCAAAATTTGATACAGTAGTGGTTGTTTGCTTTTGCAATTTGTCCATAGATGTTCTGAAAACCCTTTCTAGTGGCTTCCGGTGTTAAAGATACTGTTCAAAGGAGTAGCAGCTGATGTAAAAATTCAAATTGGTTCCTACATCAAAATGCCCTACATAAAGTTCACCAATATTTTTGACAGGTAAGACAAAAGATGTAACTGAGGGCTGCACGTTGGACAAGAACTTGTTCGGGTGTCACGACAAACTGAAATGTGTCGAAGTTGGCGAAGTCTGTGACGGGACACCTCACTGCCTGGATGGCTCAGATGAAGGTCCCATGTGCCAGAAAAGTAAGTAAATTTATAGTATTAAGCACGGCTGCACCTCACAGATTGTAACAGGATAGCAAATTAATAGTAAACTAGTTGCAACTGGTTGGCTACTTTGTTAAATCTGTGGTGCTGTAGTATTGTGTTAGTGATCCTCCCACTGAGCTGTTTAGTAAGGAGAGCTGGACTGTTGCAGGCAAAGCCCTGTGTCCCAGCCAGGGATGCAGCTTTAAGTGCCAGCCGACACCCGCTGGACCCATCTGTCTCTGTCCCATGGGCTTCAACCTGGTCAACGAAAAGTACTGTGCAGGTAAGGTGCTGTTCTTTTACTGTTTTAACCTCTGTCTTCAGTTCAGGGACTATTTTCATATTTGACATGTTTATTGGTTCTTAAAAATGTTCGAGGTACAACTTGCTTTACATCTACATACATACTCCGCAATTCACCGTAAGGTGCGTGACGGAGAGTACACTGTACCACTACTAGGCATTTTCTTTCCTATGCCACTCCCAAATAGAAAGAGGAAAAAAACAATGCCTATATGCCTCTGTACGAGCCCTAATTTCTCTTATTTGTCTTTGTGATCATTACTCGAAGTAAGAAGGCGGCAGCAAGATCGTACTACTCGGCTTCAAATTCTGGCCCTATAAATTTCCTCAATAGAAATTCACGAAAAGAACGTCGTCTTTCTTCCAGCGATCCCCAATTGAGTTGCCGGAGCATTTCCGTGACACTCGTGCATTGGTCGAACCTACCAGTAACAAATCTAGCTGCTCGCCTCTAAACCGCCTCTGTCTTCCTTTAAACTGATCTGTTGGGGGTCCCAAACACTTGAGCAATACTCAAGACATGGTCATAGAAGCATTTTATATGCGGTCTCCTTTACAGGTGAAGTACGTCTTCCCAAAATTCTCTCAATAAACCGAAGTCAGCTGTCCGCCTTACAACTCTTCTTACTATTTGGCCGCGATAACTTGACGATTGGCATGGTGGCTGCTGGGAGCTTGTCTTGCACGAACGGAAGCTAGCATTGGCTGCTTGCTGCAGTGCTGGAACCATTACCCGAATAATGTATACATTAATTCTTCGCGTCATGGACCATTGTAAGGTTGGCAGTGCATGTAAATAAAAGAATAACTTTCAACTGGTGTCGATTTTCACCACTTGTGGCAGCACCAACAAAATCGTAATGTTATTGTGGCCAGATGGTACATGTTCATTCAATTTCATATTCCTCTGCAATGTTACGCCTAGATATTTGAACGACGCGACAGCATCAAGCAGCTCACTACTAATGCTGTATTCGAACATTATAGGATTGTTTTTTCTATTCATGTGCATCACCTCACATTTTTCTACATTGAGAGCTAGCTGCCATGCTTCGCACCAACTAGAAATTTTGTCTAAGTCATCCTGTATGCTATTACAGACGACACCCTTCCATACACCACAGCATCATCGGAAAACAGCCACAAATTACAACTTAATCTGTCCGTCAGATCATTTATATAGATAGAAAATAATAGCGGTCCTATCACACTCCCCTGGGGCACGCCTGACGATACTAGTCTCCGAACACTCGCTGTCAAGAACATACTGCGTTCTATTATTTAAGAAGTCTTCCAGCCAGTCACAAATCTGTGTACTTATTCCATAAGCTCGTATATTTGTTAGCAGTCTGCAGTGTGGCACCGCGTCGAATCCCTTTTTGGAGTCAAGAGGAAAAAACAATCCGCCTGTTGCCCTTTGTCCATGGCTCGCAAGACGTCATGTGAGAAAAGGGCAAGTAGAGTTTCACATGAACGATGTTTCCTAAATCCGTGCTGATTCATGGAAAGAAGTTTTACCGTTTCAAGGAAATTTACTATATTTGAACTGAGAATATGCTCTTAAATTCTACATGAAACTGATGTCAACGACATTGGCCTGTAATTGTGTGGGTCAGTTGCCTTTCCTTTCTTATAAACGGGAGACACCTACGCTTTTTCCAATCACTAGGAACTTTGCGCTGAATTAAAGATTAGCAATAAATGCAAGCTAAGTAGAGGGCCAATGCCAAAGAATAGTCTTTGTAAAACCAAACTGGTATTCCATCCGGACCAGCAGACTTTTTCGTATTTAGCTCTCTCGGCTGCTTCTCTACACCGGAAATACCTATTGCTATGTCCCCCTACAAGAATTTGGTAATTGTTGAGACATAATTTATCAACTGACAGTGCAATAATGGCGCTGTTAATTGTAACTGAGGTAATTAATGAACAAATGAAGCAGTACATGCTGGGGTGCAGGGTAGGGTAGGCAGTAAAATATTACGCCACTCGGATTACAGTTCAGTGAAAATAAAAATAAGCATTTGATGCAGAGTACTCTGCAGAAGTGGCTATTGTGACAGTAGGTGAGCCATTACTTGCCCATTGAAGTGGGGGGGGGGGGGGGGGCGGGGGCAGGGGGAGATTTGATTTTTATCTAATTTCGAGGAAGGTTATTAGTCAGGATCCAGTTAAAGAAAATAATTAGAAAATGTTTCAGTATTGTACGTTCATATGAAAAGGATTTCACTTAGTTGGAATACATAGTTGTTGGGCTGATCACAGCTGATTCAATTGACAATAAATGGAGTGAAATGATTAACAAAATGATACTGAGTGCAGTGTAAGATAATCTCTGCATTTAATAATATGAAGCCATAATGTCTTGTAGGCTGGAGTGATGAGGCTGAATACCATGTCACAACCCCCCAGTGGGCCCACGGTTCTTTTGTGGGTACGTGTGTGGCGCGCACGGGGCCCAGAGCCGGAGCGGCCTTTCTTCTGCCCCAATCTGCTTCACTTTCCCTCCCGGTTTATGCCTTAGCCCGGAGACGGGCGTCCTTTGCTAGTGCAGGTCGTTTTTTGTAGTAGCTTCTCTCATTCCTTGGTTTCTTCCTTTCCAAACCTTTGCTTCTGTCTCTCTCCTTATACTCTCCTAGCCTTCCTCTCCTCCTCATTAGTCTCCTCTTCGGCGTTTGACACACTTCTTTCCTTCTTTCTCTTCATTTCCTATCCTCTTCTTCTTACCTCCCTGTGCGTGTCTGAAGGCCGACCCATGCATTATCATGCGTAGCAGGTGACGGGGTAACGCGTAATTCCCCGCCCCGGGTAGACAAGTAGGACACGTACGTACCCCCTGGTAAAGGCAAGGCCCAGGGAGGGGTGATTACCCAAGCTGGTACCTTCCGAACATGCCGATTGGTCCCTCCGTCAGTTCTCGGGAGATGTGACCTGAGGTGTGAACAATCACCTAAGGCGGGTAAGCCCTCGGAGAGGGCCCCCACTAGGAAGGAGCGCGCCATTGGAGACGCCGGTAATCACGGGGGACACTTCTGCGATGACTTCCTTCTCTTCTTCTGTAACGTTGACCCAGAAAAGTAAGATAGATTCGCCTCAGCCAAAGAAGACTCTGCCTAATCTACCGAGATTTCTTGTTGTCTCTCGCACCGATGGAAAAGATTTCACGTCTGTAAATCCTTTCGTCATCCAGAAAGGTGTAGATGCAATTGCTGGCCCTGTTAAAATCTGTTCGCGTCAGCGCAATGGCACATTGTTGCTGGAAGTGGAGAGTGCCTTCCAAGCTCAGAAACGCATCTGGACGACACTGTTACACACGTTTCCAGTCAAGGTAGAAGCGCATCGCACACTCAACTCGTCACGGGAGGGTAGTCTTCACGAGATCCCTTGACAGGTTGTCTGATGAAGACATCCAATCCTATATGTCCGATCAGGGTGTGACAGCCGTCCACAGAGTGATGAAAAAGGTAGATAACCAGTTGACACTGACTCGTACTGTTTTTTTGACGTTCGACAGAGTTGAACTCCCGTCGAAGGTCAAAGCAGGGTATGAAGTCATTTCCGTCCGCACTTATGTACCTAACCCAACATGCTGTTTTCAGTGCCACAGGTACAACCATACCCGTGAATCTTGCCCAAATGCAGCAAAATGTCACTTGTGGTAGGGACGCCCATGAGGGGGGATTGCCCACCTCCGTCCCCTCACTGCCTTAACTGCAACGGCGACCATGCAGCTTCCTCCAGAGACTGCCCTGTATACAATGATGAAAAAATCATCCAGCAAATTCGGGTTACGGAGAAGGTATCAACATCTGCCGCTCGAAAGTTGTTGGCGAGTCGAAAGCCCACTGTCCTCCCAGCGGGCACATACAGTCATGTCCTCACCTCAACTCGACCTACTAAGGATTCCAGTACCCAGACTTGTGATTTCACTTTCGCTGACTCAGTTGTGCGATCCGCCAGCTCGAAGATTGCCCGTTCCACATCCCCGCTTCCTCCTGCTGCTCCTAAAATAGTCTTCGTCAACCTCTAGTAAACCGCGGGCACCTAAACAAGATGCCTGGACTTTGAAAAAGGAACCCGTCCGTGAGGATTTTCTGCGTTCTCAGGCTTCTTCCCAATCGTCAACTGCCTCTTCTCACCATCACTTTTCGAGAAGAGCTGACAAGAAAGAGTTCCTTTCCTTCCCCGCCGAGGCGTGAACCATCCGTCACGCCATTCAACAGTTGCCGGCCTCGGCCATCTGTTTCACCGGGACGCTCCGTCTGCCGGGCACCCGGCCCTTTACTGGCAGTGGAAACTTCCCTTCCTGATCAACTCAGGGAGATGGCAGGCGCGTCGGTAGAACCTATGGACCACGACCCTTTGCCCCTAGACAGCGATAGCAGTGCTCCCTTGAAATCCGGTCCTCATCGGCCGTCGAGGTGACCCCGCTAGCTAGTTAGTTTTTATCCTTATTTCTTATCTCATTTTTTATCATGGCGCTCCTTCAATGGAATATTCGCGGCATTCATTCCAATCGGGAGGAGTTAAAACTACTCCTTCGTTGCACTGCCCGCTTCTAGTCTGTCTCCAAGAAACTAAGTTGCGTCCAAGTGATTGTGCAGACTTTCCACACTACACCTCTGTGCGGTTTGACCTGCCACCCGTGGAAGGTATCCCAGCCCATGGAGGGGTTCTGATGCTCCTTAGAGACGTCTATTTCCATCCCATTTCATTGCATACTAATCTACAGGCAGTTGCAGTCCGCATAACCTTATCCACATTTACCTTTTCCCTCTGTAATATCTATTCGCCATCGTCATCTGCCCTTACTAGGGCAGATGTGCTACACCTTGTTGACCAGCTCCCTTCACCTTTTGTGTTGGTAGGCGACTTAAATGCCCACCACCCCCTATGGGGCTCACCGGCACCTTGTCCGAGAGGCTCCCTTTTGGTGGACCTTCCCCAACACCTCGATCCTGTCTGCCTCAACACCGGTGCACCGACCTTCCTTTCAGACACAACACATACTTATTCCCATATAGACCTCACAATATGCACTCCTCAGCTTGCCGGTCGGTTTGAGTGGTATGCACTTTCTGACACGTACTCACGTGACCATTTCCCTTGTATCATCCACTTTTTGCATCATTCCCCATATCCTCGTCCCACCAGTTGGAACATTTCTAAAGCCGACTGGGGGCTTTATTCTTCCATGGCTGTTTTTCACGATCAGAATTTTCCCAACTGTGACAGTCAGGTTGAGTACCTCAAAGAGGTTATTCTCACCACTGCTGAACATTCCACACCTCGTACATCCTCTTCTCCACGTCGTGTCCAGGTCCCTTGGTGGACTACAGCCTGCTGTGACGCGCTTAGAGCCCGGCGCCGTGCTTTACGCACCTTCCGGCGCCACCCAACTTTGGAGAATTGCATCAATTATAAACGTATGAGAGCGCAATGTCATCGTATCACGAAAGAAAGCTTGCTGGACTGCTTTTACTAGTTCTTTTAACCGTTTTACTCCCTCCATGGTTGTTTTGGGTGACCTCCGCCGTTTATCCGGCATTAAGGTCCACTCCCCGATTCCTGGCCTGACCGTGGAGAACATAGTCCTCGTGGACCCCGCTGATGTTTACAATGCATTGGGCCGTTTCTTTGCGGAGGTTTCGAGGTCTGCCCATTACCACCCTGCCTTTCTCCCTCACAAACAGGTAGAGGAGGCATGGCCGCCTTCTTTCCACTCTTTTAATCGTGAAAATTAACACATCACCTTCACCATGCAGGAACTAGACCGTGCTCTCGCCGTGTCCCTATCTTCTGCTCCCGGGCCCGATTCCATTCATATTGAGATGCTGAAGAACCACTCTCCTGCGGGCAAGTGCTTTCTTCTTAGTACATACAATCGCATATGGACTGAAGGTCATGTTCCCACAAGTTGGCGTGAAGCCTTTGTTGTCCCCATACCCAAACCAGGGAAGGACAAACACCCTCTTTCCAGTTATTGCCCCATTTCTCTGACGAGCTGCGTCTGTAAGGTGATGGAACGCATGGTTAACAATCAGTTGGTCTGGCTCCTTGAATCTCGCCGCCTCCTGACTAATATCCAATGCGGTTTTCGTCGACACTGCTCTGCTGCAGATCACCTCGTTACGTTGTCGACCTTCATTATGAACAACTTTCTAAAGAAGCGTCAAACAGTAGCAGTGTTCTTCGACTTGGAGAAGGCATACGATACCTGTTAGAGAGCAGGAATTCTCCGCACATTGCACACATGGGGCCTTCTGGGCCGCCTCCCTCTTTTCATTCAAGCGTTTTTGGTGGATCGTAAGTTCCGGGTACGGGTGGGCTCTGTTTTGTCAGATACCTTTCCCAGGAGAATGGGGTACCACAGGGCTCCGTCTTGAGTGTGGCGCTCTTTGCCATTGCAATCAATCCGATTGCAGATTGCCCTTCAGCCGACGTCTCCGGATCTCTCTTTGTTGTCGATTTCGCAATTTATTGCAGCGCGCAGCGGAAGTGTCTCTTGGAGCGTTCTCTTCAACACTGTCTGGACCATCTATATTCCTGGAGCATCGCAAACGGCTTCCGATTCTCCACTGAGAAAACTGTGTGTATAAACTTCTGGAGATACAAGGAATTTCTTCCACCTTCTCTACATCTTGGCCCTGTTGCGCTCTCCCTTTCGTGGATACTATGAAATTCTTGGGACTCATGTTGGATCGTAAACTTTGCTGGTCCATACACGTGTCCTACCTGGCTGCACGTTGTGCCCGATCTCTTCACGTGCAGTCCTGCTTCACCTTTACCAGGCCATTGTTCAGTCGAAGCTCGACTACGGAAGCCTTGTATACTCTTCTGCACGGCCGTCGATTCTCCGCCGTCTCAACTCTATCCACCATCGGGGATTACGTCTGGTACCGGTGCATTTTATACCAGCCCTGTTGAAAGTCTGTATGCCGAGGCTGCTGTATTACCTTTGACCACTCGACATGACATACTCTTATCGGTACGCATGCCGCCTGCGGTCAATGCCAAACCATCCATCTTACCGATTATTTTTTAATGACTCACTCGATCGCCAATATCAGTTGTCTGCGATTGCCTTGCTTCCACCTGGAGTTGTTTTGCCGTCTGCTACAGCGGCTCGATTTTATCCTTCCTTCCACCCTTCCGTTGAGCGAAAGCCCATTGCCACCGTGGCATCAGGCCCAGGTTCATACTCACCTTGAAGTTAGGTCGCTCCCCAAGGAGAGCACTCCGTATTTGGTATACTGCTTGAGGCGTGTCGAACTCCGTTCACGGTTCAATAATGTCGTATTTATTTACACTGATGGTTCCAAGAGCACTGCCGGTGTCGGATCTGCTTTCGTCATCAGGGACAACCGGTTCCAATACAAGTTCCCTGACCGGTGCTCTAACTTCACGGCTGAGCTTTTTGCCCTCACCAGGCCGTTTTGTTCACCTGCCGCCACCGCGAGCCTTTCTATGCCATATGTTCGGACTCCCTTAGTGCCCTGCAGAGTCTTAAGGACCCTTTCTCGAACCATCCCCTCGTGTATCGGATCCAACGCTTCCTCCAGTTGCTTGCAGATGACAGCTGTCATGTTACTTTCCTGTGGGTCCCTGGCCACGTGGGTGTGCCCGGGAATGAGACATAGCAGCCAAGGCCGCAGCTCTTTTGCTTCGCATGGCTACCTTTTGTGTCCCATCTGACGATGTTCAACTGGCTCTTCGCCGGAGCATCATGTCATGGCACAGTCGTGGCTTTCACTGTACAACAATAAATTGCGAACTGTCAAACCGATCCTGACCGCTTGGAGGACCTCCTCACGCCCCTCTCGGCGGGAGGAGGTTATCCTGGCCCGGTTGCGGATCGGTCACTGCCGTTTCAGCCACAGTTATTTGCTAAACGCCGATCCTGCACCGCTGTGCTCCTGCTGTGAATTGCTGACGGTGCAACACGTTTTATTGTCTTGCGTAATTTTTAATCATCTCCGTGTAGCCCTTCACTTTCTGTCTACACTGGAGGAAATTTTAGCTGATGACTCACGAGCAGCTGCTCGAGTTTTGCGTTTTATCAACTTGGCCAACTTATCAAAGGATATTTAACCCTTTTCATTGTCCTTTCTTTCATTTTTAGCCTCTTCTTGATTTTCTGACAGTCACCAAATTTTTTTTTGAGATCTAGTGAATCTAAGTTCTTGTCTGGGCGCTAATGACCATAGAAGTTGTGCGCCCTAAAACCACAAAACAACAAAACCATGTCACAAATTGTACACGAGCATTCATCAATTATTCTAGTTTACATGAGTTTTTGTGCAAATTCCTTGAATATCAGGGTAGTAGTGTAAGAGTGTATTTGGGTCTTCACAAGCTTATTTTCAAGCTAAAGAAAAGTTTCACTGTACCTCTGTATAGAGTGCAGTGACAGACCTTCTTACAGAATGGTGTGTGTTCAGTCTAGTCTGTGTTGTTCTGTAAGTATTCTTAGCTCTTTGCTGAGGAAGAGAAGGGTATAACTGCTGTTCAGGGCTAATGGTGGAAGTGGTTCCTTGTGTTGGGTAACAGGTCTGTGAGCAAATGAGATTACTTGTACTTTGAAAGGATTTAAAGCCAATTCTGAGCCCACTTTGATAAGGCAAGCAGGTCAGCATTATGCTGGAGTGCTGTGTACAGATCTCTTAAGCGATCAGTCAGATATAACTGAAGATCAGTGTAAAGGCAGTATTTGCAGTGGGAGATAAATGAAAACACATCAGAAACATGACAAGAATAGTCATTCTCGGCACTGATCGTTTTGGGACCCCTGATTACACATCACTCAATCGTGATCTATTTGTTCCAATAACTACTCTGCTGGCAGGATTTGAGCTGAGAGTGGAACCACCTCACAGCACTGATCACAATATTTAGTCCTGTGGATTTGTTACATATTTCTCCTCCTAGTCACTTTTGCAGAAGGTCTAAATTTCTCCTGCAGCTTCTTGGCAATACTAAGTATTGATTTATGTGGTTCACAAATTTTGGATTGCTGGTTAGGACTTACGGTTTAAAGTGTTCTGACACTGCAATCCATTGTGGTCTCCTGCTGCCAAGGGTTTTGCTTTTCTGTTTTAATGTTCTATTTGCAGGCTCTTTTGCAGGTAAAATACTTTTCCATGGCTTTTATTGGTAGTATTTATAAAACTGATCTACCTGTAATATATGTCATATCTAAGCTTCAAATGATATGTGGTGGTGGTCGTTTTACCTCCAGTTATCCGTGTGTTATGTCTAACACTGGCAGACTGCAGTGTTTTGAAAATGCTTTCTTAAATTCATTTATATATTGTGATAAATTTGACAAACAATTTGTGACATAATGGTTTACAACTCACCACAAACATGTGTAACAAGGTGTGATAAGCACATGACGCAAACACTTTGGCTATTTGCCATCAGTGTTCAGGAAGAAGCCATTACACAGGCACACTTTAAAGTTAGATATCATAGTTGTGACTAAAAGTGCAGCAGCTGGAATTCGTAGTTGCCACTAAAGTGTGCCTGTGTAGTGGCTTTCTGAAGAACACTGATGATAAATAGCCAAAGTGTCTCGTATGCCTGTCAACATTTGTTAAACATCTATATGGTGAGTTGTAAACTATCCTTATGGTATGGAATTCAAACCTAAATTTTGTATTACGTTTTGAACATTTTGTTTCCATTTGTTTAAACACTTCCTCTTATTGTATGTATTGCAGCTGAGTTGAGAATTAACATAAACTTGGTTCTGACAGACTCTTAAATAAATTAAGCTTAGGAGCCTTACGTCAAGCTTAAAGAAAATGCTAATTTGTTCTAAGATACCATTTAAAGTTCCATAAACATTTTTACTCTGGGGAAAAATGTGTATTTTAACATTTGCAGGCTTTTCGATGCTAAATAGCTATCTACATGTTTCAGATATCAATGAATGCGAGATGTATGGCATCTGCTCCCAGAAATGCAGAAACTCGCATGGCAGCTACGACTGTTACTGTGATGAGGGCTACACCTTACAAAGTGATAACCACACTTGTACTGTCAGTGGTGAGTGTTTGTGCCTGTAATGTGAAGACGTCTGTTCTGTGTAAGAATGTTATTTTAATCAAAGTTCTTAATGTCTACGACATTTCACAGGATGTACATGATCAGTATAAATTCTGATAGCAGTCTACATATATTTTTTTTAATGCTTTCTTTTCACAGAATTTAAATATTACACTGATGACTAATTGAGCTGAAATCTGACAATTCATTTAATAATGTAAAGTTCACATTGGAATTACTATATTAATGCAGACAGTTCACAACTCACTGTAAAGATGTGACTAGGACCTGTGACGGGCCCATAAGACACACACATGTAAAACACCTTCAGCTATCAACCATGACCGTCAAGAAATAGAAGATTCATGCAATTACATCAGTGCACAAGTCTTAAAGCCATCAGCTCTGGCTGTCACACTAAGAATTGATTCATAGTGCACCAGCTGGAGTTTAGAACGGTGTGCTTGTGTAATTGTGTGAATTTTCTATTTTCTGAACAAGGCCATGGCTGATAGCTGAAAGTTGTGTATCTAATCTGCCTGTCGCTACTTGTCAATTCTTTGCAGTGACTTCAAAACTTTCCCTATTACTACATTTACAAAATTCATTGTAATACTGTCAAGATTTTAAAACCTTACAATGTTTGGTTGTAGGAAAACACGTTCAAATTATTCAGTAGCTCCAAACACTTGAAGGCAGCATTTAGCTGGACTGAAAACTGATCGTTCTAGTCATTCACAAATGCTCAAAGGGAAAACTCTGAAGGATAATGAAATTCAAAACTAAAAAGATAAATATCCATGAAGGTTCAATTCTACATCTACATGGGATACTCTGCAAATGACATTTAAGTGCCTGGCAGAAGGTTCATCAAACCGCAATTATACTATTTATCTCCCATTCCACTATAGAATAGCGCGCGCGAATAAAGAACACCTGAATCTCTCCGTTCGAACTCTGATATCTCGTATTTAATTTTGATGGTCATTTCTACCTATGTAAGTGGAGTCAACAATATATTTTCGCATTCGTAGGAGAATGTTGGTGATTGGAGTTTCGCAAGTAGCCCATGCCGCAGCGATAAGCGCCGTTGTTGTAATGATTCCCATCCCAGATCCTGTATCATTTCCGTAACACTGTCCCCGCTGTATCGTGACAATACGAAATGAGCTGCCCTTCTTTGGACTCTTCCGATGTCCTCCATCAAACCAACCTGATAAGGATCCCACACTGGGCTGCAATACTCCAAAAATGGATGGACAAGCATAGTGTATGCAGTTTCTTTTGTAGTTCTGCTGCATTTTTTTAAGGGTTATGCCAATAAAACGCAGTCTCTGGTTCGCCTTTCCCATGATATTATCTTCATGTTCTTTCCAATTTGTCTTAAGTAATAGTAATTCCTAGGTATTTTGTGGAGTTTACAGCCTTCACATTTGATTTTATGTTGTAAACAAAGTTTAACAGATTTCTTTTTGTAGTCATGTGGATGACTTCACACTTCTCATTATTTAGAGTCAATTGCCAATTTTTACACCATACTGATATCTCATTCAGATTGTTCTGCAGTTGGTTTTGATCTTCAGATTTTACTAGATGGTAAGTGATGGCGTCATCTGCAAACAACCTAAGAGATACTTAGATTTTCCCGTAAATCGTTTATGTAAATAAGCAACAGCAGAGGACCAATAACACTACACTACCCTGTGGAACACCCGATATCACCTCTGTTTCAGTTGATGCCTTACCATCGATTACTATGAACTGTGTCCTTTCTGAAAGGAAATCCCCTATCCAATCGCAAATTTGGGGCGATATACCATAACCACGCAATTTGATTAAAAGCCGTTTGTAAGGTACGGTGTCAAAAGCTTTCTGGAAATAAATACGGAATAGATTTGCGAACCTTTGTCAATAGCACCGATCACTTTGTGTGAATAAAGAGCCAGTTGTTTCGCATGAACGATATTTTCTAAATCCGTGTTGACCTTGGGTCAATTGATCGTTCTGTTAGAGATGATTCATAATATTTGAATACAGGATATGTTCCAAAACTCTGCTGCAAATAGACGTCAGTGAAATAGGCCTGTAGTTTGGTGGGTTACTCCTACTGCCTTTTATGAATATAGGTGTGACCTGGGAAACTTTCCAATCTTTTGGTACAGATCCTTCTATGAGAGAGCGGTTGTATAGTGCTGTTAAGTAAGGAGCTATCACTTCAGCATAATCAGATAGAAATCTAATGGGTATACAATCCAGACCAGACGACTTGCTTTGGTTAAGTGATTTTAGTTGCTGCACTACTAAGATGATATCTACTTCTATGTTACTTGTTACGGCATCTGTTCGTAATTCGAAATCTGGAATATTGGTTTCATTTGTCACTAGAATAACTATTTCACTAATTGTTTTTACACATATTCATGAAAATATGGTTATAGCACAGATGATAGTGTTAAATCACAAAAGATCGGGGACAGTTAAATTTTTATATAATTCAGCCTAAGAAATGAAACATCTACCAAGGAAAGAGTAAATTAACTGCTGCTTACATATATTCTCCAAATACTGCAGTGTACTATTCAGATAAACAGTAAATAAACTAGGTATAATACATGATTCTTCCTCCAGTCATGTCTTCCTAGACACTTAATGGGGAAAGTGAAATACGTACCTCAGGAGAGGGATTTCCCTGTGTTCTTACTGTTAAATTTCCTTCTTATTCTTAGTATTTCATTTGACATTGTTGGTGTGTTTAACTTTGTGTATTTCTCCATAGCCTCATTTTGAAACTTTCTCCCTGTTCAAAATAACAGCAAAACGTACTTTTCACTGTGAGCCTTATGTTAGAAAGTTCTTACTACTACTTGACTTTAAATGATAGTCTGACGGACTTAAGACTTTCCATCACTATGGTACTTTCTGTATTTCATTCCATACTCTCAACACTGTTCTTCTGATTATGCAAATACACTTAGTGACAAAAAAGCATTTCTTAATTGTCTTAGTCGTCTATTTACTAACATTAATTTCTTGTAAAGATGCTGTCACAAATGCTTTCCAACACTTCTTTAAATACCAATATTGCTGTTGCAAGTATTTTTCAGCTTTGTATGCAACTCCTTTATCAGTCTATTCAACATCTTTTTACAGTGAAAATAGTTAGATTTTAGCTCTCTCTCAAAATACTTTGTATTTATTTTTCTTTCTTGAATCCAAACTGTTTTAACCTCATTAATTTTTCTAAGTTCAAACACAGCTTTTGAGTGACAGTTACATTGTGTAGTGATTGAGATTACTGAATGAGTGTTGAAATATTGTAAACACTTTCATGTGAATAAGCTTAAAGGTTTGTAAATATGAAGTTCACTGGTCATATTAGGAACTAACCAAATTATGGATAAATGTCAATTACTGAAGTAAATCTGCTTAAATTTAACAACTTCTCACTTTACATGACTTAGGCTTTAAGAAAAGGCTGTGTCCACAAATTCATTTGTACAGATAACTTGAAACAAATGTTGAAGTGTAAACATAAAAAATGATTTAATAAAAGAGTCAAAAGTTATATGTGAATTCAGCTTATGAAAGATGTGCCAAATTCAAAATTACCCTGTTGGCTTCAGCTAATAAACTCCTGAAGAGGAGTTTGCCATTGCTCAAGGGAAAGAACAAACAGTAATAAATGATTCATTCATTGTTTGTCCTGTATTTAAACAAGGAAGCCAATGCAAAGCTTAAAACTTTGCTCCTACAGTGACAACTAAGTAAGGTGTATGCAATAGCTTCTAAGCTGTATCTTTCATGATACATATCTACCTGCCAGTCATGACACAAAGCTGTGATATCAGAACATAAAGCTCACACTAAACAAGTGAAGACATTTAGACAGTGTTGTCATTGCTGGTTTCTTGAACAGCTCATCATTTCATTAACATTTGTTTTGTACCAAATATAAAATGTTGGTAACTGATTAAAATCATTTTGACAAGTCTTCAGATACTTCGTGAAACTGCAAACATTTTACTTCCCACTACGCTGAATGCTTCACACCCCCTTAATCCTTTCGTTGCCTATATAAACTGCTGGTTTTTTACAACACTTCAGTTTTATAACTGTTTGCTTCATAACTTCAAAACACAGCTGAACTAGTTTGTGTGTTCATCAAAACATTACTCACTACATGTGCTCAAAATGTTGTAAAATTCCTGAGAATTTTACTTTCAAATGTGACCATTTTTCTCTAGAGGTAAAGTTTATGGACCCGCTCTGGTAACCTGCCATTTCTGATCACATAAACATTCATCATCAGTTTGAGGCATATGACAGCATGAATCTTTGGGTTACCAGATCTGTTTTTCACACAAAATCAAAGCTCAAATTTGCCAGTTGCAAAATATAGCCATATGTTAGAAATTTTTGAAATCTCCAGTTTAGGAAAACACGCTGAATCATCACCCGATGAAAAGATACTTCATATATTCTACCTTCACTTGTGTGGTGAAAGTAAAATGTATATGGCTGTATAAAATTAAAAAGAAATCTCTTGTTACTATGTGATTAGGGGGAAATGATCACTACAAAAAGGTAGCTTTAATTACATAACAGTTCAGCAAGTAACCCTCAGCTCGCACTGTTAATGCTTAGGATTTGCCACCTTCCTGTTCATACAATGTGCTGCCTTTCATAGGATCCATGCTGTCACTGACCTTGGCAATTTAATGATGCCGCCCCCCCCCCCCCCTCCCAAGTAATACTTCTTAGTGCTATTGCTTCATAGCCACTTTAATCTCAATGAAAAAGCAAAAATTTACCATACTTCTGTACCTGTTTATCTTCAGTGCCATCAACCTTCTCTGTTCAGTAACAAAAAGCAAAGGATTGCACAGCGTCTTCTATGGTACGTATTACCTGGCCAATACCAATATAAGCTGGACATAGTGTTTTACTAAATACCTTTGGAAAAACTCCAATTTTTGGTGTTCGATGAGTTTCCACACACTGCTTCAGTGCATCTTTCAATCTTTTGGTGCACTCATAACAATGCTGACACTTAGTAATGGTACAATGAGTTGTCTACTAGTAATCACAATATTGAAGAATAACATCAGTGACCCTTAAATTAGTGGGATACTACAGACTACTATAATCAGACCTTGCAGACAGTGGACTGCTGCGGATGTTGGATTGAAAAGCATGTTCCCTCCAGTAAATGGCACCGGTTCAAAGGGAACATCTTTCTTAGCAGGTTCCACAGTAGTTCATCTCCAAAAGGGCAAATTATGGTCTTCTACACAAGGAAGCCATAGTTGAGGTTTAATTCATTTATTCATTCTATATTTTAGTTCAATATGTAAACAGGTCTTTCATTTACAAATTTTTCCATTCAAAGGAATGGAAAAATGCTGCCATTACACCACCAAAATCAAATTTAGAATATAGAGATAATTCAAAAAAATGTGCCATATAGATATAAAAATTTAAATTTTCAGACAGTCCAGTAAGTGGTACATATCGATTGTAATGAAGATTGATAAAATAAAGTATAAACTGCAACTTTTACCTTAAGGAGATATATTAAAATAGAATTTGGTGAACAAATTCTTACGTTTAACAGGGCAAATATTAGGAATATTTCACAGGACTTGCCACAACATAAATGAAATGGGGTTCCACATGCAACTAAAAGAATCTGACAAGACTATAAGATAATTTAAACATGTAAAAAAAGCTATTGGTTGAATAGATAGTAAATTTTCATATAGGGGGGGTGAGATTAAAGTGAATTTAACTTAATAGGTTAAAATTTTAAATGGTTGAACTAGTTACTAAGTTTCAAATATTAATAACAAAATTATGAAATCTGAATCAAATGGATCAGTGGTGGACTAAGGCTGTCGGAGGCCCGGGGCGGTGGCAAAACAAAATTAGATGCCCCCCCCCCCCCCCCCCCCCCCGCCTGTCCACTTGTAAATATATGTATTACTATATGAAAAAGTTCAGATTTGGAGGCCTGAGAACGAGAGTTTCAACAAAGTGCTTTCAAGGTATTGGGAGGCCCCCAAGAGCAGAGGCTTGAGGCGGTGTCACCCCCCCCTCACACACACACACACACACACACACACACACACACACACACACACACACACACTCCTTTAGTTCACCACTGTGAAGGGGAGATAACACCAGACCTACTGTCAGGTGTGAAAAATACACACATCCACAAAAGTTAAATTTTTGGCAGTGGCCTTCAACAGAAAGTCAGATAATTACTTACTATATACACGGCTGCTCTCTTGCTGCTGCAGTGCTACGAGCATCTTCAGTGAGGAGTGGAGGGAAAGGATGCCGGGACAGGGTGGGACGGATAGTTGTTGCAGGGTGCATAGTGAGGGCTCTGGTAAGTGGGAAGGCATAATGCAGCAGCAGAGGGAAAGGGCTCATCACTGTGGGCCCTTGTGCCGGGGTATAATAGAGTAATACAGTTCAGGATGTAATACATTAAGATTGAGGAATGACTTTACTTTCTACTCGTATCTGCAGAAGGCGAAGCAGTGCTGCTGTTCTCGACCCTCACTGAAGTGAGGGCGTTCTTCGTGCGGAGCCAAGTGTACCGCCTGGTGGCGGACGGGCTGCAGCACGTGGCGGGCGTGGCGTACGATGGGCTGTACGTCTACTGGACGAGCGTCCTCGACGGGGAGGAGGCCGTCGTCCGCAGCAACCGGGACGGCTCCGTTACTGATGTGCTCGTCTCTTCAGGTGAGTAGTAAGCGACCCGTCCAACTCCTTATCTGGTGACAAAATAATCAATGTTCTGGAAGATGGAATGAACACAAATGTATTATTTACTCCCAAAGTAATGGCTGTTTGCCTGCATAAGTTCTGAGGTCCTCAATGATACAAAGGAAAATCGTGTTTGTGTACTGTCTTTGAAATGCAGATAGACAGAAATCCAAAGAATATTAAAGTGCAAGCATAACTATAGTCAAATGTTGCTGAATTAAAAGTTGTTAGAGGTCACCTCATATTTAATACAAAAAACTATTTTCCATCGCCTACCTTCCTAATCTAAGATTGTAATTTTTCTTAAGATTGATGACTTCTTATGAGGGGAAGAAGACATCAAACAAATGTTTAAGATTCATCAATCTATTAGATCATTTCAGAAAAAAACAAAGTCCAAGTTGAAGTTAACAATATACTAATAGGACAGCTTACAACTCACTGCAAAGCTTTAATAAGACTTTCAGCTATTGGCTGTTGCCTTCTTCAGTAATAAAACTTTTAGGCAATCACACAATCACAAAAGTCGCACAACCATCTCCGGCTGCCGCACTTTGAAGACGCTTCTGTGGCTGTGTGGTTGTTTACTATTTCTGAAGTGCCACGGCAGATAGCTGAGTGTTGTATGTGTGCCTTTATGTTACTGTTGTGGCTTGTCACGTCTTTGTGGTGAGTCGTGAGCTATCATATTAGTATGTTTACTGAAATGATGAAATACATGTTATGTGGTTACTAAAAATGACAATTGGATAGGCAATATTTATATTGAAAATTCACTTTGAGCTATAATTAGCTCAGAATATTGCATAGTACCTCAATGTATGTAGTATGCCCTTCATGCAGTGTCCAGAAAAAATAATCATGAATGAAATGGAAAGTGATGCAACTGCTCTGTGGTAGCATCTTAAACAAAAAGTACAATGTTAAGCTCCCATAAAACTAAATGGTAAGACTACTGATGCTGGACAAAGGTGTCTGTCCCAACAGTAGCACAAATAAGTGGCCTTATTGCAAATTGGTTTTTATTTTATTTAAATTTAGAGATGATATACTACAGGTAACTTATATTTAGTTGTAAATCACTGTGTACTTGCATTTAAACCCATGACAACTTGATAAAAAAACTAGTGTTGCATGGTATTGAATGTAATGAATTGCTCAAAACTGTTTTTTATTGTACATTGGGCATAGTGCTCTGTTAGAGAAAATGTTTTCATGATTTATACAAAAATTTCATTTATTCCATAACATTTAAAACAGTAAGAAATCATTGATTATATAATCAGTGTAGAGCCCACAAATTTTTTGCTCTGAGGGTGCAAAAGGTCCAAGAACATTAGATAGTGGCATAAACTGTTGAATTCTACTAAACAGATTTATTTTGAATAAGGGCTGCCTACATTCTTAGTAAAGAGCTCTCTCCAACCCCCCTTCCCCCAAACATGCAACACTTTTAAAAGTAGTATAGACGCAATCCAATGTGAAAACTAGTGGCAAAAACTAAACAGTAATTTCATTATATTGGGGTCTGAAAAGGTGATAATGTTACTGGGTCATTGAGATATACACCTGAGAATAGTATTGCCTTTTCAGTTTCATGAAAGATCGTTGAATTTTTGCTGGATGGGGTACAATTGTTAAATAAATGCACACAATTTTTGCGAAACAAATACAACCTAATTTGACATTTCTGGTGCTAATCATTAGCAGTGCCTCCTACAAAGGCACCAGGTGCAAACATAACAATGGTAAAAATCTAAATTGAGGTTGCTTGTCATTGGTTGTGGTATGCATAGGTACAGATAACAAATATTGTTTAGAAAAGGGCAGTACATTGGCACAGCTGTAATTTGTACTCCAGTGATTCAGCTTACTTGGTTTGATGTGATTAAGGCCCCACAACAGGAATAGACTTGGAATTTTTTCACATTAACCTCCAACCTTTCCACATTAAATGTTGAAAGTAATGAAGGAATTATTCACACCCACGCCTTAATGGGCAGGTAACATTACATTTCAGGTACTATATCACCATGGACAAGTGGCCAATGGCCTTAAACTTCCATATGTGCACATTTGACCTGAAATTCTCGTTCAACCAGCTATCTGAATAACTTAACACATCATACGTACATTACACAAAGAACACACATGCCTTACACATTATTTTAAAATACTGTGCACAGTTAATAAAACATGCCATCAAAACCTAATACCTAATTAGGATCATTACTGAAGATTTATTGCTATATAAATAATAAAAAATAACAAAATATTGAACTTGTAGCTTTCTTTTAGCAGCCACGTGCTTATATTTTTGCAGATTTACATTGAACGATTTCATAACTGGTGTTCCTCTTCAAGCATATTCCACAATCCATTCAAAGCTTTGAGGTGGAGGTTCTCAGTACCACTACTAGTAGCTTGCTCTCCTGTTAAACTCCCATATAGAATGGTCAAAAAACAAATAATTGCAGGTATTTGTAAAAGCCCTAATATCTCAACTTCTTGATTTTTTTTTTGTGAAATGTAGGTTGGTGGCAGTAGAAACTTTCTGAAATCAACCTCAAATTCTGGCACTCTAAATTTCTTAGTGCTTCTCAAAGAACATTGCCTTCCGTCCAGTAATTCCCAGTTAGGTTCTCAAAGCATATCAGTAACACTTGCACATTGATCAAATCTACCAGTTACGAACCTAGCCGCACACCTCTGACCTGCCTCTGTTGGCGTTCAAACCCATCTGGTGGGGATCCCAAACACTTGGGCAACATTTATGATAGGACCATACAAGAGTACTATATGCTGTCTCCTTCAGATGAATCACACCTTTCAAAAATTCTCCCAATAAATTTCAACCATTTCTCTTCCTGACAACTCCTTATATGCTCATTCCATTTCATATCACTGTGCAATGCTATGCAGAGATACTTAAGTGATGCCACTGTATCAAGTAGCACACTGTAAATGCTGTATTGGAACATAACAATATTCTCTCCTACTTATCGCCTTGTTTTTTTTTTTACGTTTCACTAGTTCCATTCTTAGTCCTAAAAATTTGATCCCTTATTCTGCATCCTACAGTCATCCAATGACACCACAGTATCATCAGCAAACACACACAGATTGCAACACCCCATTAGCTCCATATAAATGGAAAACAGCAGTCCCAGCACTTTTCTGGGGTACCCCCAACGATACCCTAGTCTATGATGAACTCGCCATCCAGGACAACCTACTGGGTTCTATTACTAAAGTAATCTTTGAGCCACAAACAAATTTGGGTACCTATTCCATAAGCTCATAACTTCATTAAATCTGTACCATTTCAGATCTTGAAAATAAACATGCGGTCTGCTTGCTGCCCTTCATAGAGAGCACCCAAGATCCCTTCAGAGAAAAGGGCTAGCTATATTTCACACAATTGACGATTCATAAAGCCGTGCTGATGCACGGACAAGTTTTCTCTTAAGCAAATCTACTATTTTCAGTTCTAATAAATGATCAAAATCTACAGCAAACTGATGTCGGAGACAGGTCTGTAATTTCACGTGTTCATTCTGTTGCCTTTTTTAGGCACAGGAGATGACTGTGCCTTTTTCTATGGTACCTTGCACTCTACCATTCACGATAAATGCGAGCTATGTAAAGGACTAATGCTGCAGAGTACTGCTTGTAGAACCGGATTGGTACCCCATCTAGACCTGGCACTTGGGCAGCTGCGACTCTATGCCAGCTATGCCTATGGCTGTCCTCCCAATGGATGGACTATTTAATAATGGTAATTCAATTTTTATAATAGTTTAATGTTCCATGACATATTCAGATGTCCTGTGCACTTCCAGAATCGCCAAAAACATTACAGCTTCAGTTCAATATGCTCGGCTGAGAAAGTGTGTGTTTTAATATTGCAATAGGTCTTGCCTGTCACTGAACCAGCAACTTGACTAAATAAAATAGGTTAATTCAGATGTTAAACCGTGTAACATGTTTCCCACGATCTAACTTATCTCCAGTTCTTCGATCATGGCATGCGTCTTTGTAAATGCTGTTGACACTGTACTAAAATTTAATGTGCCAATTTCCAGAGGTGCTTTTGGCACTGTTACTTGTATGGATGATATTACACAACTATCACAGTGTTCTGTAGATCTAACTTGCTGTTTTCCCAACTTAAATAATATAAAGGACATGTGGGATGAAAGACCCATTACATTGCAGGTACTTGAAATGAGAACCGTCCAGGTATTCTATGTATCAATAAGAGTTGTTACTTGACACTGGCATATCAAGTGAAAGCTACTTTCATATTTCAGGTTTCTACCTGAGTAGACACAGTTTGATACACAAGCCAGTCTCTTTTCTTAGTCACAAATTTCATTCTTAAAAATTTCTTACATCGACAATAAATCGGTAGACTCACTGTGGTAGGGACTCAGTTGTAAAGCCACAAATAAGCCTGATTCAACTAAAGTCTTTAAACAGGTAGTGACTAAAAATATCCAGGAAGTTACCTACATAATTAGCATATCAATTGAAAGTATTGACATATAACAACCTGGCAAGTTTTGAGTAAGCTTAGCAGACTTCAGTGTAAGGATGAATGCACTGGTCAAACTTCCCATTATAATTTCCTTCAGAACTGAAACATCCCCAACTTTGGATTCATTATTTTTTTCTGAACGATGCTGCATCAAATGACTAAGAGCAATAATACATAAAAATTATGCAGTTGTGGTTTCTGTGTAGTGTACATTTAACCCATTATTTGTTGATACAAATACTTTCTACTTCCAAAAACTGTCCATAAAAATCCAGTAACATTTCTATGCATTGAAAATTGACAATCAACCTAATATCTCAAAATATCGTGTAGTTTACGAAATGTTGCCTAGGAACTATTTCTTTAAGACTGAACTCCATATGTAGTCAAAAAATTGAATTTCCTGTGCCATATGCTGACTAATCCCACTAACCCTTCTTACAACCCAATAACCTGCAAAACATTTGTTAGACATTAGGTCTTCGATCATGCACTAATGAAACATAAAACATCATTGTTAAAGATTATTTACCTCTTGTAGTGGTAATTACCAAACTTCTAAATCACACTATTCCAATGCCAATCACAACAAATTACCATAGGGATTATATCCATGGCCTCAGTTTAAATTTACTATTTCATTGGTCTAACTTTATATTAAGAACTTCACTATACTTACATAACTTTTTGCCCATTATTCTTCAGCAAACTGTCCACAAAATTTGAACAGTTTACAGTATCTGCTGTGAGGTATTTATCAGTTGTAGCAGTAAGACATTCTGTATTCAGTCTAGTACTGAAATCTTAAGTGGGTTGTGGTCTCTTCATTGCAGGTTTGTTTGATCCCTCTTAATGTTTGTGAAACACATACAGCTCACATGGGCCAGAATGTCTATATGGCAATGGGGAGTTAAATTGTCTTAAAGAATTTGTAGATAAAAGTTGATCTGCTTGTGACATTAAGAGGCAATGGCAAAGTTCTCATTTATTGGTGCTTTTTGTAATGACTGGCTGAAATTTCATGGGGCAAAACTAGTCTACTATAAATGTAATATGTGTAGAATTGCAGTTCATTGACACTTGAATCAATCATTAGTTCCCAATTTTCTCCAGTTATGGCCAGTGTAAAAGTCTCAAAAGTTACTACAATCCAGTATGCAAATTCCACATGTTAACACAAATTTACAGTCAAAGGTTTGCATCTAGTGTGCCAAGAATGTCAAGTATCATTTCATAATTACAGTACTTTCTACATGACTAATAGTGAAACTTTATATAAATTACTCATATTTGGAATTCAGGGACATAAACTATGCCCCAAATACATCACAAAGCATCACTTACATGGTGCAAAAGCATCCTATATCAATCAATGTCACTGTAAATTATGTATTATTGACTCCATTAATTATAATGGAAAAGTAAAAAATTGTATGCAACTGGCTATAGTGTGTAAATAATATTGATACATAAATCTGTTAAGTGTTACATTTACATATTTTATGAAGTAGGTTTGTCAGAAATAGTTTCAAAATAAACGGTAATTATACAGAAACTAATTAGGGAAGAACGTACCTAACATTACTTCTGAAATATAATACCTACTCTAATATTATGGGAAGAATTAAGTTTCATCAGAAATACTGAAGGCCTAATGTGACATACTAATTAGTTCATGCAAGAGGTATTATTGTATTTGCTTTTTAAAGAAACTTCTGCAACATCAAATAACAGAAAATGACTTCAACTATACACATTAGAAAAGAATAGTTTTGGAAAAGACTAATTTCATTTGTACCTATAATATGCGACACCGGTATTGAGAGATTCAGTAATGTAAGCAGGTAAGAGTAAATCCCAATGTGCTTCATTACATGCTCCACTCCTCTTCTCATTTTGTTGTAGTTCTTTTAAAGAAACTGTTAAATGGAAATTATCTTTGGCATCTGTTAAAGTGCTCTTGTACTAAATTAATAGTACCATATTAATCACTAATACAGTGATGATATCTAATTTCTGACTTCCTGATGTATGCCCAACTATTGCTTTTTGACATACCATTTCTAAAAATTCTATGTGATGAAACATTTATATTGAAAGTAATGTTGTCACTGAGAATTGTGAATCCATATGGTTCTCATTTTCAGGTTTGAGTCTACCAGAAGACCTAGCACTGGACCTGGTAACAGGCAACATCTACTTCACTGATGGCGAAGAGAGCTACATTGGAGTCTGCACCAAGACTGGGACGGAATGCACTGTGCTCGTCAATGAGGATGTCCGAAAACCCAGAGGAATTGCTTTGCTGACACGGAATGGGTAAGGCTTAGTTGAGAGTTCGGCACCTCGGCTTACATCTAGGGTGTGGCTGAACTGTGGATGTGCAGAGGTCGGTCTAAATTATACTGCTCTGGCAAACTCCAGAACAAGGGGACTAGTTGTCTGTCCTTAAACATGTGTGAATGCAGCACCAAGCCATTGCTCGCAACTCTTCCTTACAAAAAACTACTCACTATCACCAAATAAAGTAATCCTTAATGGTCCATTACATCCTTTAACCCTGTGGCACATAGCGTTCACTGTAGTAGATGGCTGTTACTGGTTATTTCTTTGCGTCTATTCCTTTTTGAACTCTTAATTCATCAGATCCATCCAGGGGACCCTTTGGCTAAGTACTGCACTCTAGGTCACCAGATGAACTTCAAAGCATGAATTTTTAATTCAGAGGCAGAAGTGTGACAAGATGGCGAGCGTGGAATTGCAGCGAGCAGTTTCAAAATGTCTCACCATGTTCACTATCGAGAGGGGTAGGAAACTGGTGATAAAAGTAGTGATTCTCTACATGCAAATTTATTACTTTCCATAGTAAATCGAGGAAAGAACACTGGAGGTGTAAAATGCACAGTGTCCGTTTCAGTGGCCCTCACTGTATTTGTATATCTAGTAAATTGCAGTATTTTTTGTATTTTATGATAGATATTTTGCTTTACTATGCAAACACCACTTAACATTTCTCCTTGTTCGTAATCCCTGCATCACAGGGTCAATGCAGTTACTTCCTTTACTCAACGTCTTATTTCCTTAGTTAGATTCATAAAGTTTCAGTTAAAAAATCTGTTCTTGTAATCTTAAGTCGTCCTCTTTCACAATTTCAAAAGCTTACATTCATCCTTGTTTACCTTTCATAAAATACTACACTGGATATATCCATTATTTCATAAAACAGTTTTTTTCTAAAAATATGTTTTCATTGTACATTGCCGCCATCTTTCTGACACAATTTTACTGTCTGTCTTATACAATCCCTTGGCATCACCAACTTGTTTCTGTTTTCTACTTCCATTCACTGTCTGCCATTAGATAAGTTCTGCACTTTTGGGTTTGGCTAGCACATCGGTGGGTCACTGTCTGGATGTACTGAGCTCTGCTGGCAAACGGGCTGCACTCAGCCCTTGAGGCCAATTGGGGAGCTACTCAGTTGAAGGTTAGCAGCTTCAGTCAAGGAAACAGACAGAATGGGTGTGGGTTGCTGACGACATAGCTCTGCTCGTTGCATCCATATATTGCCATTCTGTTTTGGGTTTGGTCATGAACTTGTTTCACTGCCTGTAACAATGTTTGACAAAAATTGTTACAATCAGCCTCATAATGACTAAGAAATTCTGCACATATGGTTCTCCTTTGCTGTTTGTTCCCAATGGGTACCTCTAACTGAAGATAAAACCTTTGAATAGCCCATCTGGTGAATTGACGGCACTACCAGTAGAGATGCCAAGTACAGTGGCAAGGTGTTTGACAGATCTTGAAAAAGTGTTTGCACGTCTGATTTTGCAAGAGTCAGATGTGCACAGCTGGCTGGAATGCAGAAAATAAGGAAAGGTTTCCTCGAGTTTGAAATGACAGGTTTTGCCCAATGATTCACCGTGTTTAGATTCCATTGCCAGATCACCATATACATACTGAAAGCACTTATGAATATCTGTGATTGTCTGATTTTCTGCTGAAAGAAACTCGATCACTGCCCATTGTTTAAAGTGCACCTTGGTTATTGTCATTTTAAGAGCTCTGAGTAGTGCTGCCATCTGTCAGAAGTCCATGAAACTAAGATGAAATGGGAATGTTTGAAATTAATCTAAAAGAAATACCAGGTTATGTCAACAAAAATTGGCAGAGTAAGTGTAGGGTTACTTATTGAACTCCATATTGTCTAAAAGCATTTTTGACATAATCCATTCTTAATGAACTTGGATGTCCTCTCCCATCTGACAATTAGTTGGTGATGAATGTTGTCTCATTCTTATTTCTAATTTTTCACCTTCTTAAATGTGCAAATCAAAACAGTGTAACCTGCAAATCAGTCTGTTCGCTAATAGCAATTTCCTCCCTTCATCCTTCCAATGCCTTCCACCCTTCCTCCACCCCCCTCCCCCCAGGGGGCCGACAGCTCTTTTGTGGGTATGTGTGTGGCGCGCACGAGTCCCCGAGCCATTGCAGTCTTTTTTTCCTGTTTTCCCCCAGGCTGCATTACCCCTCCTAGTTCCCCCTCCTTCTCATCCCAATTCCTCCTTCCCACCCTCTCCAACCCCGTCTCTCGGTGTTACTCTAGATGACGGCTTGGCTATCCCACGGTACCGATTGTCCTGCACTTTGGTTTTGCCTGCTGTGTACACCGGTTTTGGCCCAGTTTGGTCCCTCTCGGGGTTTGACCTTCCATACCAAAATTGTCCGATAATGTGTGAGCTAATTGGGGAAGAACTCCCGACCTAGCCCCTACGGCGCGGGTCCTATCCTTTCCTTTCCACTTCCTTTCCTCGCTGTAGCCCCCCCATCTCCCGCTAGGTCCCCAGCACGTGTAGCCAGTCCGTGTGGGGGGGCTGTTATGTACCCTTTGGCTGAGCCCCCTCACACCACAGGGATGACACTACTGGTGTCTGAGCTGCGACCTCTCCATGCAAGCCAAGGAGTTGATGCCTGTCCTCGGGGGTATCAGTACTCCCGGCAATGGCCATCGTGCCAGGTGGCCTTTGCTGAGGCTGGGTGGCGCCCATGGAGGTACCCTGGTTTCGGAGTGGGTGACATCATGGCGGACGTCTAGCACAATGAAAAGAGTTAGACTCCAAAATGGTCGTGCATCGGCCGTCTCTGAAGACAGGAAGAGATCGTTTAATGCTGCTACTGAAGATACGAGGATGTTTCCCTCCCTTGCTACCCCTTGGGAGGAAGGCCAGGCTCGCCGGTTAGGAGCAAAACGCTTTCCTCGCTACCTGGTTTGCTCGAGGACTGATGGAGGAACTTTTACTACCACCAAACTGCTGTTCTTTGTCGAGACAATAGAGGACAAGTTTGGTGAAGTGGAATCTATGGGTAAGCTTAGATCTAGCTCATTGTTCATTAAAACAGTCTCAGCAGCCCAGTCTGAAGCTTTGCTCGCCTGCACAACCCTTGGCGACATTCCAGTAACAATTCTCCCGCACAAATCCTTGAATATGGTACAGGGTGTGATATTCCACCGGGACCACCTCCTTCAAACTGATGAGGAGCTTAGGGCCTATCTCGAGCGGCGTGCTGTACATTTTGTTCGCCGCGTTCAGATGGGACCTAAAGATAACCGCGTCGATACTGGGGCCTTTATCTTGGCCTTCGAGGGGGACACACTCCCAGAGGAGGTCAAGATAATGATATATCGATGTGAAGTGAAGCCCTACATTCCACCTCCCATGCGGTGTTTTCGATGTATGAGGTTTGGTCATATGTCCTCTCACTGTACAGCAGTCCCAGTATGCGGTGATTGTGGACGCCCACTACATGAGGGGAGCCCCTGTGTTCCTCCGCCGGTGTGCGTCAACTGTCATCGACACCACTCTTCACTGTCGCCAGATTGCCCTATGTTCAAAAAAGAAAAGATACAAGAGTACAAATCCCTGGAGTGTTTGACGTACCCTGAGGCCCGCAGTAAATATGAACGTCTGCATCCCGTGCAGATGGCGACGACCTTCGCTACGACGTTATCGTCTAGCCTTTCACCTTCCCCTTCCCACTCCCATCTCCCCCCTACACCCCGTCCCCACCCCTCCCTCCCATCTCCCTCTCCTGTAGCCCTCCCTTTGTGTCCCACCCCTTCCCAGCCAGAGAAGTCCACCCCTTCTCCGTCGCCTGCCGGTGACAGTGCCCTATCTCAGGGCCTTTCGTCCCGGCGTTCCCCAGATCGGAGATCTTCGACCTCCAGCCGGCCATCGGACTCCCAGTCAGTGAGTTCAAAGGTCGCCCGATCTTTGTCAGTACCAGACCTAACTGACAAAAGTCCTCTCTCTGGGGTGGGTCCTGCCCGTCCCACACGAGAGAAGAAGGAGAAGAAGGAGAAGAAACCAAAGTCACAAGATAAAGCCCCTCCGGTACCACCGGAGGTGCCGACTGTGCTTTCGCAACTCGCTCATCCCATTTAGCCTGAGGCTGATAAGCTATTTATGGATGTTGTCTCTTCTTCTTTGGTGACGGACGCTGACAAAGCAGCGTGACAGACTTTATGCCATTTGCTTCCCGCCTAGATCCTCGTGATGTGATCATCCAATGGAACTGTAATGGTTACTACCGTCACCTCGTGGAGATTAAACAGCTAATCTCTCTCTCTCTTCTGCGGCCTGTTTCGTCCTGCAGGAATCGAGGTTTATGGATGCACATTCACCGACCATCCGTGGGTTCCGTGCTTTTTGTCGGAACCGGGTTGGTCCCCTCCAGGCGTCTGGTGGGGTTTGTACTTTGGTCCGGACAGATATTGTCAGTACCTGGATTCCTCTCCAAACTCCATTGGAAGTGGTTGCTGTCCGGGTTCACTTAGACACTCCATTGACCATTTGCAACCTCTACCTTCCACCTGACAGGCCACCTACACTCACGTCCCTAGTGGCCCTCCTTCAGCAACTCCCCCCTCCTTACCTCATCCTTGGGGACTTCAATGCCCACCATCCTTTGTGGGGCAGTGCTTATACATCCAGCCGGGGCCGCCTCATAGACAAGTTTCTTGCTGACTACAATCTGAGCCTTCTCAACGATGGTTCCCCAACTCATTTTAGTGCCGCTCACGGCACCTTTTCTGCCATAGACCTCTCTCTCACTTCTCCTTCTCTCCTTCCTTTATTTCACTGGTCGGCGTATGACGACCTCCGCGATAGCGACCACTTTCCGTTGATCCTTTCACTTCCCTCACACCTACCATGAGCCAGGGTACCCCGCTGGGTATTCCATCGTGCTAATTGGCCGCTATATACATCCTAGGTTGTGTTCCCATCTTCCCCCTCAGGCTGTATAGATGATATTATAAGCCAAATGACCAACATGATTACCCAAGCTGCCAACGCCGCTGTTCCCCGGTCGACAGGCCCTCCTACCCGCCGGCCTGTCCCTTGGTGGAATGCAACTGTTGCCGCAGCCATTCGCGAGCGCCGTAGGGCCTTGCAACATCTTAAGCGCCACCCATCGCTCGCTGGTCTAATAAATTTCAAACGTCTGCGTGCCAGAGCTCGTTACTTAATCAAACAAAGTAAGCGGACATGCTGGGAGCATTTTGTCTCCTCGTTGGGTTCTTCTGTCCCTTTGACAAGAGTGTGGGCTATCCAAGGTAGCTGGCGGCCGTCTTCCGTCCCTGGTCTTGCCCTGCCTGATGGGGCCTGCACAGAGCCATCTGTTGTTGCAGAACATCTTGCAACTCACTTCGCCAATGTATCAGCAACAACTTCATATCCGGCGACCTTTCTCCTTCAGAAACACCAGGCCGAAACCTTCAAATTAGGCTTTACTTCTCACCAGGTGGAACCATATAACGAACCTTTTACTGACTGGGAGCTGTCGCTTGCCCTCTCCTCCTCTCGTGATTCAGCACCTGGCCCTGACGATATCCATAATCAATTGCTGAAACACCTCAACCCCTCACAACGACAATTTCTCCTAAAAGTTTTTAACCGTATTTGGCTTCAAGGGGTGTTCCCCTCCCAGTGGAGGGAGAGTATTGTGGTCCCTGCCTTCAAGCCTGGCAAGGACCTGTCGGCGCTGGACAGTTATCGACCAATAAGCCTGACAAGTGTCACCTGTGAACTACTTGAACGGATGGTAGCACGCAGATTATGCTGGGTTCTTGAATCCCGGGGACTTCTCTCACCTTACCAGTGTGGGTTCCGGGAGGGACGATCCCCTATTGACCATTTACTTTGACTGGAGACCGCGATCAGACAGGCCTTCTCTAAAAGACATCATCTGGTAGCAGTCTTCTTCGATCTTCATAAGGCGTACGACACTGCTTGGCGTCATCATATTTTACGTTCTCTTCATGACTGGGGCCTCAGTCTCCTTACCAATTTTTATCCGTCAGTTTTTATCCCACCGCCTGTTCCGTGTCAGAGTTGGCTCTTCCTTTAGCTCCCCTCGGATACAAGAGAACGGCATCCCCCAGGGCTCAGTGTTGATTGTTACACTTTTTCTAATCACCATAAATGGGTTGGTTAGCTCTGTTGGGTCACTGGTAACCCCGGCGTTGTATGTCGACTTTTGCATATGGTACAGCTCCTACTCAGTAGCCTCTACTGAACGTCAGCTCCAGAGCGCCATTCGGCGGGCTTCAGTGTGGGCTACGTCCCATGGTTTCCAGTTTTCCTCATCAAAAACGAGGGTGGTGCACTTTTGTCGTCGTACTACAGTTCACCCTGATCCAGAACTGTTCTTGGGTAATCAGCGCCTGGAAGTTGTAGCACAGCATCGTTTCCTGGGTCTTCTCTTTGACAAAAAATTGACTTGGGTGCCCCATATTCGCCACCTAAAGATTAGTTGTATGAGGAAACTCAATGCCCTACGTTTCCTTGCTCATTCATCTTGGGGTGCAGACCGAACAACTATCCTCCGTATCTATCGGGCTCTAATCTTGTCCCGATTGGACTATGGGTGTCAAGTTTATGGCTCGGCAGCTCCTTCTGCCCTGAAATTATTAGACCCGGTTCACCATTATGGTGTCCGCTTGGCTACAGGTGCATTCCCGACTAGCCCGGTCGACAGTCTCCTTGTTGAGGTGGGAATCTGCCCTCTTCAGGTCAGGCGGCATCAGCTTCTGGCGTCTTATGCCATTGCCATCCGGCAATATCCTGATCATCCCGCTTACCAGGTTCTTTTTGCATATGAAGGACTTCGACCCCCTGATACCCGGCCACGTGCGGGCCTTCCCGTTGGACTGCGGCTTGCCTCTCTTTGCCGGGATTTCCATTTCCCTTGGCTAGATTGCGCCCCCCATTTCACTGCACGCACACCTCCGTGGATGGTGCCGCGACCACTAATTCGGGCGGATCTCTTGCAGGGCCCAAAAGCTTTAATTTCCCCCATGGTCTTTCGGCATTTGGTGTGCCCAGTACTAGAAGAGTTTCAGGGAGCCTCTATCTTCTTCACTGATGGCTCGAAAACAGTGGGCCACTCCGGATATGCTTTTACATCTCCTGTTGGGGCGGAATGCCATTCTCTGCCAGAGGCATGCAGTGTGTTTACGGCAGAGCTGATGGCGATTTATAGAGCCCTCTGTTTTATTAAACATTCTGCCGTGGAACGTGGTTTAATCTGTGCTGACTCCATGAGCACCTGCAGGCCATTGATCGTTGTTTCCCCTCCCATCCTTTAGTTATTTCCATTCACGATCTCCTTGCTGACCTTCATCGTGCTGCCTGCTCCGTTACCTTTCTCTGGGTGCCAAGTCATGTTGGTATTACAGGGAATGAAGGGGCTGACCAGTTGGCTAGATCGGCAATTACTCGCTGCCCGTCTCCCTTTCAAATTCCGGGTGCGGATCTGCGGGTGCAGATCAGATCTTTGCTTCACTCCTCATGGGATAGCAGTTAGAAAGCTACTGCCCCTTCCAATAAACTCCGCACCATCAAAGATACGACTGCAGCTTGGAGTTCATCTTTACGCCCTTCCCGGAGAGAATCAATTGTCCTCTGTCGCTTCCGTCTTGGACACTGCAGGCTGACCCATGGATTTCTTTTACAAAATGACAATCCACCACATTGTGATTGTGGAGCCGTACAATCCATGTCTCATATTCTCACTGAATGTCCTCTCCATTCGACACTTTGTGGCGACTATGGCCCAGCGCCTGCATCGCCTTTAGTTTTGGCGGGTGACCCACAAATGGTTGATCGCGTCCTTGCCTTCCTCCGTGAAAGTAGATTTTGTCAGCTCTAGGACTCGCTTGGTCGGGGTGAGTGGGTTTGTGATTCTTGGCTGATTGTGGGGTTTAGAGCCTTACCCCATCAGCTCCCCCCCCCCCCCCCCCCACTCTTTTACATTTTAATGTAGTTTTATTTCTCCCTGCTCTGGAGCTATGATGCGTTGACCACTGTGCCATTAGTACCTTGTGGTTTAGGCTAGAGGTCGCTTCCAGAGCTGTGGGATCGGACACTGTAGCATTTGCTGCCCTGGGTTGGTCTTAGTCTTGTTGGCGAGTCGATTTTACTTCCTAGTGTAATGGTCTTTTGGCTTTCACTTATTTTTCGTTGGGTTCCGTGGCGTATACAACTTGAGGTTGAAGGGACTGATGACCTCGTTGTTTGGTCCCTCATGTCCACCACCACCACCACCACCACCACCACCACCCTTCCTTCCTTCCAATGCCTTCCACCCTTCCTTCCTTTCCAGCGGCACATTTCACTAATTAAAAAAAAAATGCAGCATTCACAAACTTCTCAGCATTAACTAATTTCTCCTGAGGAAGTAAAATTTCACAGGCCCAGAAAGTAGTTTACTTAACTACTGTATAGTATAGGTAGTGGGGTAATAGGGAAGGATGACAGGATAGTAGGAAAGTCATGACCTTATGAACGTTAACCTGAGGCTGTACAACATTTCATACACTAAAATCAAAAGTATGTAGACGTCTGTAAAAGTAAAATTCTAAAATATTTACATCTAGAACTTTTGAATAAATTTTGTGTGTTTGCCTACCCCATCTGATGCTTCCAAATTTAACAATTGAAAGTCCAGATTGGAATGTCAGTATGAAGATGGGTAGTAACTCGTCATAAATGCCACCATTGTAGCACAGGCATAGAAGAGTTACATTCACGCAACTTAATTTTTTAGCCTGACTGCATCAGAAAACAGCAGTCTAGAACATTACAGGACAAATATTTACTATGACCAGTTTTAGTACAGGCTCGCCGCTAGAAACATAAAACACAAATAAAAACAAACATTCAAGCTTTCGCAACCGTTTGTTGCTTTGTCAGGAAAATAAAAAGAAAGGGGAGGAGAAAAGGAAGGATATGGGTTTTAATTGGAAAAGGAGTCGTTACAATTCCAAGAGTGGAAGGACTTACCTTAAGGTGGAAAAAAAAGGAAGGTAAATAAATACACACACACTCGGACATATCCAAACACACACACCTAGACACATTTGTAAATAGCAAAGAAGTTGGACAGAGATACCACTTGAGGCAGAGGCTCTGTCCACAGAACCAATGAGATCTTCATGATCTGGACCAACAGTGAAGAACAACTCCAGAATTTGCTCTCCAACCTGAACTCCTTTGGTTCCATCAAATTCACCTGGTCCTATTCCAGATCCCATGCCACTTTCCTTGATGTCGACTTCCGTCTGTCCAATGGCCAACTTCACACGTCTGTCCACATCAAACCAACCAACACACAGTACCTGCATGACGACAGCTGCCATAGATTCCACATCAAAAGTTCCCTTCCCTATAGCTCAGTCTTCGTGGCAAGAGTCTGCTCCAGTCCCGAATCCCTGAACCAGTACACCAATAACACACCAATAATACACAGCTTTCACATCCCGTAGCTATCCTCCTGATCTAGTTCAGAAGCAAATCACCAGAGCCACCTCATCCCCCCCCCTAAATCCAGAACCTTTCACCGAAGAACCCTAGAAGTGCCATTTTTGTCACCAGATACTGTCCGGGACTGGAGCGGACTCTGAATGTGGCTCTCCAGCAGGGATTTGACTTCCTTAAATCCTGCCCTGAAATGAGATACATCCTTAATGACATCCTTCCCACTCCAAGAGTGTCTGTCCGCCACCCACCTTCGTAACCTAGTCCATCCCTATGAAATCCTGAAACTGCCTTCCTTACCCTCTGGCTCCTACCCATGCAACTGCCCCTGTCAGCACATCTTGGCACAGTGTTACACCGTCAAGGTTATCTGGATACTTCCTACGGACACCAACCTTTTCAGAACTCTGGAGATGGGAACTTGCCCTTCAGCTTATTCTCTCCTCCTGTTGCCCACCTGGTCTCAACTTCCGCTAAATTCAAATTCCCGCCCACCATCTTTAGCATCTTGCTTAGGTTCTGTGGACAGAGCCGCTGCCTCAACTGGTATCTCTGTCCAACTTATTTGCTTTTTACAAATGCCTGTCTAGGGTATGTGTGTGTGTGTGTGTGTGTGTGTGTGTGTGTGTGTGTGTGTGTGTGTGTGTGTGTGTATTTGTTTACTTTCCTCTTTTCCCCTAAGGTAGATGCTTCAACTCCTGGGATTGGAATGACTCCTTTTCTACTTCCTTAAAACCCATATCCTTCCCTTTCTCCTCTCCTTTCTTCCTCTTTACCTGACGAAGCAACAAACGGTTGCGAAAGCTTGTATGTGTATTTTTGTGTTTTATGTTCCTGTCGGTGAGTCTGTACTTTCAGTAAGTCAAACAATCTTTATTTTATACATATTTTTCCCACCAGGAAAGTCTCCTATAATAAATATATTTATAAATTGAGTTGACTAAAGTGGTCAATAACACAACACCACAGAACAAATAATTATTATAAAAAGGAAAGCAGAATTTATATCACAGTAAACTGTTTATGATTCTCTCACATTGCGTATCTAAAGTGTCGCGATTTCAATGTTTATGTATATTTTTTAGAAGTTTAGTAAAGTGGTCAATCATGTGACTACACAAAGCTAGGAGCAAGGGAGTCAAGGCGCATGGTCTTTTGCTTGCCGGATGCTGAGTAGGTAAGGTAGCTGCTTATAGTGGCCTCAGTGCGGTTCGCATTTTATACGCCACATGTGGCGTTCCAAAATTTGTAAGTACGTTCGTACGCGAATGTCTTCCATTCTATGCTCCAATCGTTACGCGAGTGGTGAAATTGTTTATTGTAAATTGTGATGTATAGTGTAAATGTGACTAAAGAAAATAAACTAACGTAGAAGCAAAAGTGTGGACTTACTCGTTAATGGTTCTGCACCTTGTTAGTTCACTGGTTTACAGGCAAAAACTTTACAGGGTAAAGCCGGCCGCGGTGGCCGAGGTGACTGAGGCGCTTCAGTCACGGTCAGCAAGGCCACTACGGTCGGGGGTTCGAATCCCCCTTCGGGCATGGATATTTCTGCTGTCTTTAGTCTTAGCTAGTTCATAAGTAGTTTGTAAGCTTAGGGACTGATGACCCCGTAGTTAAGTCCCATAAGTTGTACAAACATTTGAACATTTTTTTAAAGGGTAAAAGCAACAGTGTTACAACCGCCCCTAAGTAGGCGAATCAAGATACATCTTTTAGGTTGTACACGAGCCCTGGCTATTAGGCATGTTGCAAGTCATTGCATTCATGTAAACATTCAGGCACAGGTCATGAAAAAGTGCCATTTAGAGCTGCTAGGCTAATTATTTATAGAGGCTGTAGATTTGAGTGGTGTGAATGTGTCTTCGACATGCCTGTCTCTGGCTCGTATCTTTCAGTTGTTACCTTTAAACATATTGACATACTTAATTACTAATTTTGCTGTTACAGCTCTTCAGGCCTTGATGTATCCTTCCCCAAAGAGCAAAATTCCTACTTCATATAGGATGGGTGGTCATCTACACATTGAAAGAAAAATGGCTGTTTAATAATAGTACATTAAACATGTGCAATTAGTTCCCAGTAAGATTCATAGTGTCAGCATCACATATCTAACTGGAACCCTTGCTTCCTATCAGTTACATATGAAAGAAACCACATGTTCACTTTGTGAGCAACTTAAGCATTTTCCAAAATGTAATTCGGTCACTTCCTATTGATAGCACAAACATTGTGGTAGGTAGAACAGGAACTCTTCATTAAAATTAGGATAAAGGAGAAAGTTCCTCTAATAAGAATTCGATTATTCTCTGACACTAATTCAATGGAAATATTGTCACATAATTTAAAACTGCCAATGCAATGTTAAATCTGTTTCAGATGGTCCATTGTGGAACAAAAATAATTTTCCTTTTTGGTAATATAACAGAAAAATCAAATTATAACAATAAAAAGTATCCACTTTTTACAGAAAAGGATTGAACATATACTACTACAGTTGTAGTGTACTACAGGTAGTCAAAATATATGGCTGAGTAGAGTATGGTAGTCGACTTTTTCGACCATTTCATGCCAATTATTTCGACTAGTCTCATGAACATTTCTTCAAAAGTTAATCATCGTGATGGTAATGACAAAAATCTGAAAAATAACAGTTTGTGACAATAAATAAAGCATAATATATGCTTTGAGCAGACTGCTACATTAAAATTAAGGTGTGATAAAAGCTTAAAAGCTTTTAAATGCAAATAATAAATGTATTTACAGCTGTTGGGAAAGGTTTTTTTTATTTTATTCAACTACCGGTTTTTGTATTAAGACGTAGAACCTGAAGAAGCAATAACACATATCAAACTCTGGAAATGGCCTTTTACACTGGTTTATTTAATCTGTTTCTGAATAAACATGTTAATACACACGTGTGATGGCAGCTGTCAAACTAGAGATAATAAATCAGTATAAAAGGCCATATAGTTTCCTTGGATATGACATAGAACTTTAATATGGTATTATAATAATGAAACCGGTCGTTCAATATAATAAACTTTACGGCTGTTGGTAAATACATTTGGATTTAAAAATAGACCAGCGGCAGTTCAAATTCCAGAAAAAGATTAAACTGCATAGATTAAGGATGATTTGGTCTTCTGTATGCTTCATGTAGTTTCTAGTTTTAGATGGGATGACTTCTTTAAGAAATAATTCTCTTTATGTAGCACTATGTACTGGTCTGACTGGGGTGCGAAGCCAAAGATTGCGATGGCCGGCATGGACGGGTCCTCACCGCGGCCGTTCCTGGTTGGTGTGCACTGGCCCAATGGAATAACCATCGACTTGGGCAACGAGCGCCTGTACTGGGTGGATGCCAAGCTGAAATCAATAGAATCTGTCAACTTGGATGGCACTGATCGCAGGGTATGTTGGCATACGTATTGGAGTATTAATGTAGAGAAAGTGTTCCCTTTTGGCCAGGAGTATGGAATCTGAAGATAATGATTAACTGACAAAGATGGTTAGGTGAAAATACTAAATTTGATGCAACAGTGCAATCCATACACCAAATTTTCATGGCGGCTAAATTTTCATCGCGCCCCCACCCCCCCAAGTGTGCAGGCCACTTCACAAATCTGATAAATCTGTAGTCATCCTTAAACACGGGATGATGGTTAAATGAAACAATTTCTTGTTGGAACTATAGAGCAGTGTTCCTGTAGAACACTTCTTTTGCATCATGCAAGGTAATAGCTCACAAGAGTTCATAATACTACGGTTTGTAAGAGATTGGTGTTAATTCTCTGCATTGATTCTTCACATTAATGGGTATGTAGTCAAATATTTTAATGGTTAAGCTCATACTTCTGTTCACTGAAGCTGAGTAATGTTAAAAGTCAACACTTAACTCTACAAAACATGTTCTGTCAGATGTCTGGTTAAGAATAATTCATTTAGTTTTACTGTTTAGTATAGTTAAACATTTATTGCATATTATGGCCCATTGATAATCTGCAGGAGTTTCTCACCCCCTTTTCCCATGCTCTCTAGGGTTCTGTTTGGTGAAGAGGGGTTATATAAATGTGAAGACACTGCTTTGCATCCTGGATTTTACATTTAAATTTATGAATCAAAACAGTTTACAAGAGTTTAAGGTTGACATTTGCAGAAGGCTACTTGATTTAATAAGTGTTTATGTAACTTATGGAAAAAGGAGGGGTGGGGAGTGCCAGACATTTTTGAAAAGGCATTTCTGGTGAGACAAACATCATTAATGTTCCCTCTTTGTTGAGTTCCCATCATAATATTAGGAGTTTGGACTGAAAGAACTGATCTGCTGCAACTGTTTTGCCTTGCAGGTAATTCTGGAAACATCTGTGAAGCACCCCTTCTCGATCGCAGTCTTGGAGAACACCCTGTACTGGTCAGACTGGGAAGACCGGCAGGTTGCCTCGTGCCACAAGTTTACGGGGAAGGACTACAAGGTGCTCGTGCGGTCCCTCAAGAACCACATCTATGGAATAAAGGTCTACCATCCAGCCCTCCATCCTTCGGTATGTCACTGACCTTACATAATTACGTAACAGCCATAAGAAAACTGAAAGCTGGAATTTCAACCTGTAGCCGAATTGTAATGTGAACTAAACCTGCATTCCATAAATTGTCAAATTTGACTGTCTCCCTTTTATTTTCATGTTATCATATACTACTTTAACAATGTTTGAATACATAATTAAATTGTTTTGAACAGTGACCATTGATATAATTACTGGGATTAAGTGTTTTGTTGCAATAAATGTGTGAGTTAATTACGGATTGCAGCTAGGTATGTTCCACAAGCTGCCTTATAAATAGAATTCAAATGGCAGCTTTAGAAACATACCTATGACATGACAATGACGGCTAGTTACCTAGCCAAAATTGCTCTGTGTTTAATAAACAGTCTTATTGTGAGTGAATTCCGTAATTCTCAGTAAACATACTACTTCACCTATGCAACATCTGAGGTGTGACAATTGTGTGTAGCAAGTTAGCTGGAGTTTTCAACAATCCTTGTTAACGTGGGGTTGTAATACTAACATTTTCTCAATTTCGGATGAGGTAACAGTAATGTGAGATGGGCTAATGAAATCTTCATGAGATTTATTTAAAACTGGCAATTGCAGATGTGGATGCAGAGTAAACAGTTTCAGATAGATGTGGGTTATTATGAATAGTAGAGAGCTATAGTCACTCTGGACTGAATCCAGCAAATATTAGATAAACTTTAATTTCCATTTGCCCAATAATCGAAATAACTGTTTTAATGTAATGGACTCTGCAATATTGTTATGGAAAAATAGCTGTACAGATTTCTTGACCAAAACCATTATAGTTTCTTCACAAATGAGATATAATTGCCAGACATGTAAAAAAATTATAAAGGGAAAATAATGGATGGAAAAATACGGGTAGTATTGCGGGTCATGCTTAAAGTTCTGTTGAAAGAATAAGGTTATTGGCTAATGGAATAGACTTAAAGTAATAGCATCAAAGCTTATTCTAGCCATTAAGTGGAAGTTTTAATGGTACTTATATATCAAGCACATTGCCCCATAGTAATAACTACTCAGCTTTTACATTGCAAAGATTACTGCGTGGGATCTGCTTTAATTGCATTACAAAACTGGGTTCGTGCTGGGTGAGAAGCAGTTTAGAATGAAAACCCATGATCTTCCATTTTCGTAACATTTCACAAAATACATTAAAACTTGCCATATGCCATCTCTCAAAACTTCAAAGTTAGCCAACCACAAACAGTGCACTGACAGACTTAATTGCACAAACATAAACTCAAAACTGCGACTTTGCTCGAGTTCTATATATATTTTTGTAAACAATTCTAATGGCAGCTCCCTTTGCCAGATACAATTAAATATATTTAGTTAAAATTACAATTTGTTGAATCCTAACAAAATACATTCAGAATAGTAAACAGCAAATTTAGTTCACAAAAGTGGAATTAAATGTGTTCCTTGAGAAGTATATCGTTAATTCAAAACAATATTGACAAAGCTCCTAGAATCAATTACTGAAGAAACAAAGATCTATACTAACATACCCACAAGTATAAGATAGTGCGCGTTACAAAAATAGGCCAACAGATAAATATCTCTCTTTGTAAATAAAGGCTAGTTACACAAGTAACTTTGCCACTCACTGACAAAAGTTACTTTTATCGACATAACACATTTTATATGTCCTAAAACATTACATAGTCAGGAACCTGTATTCAGTTTAACACAACTGTCTCTTATATTGAAGTCTGAGGTACTGAACTTTCTAGAATATTCATCACTTAATCAAATCACGTGAATGTCGGCATACATTAATGTTCAGTGCTGGCAAAATAGTTAATGATTACATACAATGTCCTTACTAGTCTTACATACAGTTCAAACTCCCATCTAAACTGAAGCAATTCGTTCCGTGTAAAACATTCTCTTGCTATCCCTAATTACAGGAGCTTGAATTAACCAAACGTCATTCTAATTATACGTTAGGTATTCACTGCACCAGTAGCACTGTCTATTACTTCAATTATTTTCACCCCCTCAAAACTGCAATGTCACAAACATGTGTTGGTGGTATCGTATTTTGCGCATAGTCTTAGGTATCCTCAGTTTCAATAATGGGAGTAGTCTCCACTGTAGACATTCCATAAACTGAAGTCATTCTTCTAGATTGCACTAGCCAGAAGTGTTACGCCCACTTTAGGTCTCCCTAAAGATCCACAATTTTTGCAAATAACAGGGAAAATTGGAGAATTCAAATACATAAACTCATTCAATAAATACAAAATCTAATACATAAAATGTGTAATTTTATATTTATATTTTTACCTGAAATAATGGTGACAAAGTGAATGTTTTCTCATACTTTCTGAAGAAAGTATTTGTGATATTCGTTGTAATTCACCGTTAAATCTTCATTATTTCTAGTAACATTTCTCTTTGACCCTTTATAAAGCAAATTTATAAAAATTTAAACAGTTGCAAAGATGGAATTTTTTGAGATACATAAGGGGCATTTGAAAATATGTGCAAAAATAATCTAGTAATGTATTTGGGGAAAAGCATTATCATTTTTGAACGTATGAACAGTGTTAGAAGTATAGAAGTCTAATTTGTTAATCTCTTCTGAATGATTGTCCAAGCCTACAAAATAGTAACTAATTTCTGCAATCCCCTCCTTGTTGGAATGAAACCTTCATCCCGCCAGCCATTTCTTCACATTGCAAACACGGAGGGAGCCAAGTCTGTAGAATAAGGGATTTGAATAGTTGGAATCATTTTCAATAGTTTCGTGAGCACAACTGCTGTGTGTGTGCTGGTGCATTGTCGAGATGGAAAATTATTTCTTTGGGGGGTTCACTATCCAGCATTTCCTTGCAGCTCCATTTTAAAACGGTCCAATAACAATAAATAATATGAACCTGTAAAGGTTTTACCCTGTTCCAGATAGTCAATGAGGATTATCCCTTTTGAATACCAAAATACTGCCCCACTAACCTTCCCGGCCGAAGAACAGGTCTCCTCATTTTTTGGTGCAGATTCTCCCTGGGTAACCCATTGCTTAGATTGTTCTTTGGTCTCAGGAGTATAGTAATGTATCTGTTTCATCCATAGTGATGAAACACTTAAAATCCTGTGGATTCTTCAACAGCTGCAGACCTTGCAACATTTTATAAGATTCCAAAAATGTCAAATGTGAGCGTTCGTGACACCCAGCTTTATAGATTTCTCGTGTCCAAATGTTTATGCAAAATACTATGTACCCATTCATTAGAGATACCCAAAGCACTAGCAATCTCGCACACCTTACCTCTAGTCATCCATCACCATATTGTGGATTTTATTAATGATTTCAGAAGTTTCAACCTCCACAGGGCATCCAAAATGTTCAGCGTAACTTGTGCCCAAATGGCCACTCCGAAAATTTTGAAACCACTGTAAGCTTTTCGAATTGGTGCAGTCACCATAATGTTTATCAAGCTCGTTTAGTCTCCTGAGGCGTTTTGCCTTTCATAGAGTAATGTTTAATCATGACATAATTCTTTTTCATTCCATTCTGTGACAATCACTACTGTCTTGATTCACACAAATGTCAAACACACACAGATCAATATGGATGAAACTTTGTGCATGTTCTTTCCAAAGATGCTACTGATCTACATATGTGCTAGTGGTGCCATCTCTGGGACTCAAGACTTTCCAAATACCCCTCATATTTGTCCCTGGATGAATTTGACATTTCAAACTTCCATTAATTGATTTAAAGCAAAAGAATATTGGTAGTCATTTGAACAACAGCTTTACTACCTTGGGTCAAAATACTGAAAGAAATTTTGAATAAGTTATTCTTTACAAGTCTGAAGGAATTTGGAGAGATTTATTGTGTAATTTGATGCACAACACTTAAGGTAGTGTAGTACCGTCCTTGAGCAACTTCGTTACCCTGCCAGAGGGAGGGGTCACTGGTGGCCAATGTTTGTCGGTGAAATTTAAAGTTGATGAATACTGTACCCCAAGAATTGGAACACATTTTATACAGTGGTGAATCACTGTTACCAATATCTCAAATGGAGAGGTACATGGAAAAATAGTAGACACCTTTGCTTTTGTTTCCTGTCTTCAAATGTTTAATTTTTATACTAGATGAACAATGTTGTTTGCAATTTTACAGCTGTCAAGTAGCCACTGCAAATGCCCACTTCTAGTGTTAATCTAATGTGGGCCAATAATTAAATAATTACACCCTTCAATTACATACAATATATGTACATTAATTTCAAATTTTTATATGTAATACTTTTGCAGCCATATAAATCAGTGGTATGATGGTAAGAGTATTCATTCTAACTGCTGTTTAAAAGAAGTTATCAGTTTAGTCTGAGAACTTCACTGTTATACTGTCAGTGCTGTGCTTTTTCTACAGCACACTTAATAACCTCAGTTACATTAAACTTGAAAAATTTTCTACAGCATTCCACTGTTCAAAATTCATTACAACTAATTGCACAAAATTTTTAGTGTTCTGAAGCAGATGAACTGCTGAGGTTCATTCTGCTAAGGCCCTGTAGCAAGCACCTGCCTCTTATCTCCTGTATGCACAAAACCAGGTTTGCACTTCAAAGAAAAGCTGAAACAAATTTTTGGTAGTAAATGCAACAAAAATAACAAACCTTGGTAAGATCCCTTACAATTAAATGCTAGTTCAGTGCATCACTGTGAAAGCTTTCGGGATATGCAGGTAAGAAGTCAGAAGTTTCCTGTGTACAACATAGCCATGTGGTTAAATATAGTAAAGTAAAACAGGTGCCAGTTGGTTTTCATCTTGCTATATGAAAACCCTCATTTCAGCTTCGCATTTGTAATAGTTTTGTGGATTGAGTAAATTCTTAAGTTTCTCAAATTTTCCATATTTTCCCAACTGTTCCAATCTTGGAGGTTATTAAGAATCTAATAAAACTATTTTTCAAAATTCATACAAGCATTGTATCTTTCGCTACCATGGTATTTCAGGTCTAAACATGTTTGATACCTTACTATGAACAAGAAGCAAACAAAAATGCCAACATTCCCACCTCCAGTGATATGTAGACGTTCAGATGGGTGTTGACATTACCAAATTGCGGTATAATAAAACGTATGTGGAGATCCATTGCAACTTAGTCATTTCATTTTCAAAACTAGAGCATGTAGAAACAGTTAAAGATGGTAACTAAACATCAGTAGCATTAGTGTTTTACATCCGCTTCAGTGGCTGTGTAGACAGTCAAACATAGAGAATGAGTGTTGGAATCTAACTAATAAATTAAACCTTGATTTTGTAGTTCTGGGGGTAAAATTTCTCTTAATATTAAATTTATAATAGCCAAATCTTTAAACAGACAATTAGTAATTATAAGAATATTGTAAATGAAGGTATTTACAATAATTGTGACCCCTTGGACTGTTCGGCCCTGGTCAGGAAGTTGCTGAAAGCAGAGCAAAAAGAGACTGCTGGAATTGCTGCCATCTCATCAAATGTTCTGCTGCAGTTCTGAATTGAGTTTTTGTGGTGTCCCGTATACTAGAGGGCTTCTTACACAATGACCCAGCAGCAGATCTGGTGATGGTGGGACCAGCTAGGGCCACGACTGGATGTACTGACAGTCAGGCGTGAAGGTTGTGCAAATGTGGTAAGACGTTTGGCAGGCTGTGTGGGCAGTTTTCACCCTACTGGAAGTAACTGTAGGTGATTTCCTTGTTAATGTTGCCACATTGTTTAAAAATTGTCCACTCCTCTGGGCCACTTACTCATCCCACTTTACATTCAGCAAGGGAGTCTGTTCTTCATGATGAATATGTAGTACACATGTCTACTTTTGACATGTAAAGCCTTCTGAAGGCTTGACCTGAATGTGAAAATGTTAAGTGCCTTAAGTGTTTACAGAAACTTACCAGAAGAAATTTAATGAGAGGACTAATTGTGCTGTAATGAGTGGGACCTGTTTCCAGATGGAGAATCCCTGCAGAGATGCTGGCTGCAGTGACATCTGCATGCTGGCCCCTAACAACTCGTACACCTGTGCCTGTCCTGCAGACAAGGAACTCGGATTTGATCAGCATACTTGTCGAGGTGAGAAAAATTAGTTATGCGGCAATACACACAGTAATTAATAAGTCAAAACTAGACACTGGTGATACAGTTCTTTCAAAGATTAAGCTTACATTTAGGTTTGAGAAAGGGTTGTGTGTACTACCAGGTTCTTAAACTTGTAAATGTGAAAAACCAACTTTAGCAATGTCAGATCCTTTTCTGAATTTCTACTGGCTCAGTCACTTTAGATGTCTGAATAAAGCATATTGCATCAGTGAAATTGGACACTTACGTTAAGTACCAAACACTTCAACAAGAAAAGTGGAAATAAGATTATTGGGATGACCTTATGTTGAAAGGTGAGAAAAATCCCATAGTTGTTACACAGTATGTTTTACACCCAAAAGGCTGTTCCTACCTGTTGTAGGAATTGGTATGTAAATACACAACTATTCTACTTCAGAGATTAGTGTGAATTTTAATTTTTTAATGTTCAATAAAAGTTGTGAAATACCTTGTTGAAAGTATGTACTGAATTAATGTATAGGTATCAATGGATAGTCTAGATTGTAATCCAATGGTAGATGGCACAACCTGTTTTTCCTTTGTTGCTGTTTACTACAGTATCCTACACCATTCTTTCCTACTCTAGTTTTTCTCATTTTCATTAAGTTACATGAAAGAGTCTTAAATTCCTGTGAATTTCTAAGCAGACGTCTTTGTGGTAACTTGCAAACTATCATGACATTGTTTATATATGTAAATGTCCAACAAAATGTTGTAAAAGATGTATGTAATGTCAGTGTTAGATTACTTCTTTGGGGCAAGTAATGTCAAATTCATTATATCTTACATTTTACTCTAAAGTGATGTCTACAATAAACTTTTTGTAGGGTGGGCAGAAAGCAATCTTAGTTTGAATAATATTACTTATACCCCAATGAACCTTTCTTGCTACTACACACCTTTCCATGGATTGAAATTCATTGAGACCTAAAATTTTTCCAGATTACACGTAGGATCCTTTGATTTTTCTCAATGTAAAATTTTTATAGCACAGACTACCAGTCATGTAGACTTACATGAATGAATTACGGCATCATTTGTTTTACCCACATGTTTCTTCACCCTTCCGTAATACTTCACACACCTTCATTAAGATATATATTTGTGCCTGGCGTCAGGGTCACCCTCAGTCTTCTTCTATCAAGGGCTCAGTGAGGGGGAAAGCTGTGTAATGGAATAAAACTTTGAACTCCTTTTTAAACTTTTGTAAAAGTAATATATTATGCCCTGCAAGCAAACTCTTAAACATCTCATCACTTACACATCTCAACATATTCTGAACTTAAAAATAATTTATTACTATTCAATGACTTAAAACTTCAATGCCACAAATGCCAGGATAGATCCGTAGCACTTTTAGATGGCCACTGTTGCAGCAAATAACACTGAAATCTGGGCTGCCACATATGCCTGATCCCTCGTACTTGTTCACACAAGCACAAGGTGCACAGCATATATCCTTCTGCGCTTCAACCTACTTATAGGGTGAATCTACACATCTCATAGTGGAATAGAACCTCAGTGCAATGCTAAATTAGCTGTTACCCTACAGTGTCAACCATTTTCATATGAAGCTTACATTGAAAACTAGAGTTACTAATCTTGATTTGTCTGCCACTTGACACATACTGACGTCAAGTTATTTTTTGTTAATGATTCAGCATCTGCTGATCTCATCATAGGATGACAGTTGTATCAAACCTTTTATGTTCATGCAGATGTCTGTATTTATTAACATCAATCCATACTTTCATGGAAACAGTGAATTTTTGACAAATAAGTATTTTCAAAGAACTTAACGATGTCTTGGTGTATGATCTGTTAGTGTGGACTATTTTTTTTTTTTTTTGGTGGTGTTTGAAGTGTTTATACGTGGTACAAATAATGTAAATAGACTAATGGTCAAAATAACTTTCAGTTAGTGGAAGTTAATAAGTGTGGTCGGGCATCATTGGTAAACTCGTTTCGTTAAAGTATAATTTTGGGAAACTGTTAGCTTAGATTTAAGTTGGATTATTTAGAAAGTTTGCCGGCCACGGTTGCCGAGGTGACTGAGGTGCTCCAGTCACGGTCAGCACGGCCACTACGGTCGGGGTTTCGAATCCCCCTCGGGCATGGATATTTGTGCCGTCCTAGTTTGTAAGTAGTTTGTAACTTTAGTGCCTGATGACCCCGTGGTTAAGTCCCATAAGCTCAACAAACATTTGAACATTTAGAAAGTTTTGCAAGTTCTAATTTAAACTTTTCTGGAAGAACGCAATTCTCTTCTGTGTACATAAATGTTGTCTATATTCCATAATAAACAAATTTTAGTTTAAAATATTGATATTATAAGATTAATTCCTTTTTGTTGACATTCATATTTGTTACCAATTTAGTGGACAGTATTGGTTTTCTGGCAGCATTACATAACTCAACATTGTGCAATCTATATGAATTCATCATATTTCTGTTAATTCCAATTGACGATTTCATAGATTAAAACTCTGTACCTCGTTAATAAATTTATTGATATCAGTATTTAACTGGAACTATCCCATATCTCACATGGTGTGTTAAAGGCATAAAAAGTCCAAATGGCCACTAAGGGTATCCCCCCCCCGCCCCCCAGGGGGCCCACAGTTCTTTTGTGGGTACGTGTGTGGCGCGCACGGGGCACCGAGCCAGAGCAGCCTTTCTTCTGCCCCAGGCTGCTTCACTTTCCCTCCCGGTTTGTGCCTTCGCCCGGCAACGGGCGTATTTCGCAAGTTAAGGTGGTTTCTTGTTGTCGTTTCTCTTATTGTTTGGTTCCTTCCTTTCTTACCCTTTGTTTCTGTCTTTCTCTCCTTGTACTCTCCTAGCCTTCTTCTCCTCATTAGTCTCCGCCTCGGCATTTGAGACACTTCTTTCCTTCCCCTTCACTTCCTCTAGTCTTCTTCTTTCCTCCCTGTGTGTGTGTGTGTGTGTGTGTGTGTGTGTGTGTGTGTGTGTGTGTGTGTCTGAAGGCCGACACATGCTTTATCATGCGTAGCAGGTGACGGGGTAACGCGTAATTCCCCGCCCCGGGTAGACAAGTAGGGCACGTACGTACCCTCTGGTAAAGGCCAGGCCCAGAGAGGTGTGATTACCAGAGCTGGTACCTTCTGAACGTGCCGATTGGTCCCTCCGTCAGTTATCGGGAGGTGTGAACAATCACCTAAGGCGGGTAAGTACTCGGAGAGGCCCCCCACTAGGAAGGAGCGCGCTATCGGAAACGCCGGTAATCACGGGGGGACACTTCCGCAATGACTTCCTTCTCTTCTTCCGTGACGTTGACCCAGAAACGTAAGATAGATTCGCCTCAGCCAAAGAAGACTCTGCTTAATCTACCGAGATTTCTTGTTGTCTCTCGCACCGATGGAAAAGATTTCAATTCTGTAAATCCTTTCGTCATTCAGAAAGGTGTAGATGCAATTGCTGGTCCTGTTAAAACCTGTTCGCGTCAGCGCAATGGCACATTGTTGCTGGAAGTGGACAGTGCATTCCAAGCCCAAAAGCTAATCCGGACTACGTTGTTACACACGTTACCAGTCTAGGTAGAAGCGCACAGCACACTGAACTTGTCACGGGGGGGGGGGTAGTTTTTACGAGATCGCTTGACGGGTTGTCTGATGAAAACATCCAATCCTATATGTCCGATCAGGGTGTGACAGCCGTCCATAAGGTGGTGAAAAAGGTCGATAACCAGCTGACACCGACTCGTACTGTTTTTTTGATGTTTGATAGAGTTGAACTCCCGTCGAAGGTCAAAGCAGGGTATGAAGTCATCTCCGTCCGACCTTATGTGCCTAACCCATACAGTAAGGTCCTCACCTCCACTCACCCCCTCAGGGGACTCACCGCTCTGTGGTGAGTACGTGCGTGGCGAGCACGGGGCCCCAGCCTTTGTAGCACTCTTTCCTTTCCGTGCTACATGACGCTTCTTCTACTGTCCTTTTCCCCTCTCTTGGGGACCGAGTCTGTGCATCCTTCGGGGAACCGAAGTTCTGACCCTTTTGGCTTTACAGTCTTCTTTCACCTCTTTCTTTGCCTCCGCGTCTGCGTTTGAGGCTTCTCCTCCTACTATTTCTCTCTTCCTCCTCCCTGTACGCACTTGAAGGCCACCCATATGGGTGACTGGGTAATGCGTAAGTCCCAGCCCCGGGCTGGCATGTAGGGTGCGTGCGTACCCCCTGGTTAAGGCCAGGCCAGGGGAGGGGCGATTGCCTGCGCTGATACCTTCCCGATTCGCCGATTGGTCCCTCCGTCTGTAGATCGGGAGGTGTGACCTGGGGTGTGAACAATCACCCAAGACGGGTGTGCTTCCATTGGGGGCCCCCAGCAGGAAGGAGCGTGCCATCGGAGACACTGGCAATCGTGGGGGATACAACCGCGATGGTTCTAAAAAAAAGAAAATGTAAAGAGTCTTTAGAAATTGATGTACTAGACAATAGTGTGTCTGAACAGAAAAATTTACAGACATCAAAGTTCCTTGTGGTGACCCGTACCGAGGAAGGACAATCCTTTTCGTCGGTGAACCCATTTATTATTCAAAAAGGGGTTGATGCCATTGCCGGCCCAGTTAAGACCTGCAACCGCCTACGTAATGGAACACTACTGTTAGAAACAGAAAGTGGCTCCCAGGCACAGCGGCTGCTTAAGGCTACTCTGCTCCACAGCTACCCGGTTCGTGTTGAGCTCCATCCGACCCTCAATTATTCCCGAGGGGTAGTCTTCTCGGCCAGTTTGGACGGTCTGACTGAGGATGAACTGAAAGAATATCTGGCAGCTCAAGGCGTCGTCACAGTACACAGGGTGACAAAAAAAGAGAACAATGTTGTAGTGCCCACTCGCACAGTGTTTCTGACCTTCGACCGAGTGGCTCTGCCGCCGAAGATCAAGGCAGGGTATGAGGTCATCACAGTACGACCTTATATCCCTAACCCTACTCGGTGTTATCAGTGCCATCGATTTAACCACACAAGCCAGTCTTGCAAGAACCCAGTCATATGTGTCACCTGTGGTAAAGAGGCCCATGAGGGGATTTGTCCACCACCGTCCCCTCATTGCATCAATTGTAACGGGAATCATGCTGCTTCCTCCCGGGAATGTCCCGTGTTTGCTGATGAACGAGCCATCCAGGAAATCCGTGTAAAGGAAAAGGTTCCCATACCAGTTGCACGTGTAAGATGTACGCCAGTCGTAAGCCCAAGACCCCGCCGCGTGGTAACTACAGTACTGTAGTTGCAACGCCTCCAACAACACGGGATATGGCCACACAGACTTGTGACCTACAGTTTACGACAGTAGTTGTCAAACAGTCTACATCGACAACGGCGTCACGTTCAACGAAAAGTGTGAGTACCTCTTCCAAGTCTTCATCTTCATCTTCAGCTGTGAAACCACAGATAGAGACGCGAAAGTCTAAGAAAGAGCATTCGCGCGAGGATTTCCTCCGCACCCCTACCAAAACGTCTGAGCCAACCAAGGAGCTTCACCAGGGCTCCAAGAAATCAAATAGGGGGAAAACTCTCCCCCCTCCTACCTCACAATGTGACGATGGCATCCCCTGGAAGCCTATAGTCTCTCCAGGTGCATCAGCCAAAGATGGGGCTGCCGACCACACTCACGCAGCTGCTGTGGTAACCTCTGAGAATATGGAGCAAGACCCTCCTGTCTCAGACACCACCAGTTGCGAACATTCGCACTGTGGCCCGCCGCCTTCGTCGGGCTGATGTCCACCTTCATCTCATTTTATCCCATTATGGATATTCTTCAATGGAACATTCGTGGTATCCGGTCGAATTGGACAGAACTGCAGCTTTTAACGCGAACATATCATCCAATCATCTTCTCTCTACAGGAGACAAAATTGCTCCCTGGTACTCGAATTACTTTCCCACGCTACACTACCGTTCGCTTTGACCTTCCTCCAGTGGCAGGAATTCCAGCCCACGGGGGCGTAATGTTGCTTATTCGGGATGACGTACACAGTACACCGGTCCCTTTGTGTACTCCAATACAAGCTGTTGCTGTCCGGATATACCTTCCTGGATTTGTCTTCACACTGTGCAATATTTACGCTCCTTCCTCTTTTCCCGTCACTAGATCAGACCTCCTAGATCTTATTGACCAGCTTCCGCGTCCGTTTTTGTTGGTGGGAGATTTCAATGCCCACCACCCCCTTTGGGGCTCCCCACGACCATGTCCACGGGGCTCCCTCCTGGCAGATGTACTGAACCACCTTCAGCTCATCTGCCTTAACACTGGTGAACCAACTTATCTTTCAGACACCACATACTTTCAGCCATATAGATCTAGCTATCTGCACTGCTCAGCTGGCACGGCGTCTTGAATGGTCTGCTCTCTCAGACACACATTCGAGCGATCATTTTCCGTGTGTAATTCACCTAATGATGCCTGACACCCTTGAGCGTCCACACCGCTGGCAGTTAACGAAAGCGGACTGGGAGCTCTACACGTCACTGGCGGATTTTGGTACTTACCATTATCCTAGTATAGACGACCAAGTGGAACACATTACCACAGTTATTCTGACAGCCGCAGAATGTTCCATCCCCTGCAAGACTTCCCACGCACGTCGTCCCCTTGTCCCGTGGTGGACCGCGGAATGCCGTGACGCTCTGCGAGCACGGCGACGTGCCCTTAGAATCTTCAAACAACGGCCCACGCTCGACAACTGCATCCGATACAAACGGCTGCGGGCCTATTGTCGTCGCCTCTTTCGCGACTGTAAACGCGCCAGTTGGCGCTCATTCACGAGCTCTTTTAATAGGTCTACCCCTTCCTCCATCATTTGGGGTAACCTTCGAAAAATTTCGGGCACTATGGCTCATTCCCCAATTCCCGGTCTGTGTGTAGCAACTGACACCGTCGTCGATCCTCCACAAATAGCCAACGCACTGGGTCGACATTTTGCAGAGGTCTCTAGCTCTTCACATTACACTGACGCTTTCCTAGCTAGGAAACGGACGGTGGAGGCGACTCCATTGCCCTTTACCTCTCAGAACCGTGAATGCTACAATACCGAGTTTACTGTACGAGAGCTTCACCACGCACTCTCGTCTTCGCGGTCCTCCGCTCCAGGACCAGATGGCATTCACGTGGCGATGCTGCAACACCTTTCACCAACGAGCTTGCACTTCCTACTGGCCACCTACAACCGCATATGGATAGAAGGCACCTTTCCGCGACGCTGGCGTGAAGCCATAGTCATTCCCATACCAAAGCCTGGGAAGGACAAATGTCTTCCTTCCAGCTACCGCCCCATTTCCCTCACCAGTAGCATATGCAAGGTGATGGAACGCATGATTCACGGGCGCCTGGTATGGTGGCTTGAAAAGCGACATCTCCTGTCTAATGTCCAATGTGGGTTTCGCAAGCACCGTTCTGCGGTGGATCATCTTGTTGCCCTATCTACCTCAGTAATGAATAACTTTTTACGGAAGCGCCAGACAGTAGCGGTGTTCTTTGATCTGGAAAAGGCATACGACACCTGCTGGAGGATGGGCATCCTCCGCACTCTGCATACATGGGGTTTTCGGGGTCGCCTGCCAATTTTTATCCGCGAATTTTTAACAGACCGTGTTTTTAAAGTGCGTGTTGGTTCGGTTTTATCGAGCACTTTTAATCAGGAGAACGGAGTCCCCCAGGGCTCGGTCCTGAGCGTTGTTTTATTTGCAGTGGCAATCAATTCTATAGCCGATCACCTTCCACTGGGAGTGTCGGCGTCCCTATTTGTTGACGACTTCGCGATCTACAGCAGCTCTGAGCAAACGGGTCTCCTGGAGCGGCGCCTCCAGCGGTGCCTAGACAATCTCCACGCGTGGAGTATGGACACTGGCTTTCGATTCTCAGCCGACAAGACAGTCTGCATGAACTTCTGGCGGCGGAAGGAGTTCCTTCCCCCATCCCTTCGTCTGGGCCCCATAGTACTTCCATTTGTGGATACCACGACGTTCTTGGGACTTGTTCTCGACAGGAAGTTAAGTTGGTCTCCCCACATATCCCGTTTGGCAGCTCGCTGTACCCGCTCTCTCAATGTGCTGCGGGTGTTAAGTGGCACCTCGTGGGGAGCTGACAGGTCTACTCTCCTCCATCTGTATCGCACCATAGTTCGGTCCAAACTGGACTATGGTAGCATTGTTTATTCTTCGGCTCGACCGTCCATACTGCGCCGCCTTAATACAATCCACCACCACGGTCTCCGTCTGGCGACAGGAGCGTTTTATACTAGCCCCGTTGAGAGCCTCTATGCCGAGGCCGCCGAACTACCCCTTTCTTACCGTCGGGAACTCCTGCTTAGCCGTTACGCTAGTCGTTTGTCGTCCATGCGAGGACACCCGACGTACGCAGTTTTTTTTAACGACTCACTTGACAGTCTCTTCACTCTGCGCCCGTCTGCTCTGCTACCACCGGGAGTACGCTTGCGTTCGCTACTCGGCCAGCTTGGCGTTACAATGCCTGCAATCTTCTCGACTGGAGAGAGCACCTCTCCACCGTGGCGAAGCCCCGAAGTCCGTGTTAACTTTGATCTTCATTCTCTTCCAAAGGACTCCACACCTCGTTTCGTCTACCAGAGAGAATTTCACGCACTCCGGTTTAAATTTGATGACAATTTGTTCATTTACACTGATGGCTCAAAGACAGACCAGGGTGTTGGGTGTGCTTTTGTACTTGGCAACGTCTCTTTTAAATATCGTCTTCCTGAGTGGAGTTCCATTTTTACAGCTGAGCTGTATGCATTATACCAAGCCACACAATACGTCCGGCGCCACTCGCTCAGTAAGACTGTCATTTGCTCGGACTCTATGAGTGCTTTGTTGAGCCTTCGCATCCTATATCCGGCCCATCCCCTGGTACAAAGCATCCGCAATTGCCTTACTTCTCTTTCAACGAGCGGAACTACGGTGACGTTTCTGTGGGTCCCTGGCCATGTGGGAGTGTTGGGGAATGAGGCTGCGGATATGGCTGCCAAGGAAGCAGTTCTCCTTCCTCGGCTATCTACCTTTTCCACCAGCTCTGATGACCTTCGCGCTGGTATCTCCCAGCGTATTATCTCCCGTTGGTATCTACATTGGTCATCCCTGTCAGGGAACAAATTACGAGCCATTAAACCTGTGCCTGATATCTGGTCAACGTCATCTCGACCCTCCCGCCGAGAGGAGATTGTTCTAGCCCGGCTTCGTATTGGCCACTGCCGTTTTAGCCACCAGCATTTATTACGTGGTGGTCCTGCTCCCTTATGTGAGCACTGTGATGCACCTTTTACTGTGAACCATCTTTTAGTGCAATGTCCATTTTTTAACCGTCTCCGTCATGATCTGTGTTTCCCATTTGAATTGTCTGCCATTTTAGCTGATGACCCGCAATCGGTTAACAGAGTTTTACTTTTTATACATCGTGCAAATATGGCGAAAGCCATTTAATTTCTAACCCCGGTTCTTTTTTACTTTGGGCAGTGTTGGGCGCTAATGACCACAGCAGTTGTGCGCCCTAAAACCACAAAAAAAAAAAAAAAACCTCCACTCAGCCTACCAAGGATTCCAGTACCCAGACTGTGACTTCACTTTTGCTGACACAGTTGTACGATCCGCCAGCCCAAAGATTGCCCGTTCCACATCTCCGCTTCCTGCTCCTGCTGCTTCTAAAGTACAGTCTTCGTCAACCTCTACTAAACCGCGGGCACCTAAACAAGATGCCCGGACTTTGAAAAAAAAAACCGTCCGTGAGGATTTTGTGTGTTCTCAGGCTTCCCAACCGTCAACTGCCTCTTCTCACCATCACTTTTCGAGAAGAGCCAACAAGAAAGAGTTCCTCTCCTTCCCCACCGAGGCGTAACCCATCCGTCATGCCGTCCAACAGTTGCCGGCCTCGGCCGTCTTCTGTTTCACTGGGACACTCCGTCTGCCGGGCACCCGGCCCTTTACCGGCGGTGAAAACTGCCCCTCCTGATCAACTCGGGGAGGTGGCAGGCATGTCGGTCGAACCACGGACCACGACCCTTTGATCCTAGACAGCGATAGCAGTGCTGCCTCGATATCCAGTCCTCCACACTACACCTCTGTGCGTTTCGACCTGTCACCTGTGGAAGGTACCCCAGCCCATGGAGGGGTTCTGATGTTCATTTGCGATGTCTATTTCCATTCCATTTCATTGCATACTCACCTACAGGCAGTTGCCGTCCGCATCATTCTATCCACATTTACTTTTTTCCCCTCTGTAATATCTATTCACCATCATCATCTGCCCTTACTAGGGCAGATGTGCTACACCTCGTTGACCAGCTCCCTTCACCTTTCGTGTTGGTAGGAGACTTCAATGCCCACCACCCCCTATGGGACTCTCCGGCACCTTATCAGAGAGGCTCCCTTTTGGTGGACCTTCTCCAACACCTCAATCTTTTCTGCCTCAACACTGGTGCACCGACCTTCCTTTCTGACACAACCCATACTTACTCCCACATAGACCTTGCGATATGCGCTCCTCAGCTTGCCGGTTGGTTTGAGTGGTATGCACTTTCTGACACGTACTCAAGTGACCATTTCCCTTGTCATCCACTTCCTGCATCATTCCCCATCTCCTCGTCCCACCAGTTGGAACATTTCTAAAGCCTACTGGGGGCTTTATTCTTCCATGGCTGTTTTTCATGATCAGAATTTTCTCAACTGTGACAGTCAGGTCGACTACCTCAAAGAGGTTATTCTCACCGCTGCTGAACATTCCACACCTCGTACATCCTCTTCTCCACGTCGTGTCCAGGTCCCTTGGTGGACTGCAGCTGCCATGACGCGCTTAGAGCCCGGCGATGTGCTTTACGCACCTTCCGCCGCCACCCAACTCTGGAGAATTGCATAAATGTCGTATCATAAACGACAGCAAAAAAGCTTGCTGGACTGCTTTTACTAGTTCTTTTAACCGTTTTACTCCCTCCGTGGTTGTTTGGCGTGGCCTACGCCGTTTATCCGGCGTCAAGGTCCACTCCCAGATTCCTGGCTTGACCGTGGAGAATGAAGTCCTCGTGGACCACGCTGATGTATCCAACGCATTGGGCCATTTCTTTGTGGAGGTTTTGAGCTCTGCCCATTACCACCCTGCCTTTCTCCCTCGCAAACAGGTAGAGGAGGCAGGGCCGCCTTCTTTCCACTCTTTTAATCGTGAAAATTGTCGCCTTCACCATGCAGGAGCTAGACCGTGCTCTCGCCCTGTCCCTATCTTCTGCTCCCGGTCCCGATTCCATCCATATTGAGATGCTGAAGAACCTCCCTCCTGCGGGCAAGTGTTTTCTTCTTAGTACCTACAATCGCATGTGGACTGAAGGTCATGTTCCCACAAGTTGGCTTGAAGCCATTGTTGTCCCCATCCCCAAACCAGGGAAGGACAAACATCTTCCTTCCAGTTATCGCCCCCATTTCTCTGACGAGCTGCGTATGTAAGGTGATGGAACACATGGTTATTGCTCAGTTGGTCTGGCTCCTCGAATCTCGCCGCCTCCTAACAAATGTCCAATGCGGTTTTCGCCAACACAACTCTGCTGCTGATCACCTCGTTACGTTGTCGACCGTCATTATGAAGAACTTTGTAAAGAAGCCTCAAACAGTAGCAGTGTTCTGCGACTTGGAGAAGGCATACGATACCTGTCGGAGAGCGGGCATTCTCCGCACATTGCACACATGGGGCTTTCGGGGCCGCCTCCCTCTTTTCATTAAAGCGTTTTTGGCGGATTGCAAGTTCCGGGTACGGGTGGGCTCTGTTTTGTCAGATACCTTTCGCCAGGAGAATGTGGTACTGCAGGGCTCCGTCTTGAGTGTGGCGCTCTTTGCCATTGCAATCAATCCGATCGTAGATTGCCTTTCAGCCGACGTTTCCGGATCCCTTTTTGTAGACGATTTTGCAATTTATTGCAGCGCCCAGCAGACGTGTCTCTTGGAGCGTTGTCTTCAATGCTGTCTTGCCAATCTATATTTCTGGAGCATCGCGAACGGCTTCAGATTCTCCACTGAGAAAACGGTGTGTATAAACGTCTGGAGATACAAGGAGTTTCTTCCACCATGCCTACGTCTCGGCCCCGACTCATGTTGGATCGTAAACTTTGCTGGTCCACACACACGTGCCCTTAATGTTCTTCGTGTCCTCAGTGGCACGTCATGGGGAGCTGACCGTACTGTCCTGCTTCACCTTTACCAGGCCATTCACTCGAAGCTCGACTACGGAAGCCTTGTATACTTTTCTCCGCCGTCTCAACTCTATCCACCATCGGGGATTACGTCTGGCAACCAGTGCATTTTATACCAGCCCTGTTGAAAGTCTGTATGCCGAGGCTGCTGTATTACCCTTGACCACTCGACGTGACATACTCTTGCGTCGGTACGCATGCCGCCTGCGGTCGATGCCCAACCATCCATCTTACCGATTATTTTTTGACGACTCACTCGATTGCCAATATCAGTTGTCTGCGATTGTCTTGCGGAGTTCGGTTTCGCCGCCTGCTACAGCGGCTCGATTTTACCCTTCCTTCCACCCTTCGGTTGAGCCACCGTGGCATCAGGCCCAGGTTCACACTCACCTGTAACTTACCTCCCCAAGGAGAGCACTCCGGATTTGGTATACCGCTCGAGGCTTGTCGAACTACATTCGCGGTTCGATAATGCCATATTTATTTACACTGATGGTTCCAAGAGCACTGCCAGTGTCGGATCTGCCTTCGTCGTCGGGGACAACCGGTTCCAATACAAGCTCCCTGACCGGTGCTCGACCTTCACGGCTGAGCTTTTCGCCCTCCACCAGGCCGTTTTGTATACCTGCCGCCACCGCCAACCTTTCTGTGCCATCTGTTAGGACACCCTTAGTGCCCTGCAGAGTCTTAAGGACCCTTTCTCAAACCATCCCCTCGTGTATCAGATCCAACACTCCCTCCAGTTGCTATCAGATGACAGCTGTCATGATTCTTCCCTGTGGGTCCCTGGTCACGTGGGTGTGCCCGGGAATGAGACTGCCGACAGAGCCATGCGAGGCAAAATAGCTGCGGCCTTGGCTGCTACCTTTTCTGTCCCATCGGACGATGTTAAACTGGCTCTTCGCCGGAGTATCGTGTTGTCATGGCACAGTGCGTGGTTTTCACTATACAACAATAAATTGACAACTGTAAAACCAATCCCGACCGCTTGGAGGACCTCCTCACTCCCCTCTCGGCAGGAGGAGGTCATCCTGGCCCGGTTGCGGATCGGTCACTGCCGTTTCAGCCACCGTCACTTGCTATCCACCGACCCTGCACCGCTGTGCTCTTGCGGTGAATTGCTGAAGGTGCGACACGTTTTATTGTCTTGCGTTAATTTTAATCATCTCCGTGTAGCCCCTCACTTTGTCTACTCTGGAGGAACTTTTAGCTGATGACACACGAGCAGCTGCTAGAGTTTTGCATTTTATCAACTTGGCCAACTTATCGAAAGAATATTTAACCCTTTTAATTGTCTTTTATCTTGCGTTTTTAGCCTCTTCTTGATGTTCTCACTGGCAGTTATCAATTTTTTTTTTTTAGATCTAGTGAATCTGTTCTTGTTTGGGTGCTAATGACCGTAGAAGTTGTGCGCCCTAAAACCACAAGGAAAAAAAATATAGGTGTCTTCCAGGTAATTGTATTCAGTGTCATCCTTGAAAGACCTTTGGGATATTGCAGTAAACAATGTATAGTATTTTTCCTATTAATACTAGACTGTAAACTATGTTCAGCATATTTAAGTAAGAAGATTGTCCCTCAACTATGCTGAACTCACTATCACAGCATAAGTAAATCAAAAGATGTAATATTAAAATTTACCATCTCACTACAGAGCATTTCTATAATGGCATCAAATTTTTCAAAAAAATTAATACATTTTTATTGTAGAGTTATGTCTCACTGCTGCTGGTTTCAGGTTCTTCTGACCTGTACATTGCAGAATTAATGTTGACGTGTGGTAACTTTTTCAGCTGTGCTGAAGAAGGAAGTGGTGGTTGCGGTGGCTGGCAGCCGCATAATAGAAGTGGAGCACCGGCTGCTGGGTCGGCAGACGCAGGCCGTCATGCAGGCCAGCACGATCGGCCATGTCGACGCCGTCGTCTACAGCTCTGTGGATGGTGAGCAGACGGCAGCTCTCCACAGGGGCTGCCCTTCTCTCCGACACTGTCTTTCGACCTGTCATCTTGAACCAGATCATTGCAATCGTCTTACTCGGGATCTCGTGGATATCAGTTCTCGTAGTTATCGAAACATTCTTTCTAATGCTAAGTTGACAATTTCTTGATGTCAGAATGTGTCCCACCAACCTATCCCTTCAGTCAAGATATGCCAGAAACTCCTTTCCTCCCCCATTCTGTTGAGCACCTCATTATTTTTGTGATCTACCCATCTAAACTTAATCATTGGTCTGTAGGACTAAATTTCAAAAGCTTGTCACCTTTACTTGAATGCCTTATTGTCCATGTTTGACTGCTATACAATGCTACTCAAGACAGTATTTCAGAAAGGAGTAACATTTAAATTAAGTAATCAAAATCTGCTTCAGACATTTTCTTCCCATGGCCAGTCCATATATCTTTATTTTACACATCATATCTTTTGCTACACATTACTATTTGTCTCACTATCTAATTAGAGAACAAATTTTAAATGACTCTCCTTATATCTAATACTTTTTGATGTAACCACACAATGTTTGTATCGAGGAACTGAATTATTATTAATACTAATCTTATTCCTTGAGCATCATCTGATTTTCTTAGGCTGCTTCCATTATCCTCGTTTAACTACTGCTAATGCACCTTTCGACACAGTCCATTCCATTAATCTGCTCTTCCAGGTCACTTGCTGTCTGACACAATTACTGTCACTGGCAAACCACAAGGTTATCTTTTCCCTGAACTTTAATTCTCTCCCAATTTCTCCTTGCATTCCTTCACAGCTTGCTCACTGTACAGATTAAACATGCGGTAGGGGGGGGGGGATGGGAAAGGAGGGGGAAAGACTAAACCAGGCTTACCCTGTCCCCCTTCCCCCAACCACTGCACCCATTTCATGTCCTTAATCCAGATCCACAAATGCTAAAAATGTAGGTTTCCCCTCAATTAACTTCTAAAATAAGTCATACTGTATTGCCTCTCTTATTCCTACATTTCTTCTAAATCCAAATTGATCTTTACCAAAACAGATTCCACCATTATTTTGTCAAGTAGGCTCAACCACAGATCATGTAAAAACACTAAAACATAATGTGTTTCAAGGGTAAAGTCCTCATCAGATAATCTGTACAAGAATCTTAAAACATGAGACAATTAAAAATGTAAAACATAATAAAAGAAAATGCGGTTACTTCCCTTGTAACCGTGTCTACGAAGAAAGGTCCTCGGCATACTGTGCTAAGTCAGAATTCAAACCAGACCCCAGCACTGGTGTCGCATAACAAAACAGAAATCCACAAAGTCAACACATCTGGGGGCACATGTCTGCACATGAAAACAGAGACCTCTAAATTCCAAAGATCATCCACAAGCTAGTGGGTACATTAAAGTGTCACAAAATCATATGCACAGTATGACAAAGGTTAAATGAAAGACCTTTGTTGTTATAGGTCCACAAAGTTTAAAAAAATATCTGTATTACCTTGAATTCATTCATTTAATGAAATGTTGCTTTTAGCATTATGTATTGTAATCTCCAGCTGTTCTACCAGATCGAACTTTCTTCCCTTATCCTGTCTATGCAAAAGCTTAAGGTCATCTTCAATATGCTTTAATGGGTGGCCAGTTTCGCGGATATGTGTAGCTACAGCGGACTTGTCAAAATTATTAAGTCGGAAAAACATATATAAAAAAATAATTGTCTACTTACCAGGTGAAGGAGCACAGGTAGTGATAGTAACAAATAAAACACACACTCACACTCAAGCAAACACAAGCTTTTGCAACCCAGTTGCTTCTTCAGGCAGAAGGGAAGGAGAGGGAAAAGGAAATGAGGGTTTTAAGGGAGGGGGTAAGGAGCCATTCCAATCCTGGGAAAGACTTGCCTTAGGAAAGTCAAAGATGTTAAAGATGGTGGGCATGAATTCAAATTTAGCAGAGGTTGAGACCAGGTGGCCAATGGGAAGAGAGC